>CM037090.1:116792906-117392906 GCA_020916435.1 Oxytropis ochrocephala | reverse complement strand
ACAATACGAGCTTCTTCTTACCACTGAAGCTATATGTGTTGTAGTTATTCTTCAATGTCACGTGTATGACATCACCTTTCTCTAGATCCACCTCAATCTTTCCATACAACTTTCTAAAAGTTGGCAAAGCAACAGTATGCATCCAAACAATAAGATCCTCTTGCTCACTCAGAGGTATCGTTTCATTGAGATAAGCACCACCAATAATAGTACCATTCTGGAAATTTTTAGGGAAAACATCACTTCCAAATTTGTGCTCTCTACCACTTTTCCATGAGATGCCTTTCTTGTTTACTGTCACATTATTGTTGTTGTTGCGGGAGAAGCTGTATGTACCATTGAACATGCTCCAAGCTATAAGACCACAAGGTACAATTGGCTTTCCATTTACAGTTGTTTCAGGATCACAGCCACTTGTTGAGTTTGATTTTCCAGATTTCCTTAACTGCTCATCATTTCGGCTTTCCATTTACAGTTGCTTCAGGATCACAGCCACTTGTTGAGTTTGATTTTCCAGATTTCCTTAACTGCTCATCATTTCGGCTTTTTACATACCTGCGATGATTCTGGTAGAAGTTGTCCAGCTGATGGTAAACATAAATAGGAGCCTTCATACGCTTTTGCACTTGCAGCTCCCTCTTGCAAGTTTTATCTGCACTACTCTGAATGTATGCTACCTAGTCTGTCCAATTTGATGAGAAATTTCCTTCGAATAGTAGCTAAAAACTAACACCAAAAAATACGCAAAACTACTATTTTTTTGTAATTTTCAGAAAAAGTCCAAAATAAAATGATTGAAAAAGTCCAAAATAAAATGGTTGAAAAAGTCCAAATTAAAAACTATTAAAAAGAACTCGGACAAAATTGGGGTATAACACTAAGTATAGGTAAACATTTTCCCTAACTGACGAAGAACAACTAAAAGTAAAAAATAACATAAGATGTATCTAATTATATAGTCTTTTGTGTCTACAATTTTTAAAATTTCCTCTCACAGCTACAATCCCCAAGCAAGAATAATGAAAGTGAAAAAATGAAAATGCATATATATATATATATATATATATATATATATATATATATATATATATATATATATATATATATGCAGCAAAAGTAAAAGAAGAAAAGAGGAAAATATTATTAACATACCCCTTATAGACATGTTGCACATAAGAGAAATCTATGATCACGCATAGCCCATCACAACCTCAATCCATATTTTCTATAAACAAATGTAAACAAAAAAATCATAACAATGTTTAAAAGAAGAGAGAAAAAGATTGGTAAACAATACATGTTTTGTAAAACTGGAAAAATGAAAATCCTAAGCAAGACTAAGACAAAACAATAAAAAAAATAGCTGCAGAAAATGACAAAGGCAAAAATTAACACTTTCTTCAAACATATTGTGAGCAGTGAGATGAGAAATGAGAAAACTCACTTTTTTTTATGTTCAGAGGTGAGAAAATGATTGAGGAAGACGTAGAACCAAGACTGAGAGGAAGATAATTTTGAGAAAAACTCACCAATATGCAGTAAATTGGAGGAATAAAGCTCACTGAGAAGATTTGAGAAAAAAAGAATGAGAAAGATGCAAAAAATATGCAGATATTGCAAGTGATATTCTTAATTTGAAAGACAATTAATTAGGTATTATATTTACATTTAATGTGAGCAAATCATGTGTGAATTGGAACCTGGTCCAAAAATGTGTGTTATTCATTGGGTTACAAATTTTGTATTTTGACCTTAGAATTAATGACAGGTTAAATTGTTACAGCAACGGACAACAACCGCTGTGCTACACAATTAGATTGCTACTACTTCTCATTTTATTTTATATAACATACTATTAAGTCTAAAAATGAATTGAGGGCCCCCAAAAATTGATATTGGGCTTGGGCCCTGTGCGGTAGCACAGCCCGCACAGGCCCTGGGCCGGCCCTGGTTGCAGCTGCAACGATGACAGCGTGTTAGAGAGGACGACCATTTCCGCCAATGTCGAGTGGCAGGGTTTGTCTCACAGAAATGCTTTGAGAAGATGATGAATATGTTAGAGAAATAAGTAGATTTGAATTACTTTGCATTGTTGTAATTGTTTTGTTGATATGTAGTAGCTCTTATCATATAAGTGATGTAAATGATAAGAGGACTTGTAATAAGATAAAGTTCCTATACTAACTGATTTAGTAGATCTGGTAGATTAGTTAGGAGTTAGTTTTTCTGTTTTACTTTACTCTCTCAAATCTAACTTTTGTATAATATGATTCACCATCAATGAAATGAGATAGAGCTTCTTCTTGTTATTCTCTGTTCTAATAATTGGTATCAGAGCCAAGGTTCGGCTCTGTGGGGGAGCGGCTAGCGATGTGGGTGACTCACACTTGAGGGGGAGATTGTTGAAAAATTCAAGTGTGAGTAGCTAAGTCCCACATCGGCTAGGAATGAGTTATATGAATGACATATAAGAGAGGGGACCCATATACCTAATACCTTAAGGTTTTGGGTAGAGATGTGGTGTCCAAGTCTCTTGGTGGTCTTTTCATTGGATAGCTCGGTAATTCTCCCCGTGCTCCCCCGAACTCCCCAACAATTGGTATCAGAGCTCTTCAAGGGCCTGATTAGCTTTTCTTTCCCAAATTCGTGTGAAACCCATCGCAAATCCCTAATTCTCTCGTTCGTTCCTTTTGTTTCAATAACAATGACAGAGAAAGAAGCTACGTTTCTTCAACCTTCAATTCCCAAATTTGATGGACATTATGAACACTGGGCCATGCTTATGGAAAATCTTCTGAGATCGAAGGAATACTGGTCCCTAACTGAAGACGGAATTTTCTCGCCACCGGCCGATGCCACGCCGGAGCAAATCAATAAAGGTGCAGAAAGCAAACTAAAGATTTGAAGACTAAAAACTATTTGTTTCAAGCCATCGATCGAACCATCATGGAAACATTTCTTGATCGTACCAAGGCGAAGGCAATCTGGGAATCAATGAAGCAAAAGTTTCAAGGATCCTCCAAAGTCAAGCGGGCTCAACTTCAGGTTGCAAGGAAGGATTTTGAAGTTCCGGCGATGAGAGATGATGAAGGTATCAACGAGTACTTCGGGCGAACCCTGGCAATTGCAAATAGGATGAAGATGTTTGGTGAAAGTTTGGAACCCGTGGTTATAGTGGAAAAGATATTGCGATCTTTACCGAAGAAATACAACTATGTGGCATGCTCAATAGTTCAATCGAATGATGTAACTACTATGTCTGTGGATGCGTTGCAAAGCAGTTTGATTGTAGAGGAACAGAGAATGAAGGATGAGTGGGATGAAGAACAGGCTCTCAAGGTTACAAATGGTGGAAGATTGGGTAACAGAGGTAGGGGAAGGAACTCAGCAAGAGGTGGTCGTGGTAGAGGAAGAATCAACAAAGAATTGATTGAATGCTACCATTGTAAGAAGTTGGGACATTATCGGTATGAATGTCCTAACTGGGAAAGTAAAGAAAATTATGTTGAGGATGAGCAAGAGGAGGAAGTACTTCTGATGGCATATCTTGATGATGAGGAAAAAGGTAATCAAGAAAGATGGATACTTGACTCTGGTTGTGAGTATCACTTGATGAACAAGACAAACACAAAAGGTAACCAAGAAGGAGAGGAAATGCTCATGACCTACACAGATAAGGAAGAGAGGAGTAATCAAGAAGTGTGGTTTCTTGATTCAGGCTGCAGCAATCACATGTGCGGCAACAAAGACTGGTTTTTGAACTTGGATGAGAAAATCTGTGTTTCTGTTAAACTTGGGAATGGAATGAAACTGATGACAGAAGGAAAGGGCAGTGTTAAGCTTGAAGTGGATGGAATTACTCAAGTTGTGACTGATGTTTACTACATCCCTGGCCTTAGCAGCAATCTACTAAGCATTGGGCAACTCCAAGAGAAACCGGGTTTAGCAGTTGTGTTCAGAGGAAATACCTGCAAGGTGTATCATGATGAGAGGGGTTTAATTCTCCAATCCAAAATGGCCTCCAATAGAATGTTTAAGGTAACTGCAAAGGTGATTGTGGCATCTTGCTTCAAAGCTTCAACTGAGGACACTGCTCACCTATGGCACTGCAGATTTGGCCACATAGGTTACAAGTCTCTTCAAATGCTTGCCACCAAGGAGATGGTGACTGGCCTGCCTAGCATGGAACAACCAACAAAGACCTGCAGTGACTGCTTGAAAGGAAAACAACACAGAGAGGCATTCCCACAACAAAGTAATTGGAGAGCTGAAGGAAAATTGGACCTCATTCATGCAGACATATGTGGACCGATCACTCCCCAATCTCACAGCAAAAAGAGGTATTTCTTGACCTTTATTGATGACTTTACTAGAAAGACTTGGATATTTTTCTTAAATGAAAAATCAGTAGCCTTAGAAAGTTTTAAGAAGTTTAGACATGAAGTAGAGAAACAATCTAATTGTGTGATTAAGTGTCTAAGAACTGATAGAGGTGGTGAATTCACCTCTAAAGAGTTTGAAACTTACTGCAATCATCATGGCATTAAGAGGCAACTCACAATTGCCTATACACCTCAACAAAATGGTGTAGCTGAGAGAAAAAACAGAACAATTTTGATTTTGGTTAGGAGTATGCTTTCTGAAAAAAAACATGCCAAAAGAATTCTGGGCAGATGCTGTAAATTGGTCCATACATATTCAAAATAGGTCTCCAACCACTGCCCTAGAGAGTGTGACACCAGAAGAAATGTGGGAAGGATCTAAGCCTGCTGTACATTACTTTAGAGTGTTTGGTTGCATTGCATATGCTCATGTTCCAAAACAACAAAGAAAGAAACTTGATAATAGGAGTACTAAGTGTGTTCATCTTGGTGTGAGTGAGGGTTCTAAAGCTTATAAGTTGTATGATCCTGTCACTAAGAAAGTAATAGTAAGTAGAGATGTGAAATTTGTAGAAGAAGAAGGGTGGGATTGGGAGAAACCACATCACACTAGTGAAAATTCACTTATAGAGGATAAGGAACAATGTGAGGAAGACACTGTTCTGACACAGGACACACCTATTGCCACTGAAAACACTGCTACTACTGGTGGAGTTGAAAACAATGAAAATGGAGTTGAAAATGATGTGAACCCTCTAAGTGTTAGTAACAATGATACCTCTAGGAGAATAAATGAAGACACGCCAGAAAGTTCTGAGCAAGGGAGAGTGAGAAGACCCCTTGCATACTTGTCTGACTATGTGACTAATCAAATTGAAATAAATGATGAGCTGAATATGATGAACATGATGACAATGACAAATAGTGAGGATCCAGTAAGTTTTAGTGAAGCTGTAAAAGAGGAGAAATGGAGAATTGCCATGGATAATGAGATATAATCTATAGAGAAAAATGGAACATGGGAATTAACTAGCCTACCTCAAGGAGCCAAGACAATTGGGGTTGAATGAATTTTTAAAAATAAACTGAATGAAAAAGGTGAAGTAGAAAAATATAAAGCTAGGCTAGTAGCTAGGGGATACTCACAAAAACATGGAATAGACTATAGTGAGGTCTTTGCCCCCGTAGCTCGTTGGGACACCATTAGAAGTGTAATTGTTGTGGCTGCCTTAAAAGACTGGAAAGTGTTCCAACTTGATGTAAAGAGTGCCTTTCTTCATGGGGAATTGAAAGAAACTGTGTTTGTGGATCAACCAACTGGATACATCAGAAAGGGTGAAGAAGATAAATTTTATAGACTGAAAAAGGCCTTGTATGGGCTTAAGCAAGCTCCTAGAGCTTGGTAGAGTAAGATAGATTCCTATTTTGCTAAAGCTGGCTTCACTAAATCTCCCTCCGAACACACCCTTTATGTTAAAGCTGATAAACTGCAGAATGTCTTAATTGTTAGCTTGTATGTTGATGATTTGATATTCACTAGCAACTCTTCTCAAATGCTAAGTGAATTCAAATCATCAATGAAAGAACACTTCACTATGACAGATTTAGGTCTGCTCAACTACTTTTTGGGTGTTGAAGTAAGGCAAACTAGTGAGCGAATTTCAATGAACCAATCCAAATACGCTGCAGAGATCTTAGACAGGTTCAACATGAGTGAGTGCAAGCTTGTTTCAACTCCTATTGTCCCAGGTATGAAGTTACACAGAGAAGGTAGTGGAGGAAAAGGTTGATGCAACACACTACAAACAGATGGTTGGTTCACTGATGTATTTAACAGCAACACGACCGGATATAATGTTTGTTGTATCTATGATCAGTAGATACATGGAGCAACCTACAGAATTCCATGTACAGGCTGTAAAGCGCATTCTGAGATACATTAAGGGAACAATAGCTATGGGAATCATGTATAGGAAGGATGGAAATGATCAGTTCACTGCTTATACTGATAGTGATTTTGTTGGAGACTGTGATGATAGGAAGAGTACATTCGGCTATGTGTTTATTTTAGGTTTTGGAGCTATGTGTTGGGCTGCTAAAAAGCAACCAGTGGTGTCTCCATCTACTACTGAGGCAGAGTTTACTGTTGCTGCCAGTTGTGCTTGCCAAACTGTTTGGCTTAGAAGGATTCTGGAAATAATAACTCTGCCACAGAAATAGACCTCTGTAATTCTGTGTGACAATAGCTCTACAATTAAATTGTCTAGGAATCCAGTTTTGCATGGCAGAAGCAAACACATTGACATACATTTTCATTTCCTTAGAGACTTGGTAAACCAAGGAATTATTGAGCTAGATTACTGTCCCACTGATCTGCAGGTAGCTGATGTTATGACTAAGGCATTGAAGACAGCTACATTTCATCTACTGCGTGAGAAGCTTGGAATGAAGATCATCAATGACTGTTAAACCAGAATACATCTCGTATATCTGGTTTAAGGGAGAGTGTTAGAGAAATAAGTAGATTTGAATTACTTTGCATTGTTGTAATTGTTTTGTTGATATGTAGTAGCTCTTATCATATAAGTGATGTAAATGATAAGAGGACTTGTAATAAGAGAAAGTACCTATACTAACTGATTTAGTAGATCTGTTAGATTAGTTAAGAGTTAGTTTTTATGTTTTACTTTACTCTCTCAAATCTCACTTTTGTATAATATGATTCACCATCAATGAAATGAGATAGAGCTTCTTCTTGTTATTCTCTGTTCTGATAGAATAAGGAGTCATTGACGGGTGTGGCTTTTCGAGGCCATGAATGGTGCAAAACCCATGGCCACCGTCAGTGGTGACCATAGAGCACCTCCAGTACGGCGGCATGGACATTCTCTGCGATTTTTTACTCTCTTCTCAAGTCTCCAAAAGTGCCTTTTTGCTTCCAATTGCTTCAACTCTTGTTACTTCGACTAGTTTTTGCTATCTTATTTTTTTGTGTAAATTTATGATTTTTGTTTTTTATTTATTATTACTGGATTATTTTTTTTATTTGTCATAACTGGATTATTTTATTTAAGAATGTCATTTTTCTGTAAAATAAAAAAATATTATTTTTCTGTAATATAGTTGCATAGACAAAGAGCATGTGGATTGTATGAACTTGGCTCTTGCACATGATTGGGATTTGGGTGGCTAGCTAATGGTCCTTCAATTCTCTATTTGGGTGGCTAGCACTTTGGATGAGCACATGTGTCATTCAAAAGGAATTGAGACTCATCTTCATGATAAATCCATCTATTTTCATTCTCACAAGTCACAACTACCAATTTCAAGTTCATTTTTGTCATTAACTTGAACACATTGATCAGTAAGTGGATGGTACATGATATATGCTTGAGAGACTTTAAAAGTAGGATCTATAACAAACATAAGAAAAATAAAGGTTATATTTATATTAGGATATAACATATTCACATGTGCCTGCAAAATACTCCCTCTGCACCTATTTATAAGTAAAAGTTTATTGAATAACGGGTGTGTCTGATCTATATTGTAGACTAAATTATATAGATTAGATTCATCAATTATTCAATAACTTAAAACTATAATTTTAAAAAAAAAATAGTTTGTAACGAGGACTAAATTGATTCTAAGTTACATAAGTCAGTGACCAAATTGATACTAAATTACATAAGTCAAGGACGAAATTGATTCTAAGTTACTATCCTAATATTTGTTTGACGTGGCATACTGACATGGCTTTTTTTTTTTTTTTTGATAGTGTTAATTTGGTCCCTGACATTTGCCACGTCAGCTTTGTAACTAACCATGGTTGACAGAAGGACCAAATTGACACATTTGTAAATATTGAGGACTAAATTGACATATATGAAAAGTCAGGGACCAAATTGAACTATTTTGAAAAGTCAGGGACTAAATTAGGTTATATTTATATTAGGATTTAACATATTCACATGTGCCTGCAAAATACTCCCTCTGCACCTATTTATAAGTAAAAGTTTATTGAATAACAGGTGTGTCTGGTCTATATTGTAGACTAAATTATATAGATTAGATTCATCAATTATTCAATAACTTAAAACTATAATTTTTTTTAAAAAAATAGTTTGTAACGAGGACTAATTTATTCAATATATAAGTCTTAAAAATTAATACTAAATTACATAAGCCACGGACGAAATTTTCTAAAAAATATTAGTTTATTTGTGTGACGTGGCATATCTTGACATGGCTTTTTTTGTAGTGTCAATTTATTCTAACCATGGTTGATGAAGGACCAAATTGACATATTTGTAAATATTGAGGACTAAATTGACATATATTAATCGGGGACTAAATTACACTATTTTGAAAAGTCGGGGACTAAATTGATATTTATATTAAGTTTACAAATTCACATTAGTCCCTAATATTTATAAGTGAAAGTTTATTGAATAACGACATGGCTTATTGTAGACTAAATTATATAGATTAGATTCATCAATTATTCAATAACTTAAAACTATAATTTTTTAAAAAAATAGTTTGCCACTAAATTTATTCTAAGTTATATAAGTCGGTGACCAAATTAATTTAAATTAACTAACCACGGATTGTTACAAATATTAGTCCCTAATATTTGTGTGACGTGGCAAATTGACACATTTTTGTAAATGTTGAGTATTTGTAAATGTTGAGAAAGACTAAATTGACATAAATGTGAAAAATGTTGAGGACTAAATTGACATATGTGAAAAGTCAATGACCAAATTGAACATTTTTGAAAAGTATGGGACTAAATTAGGTATTACCTCAATAAAATTAGTCCCTGACTTTTCAAAAATGTTCAATTTGGTACTAAATTAGAGACTAATTTAACAGAATTTTTGATATTGATAAAATAATATTAACGGAATTTTTGAAAAGTCAAGGACTAAATTAGATATTACCTCAATAAAATTAGTCCCTGCTTTTCAACGGAAATAATTCTAGCATGCTCAAGAGAGGGGTCTCAATATCAAAAATTCCGTTAATATTATTTTATCAAGGACACTAAAAAATAACCATTGGTCATGTACTATAAGTATAAGATACTCTCTCCGAACCTATTTAGAAGCAAAAAATCACTTTTTAGATTTATTGAAAAACTAATGTATTTGGACTATGTTATATTTTAGATACATTAATTTTCCAATGAATCTAAAAAGTACTTTTTTACATATAAATAGGTCCAGAGGGAGAGGGAGTACTGCAATAAAACAGGCAGTATCTCTTGTAGCGTCTAATTTCCAACAATTCACCTATTAGTATTTCAAGTTTTCAACAACTCAGCTACTGGAAGTGAAAGAGGCATACAAAGCAATTTCATGGAATATCTAAAGTCATTACTGCTCATGACTTCCAGTAATAGTGTGCAACACAGAATTTGATACACCTTTGATTTAACCAAATCAAAGCGACGAATACAATCCCTACTACAACTCAACTTGCTACCATTCAAACACTGAAAATTCTTACAAGGGAAACTGCCCTAATTAACTGTCTTGTTACCAACAGGTTTGTTTCTAGAGTGAGGTGGGAAAGGGTGAACACCTACCTTAGAAATAGACTTAGCAAAACACCTTTTCTAGGCAAAGGCTGACACCCTCGCAAGATGAGTTTGTGCCGCACACCATTCATTTGGGCAGTGTCCAAAAAACTTTGTAGTTCATGTATCGAGACAAATTAACAGATTTCTCACATGAGTGACCCACTCACTGATGTGACTATTTCAGTGATTCTGGTTTTGGATTCTCTGCACAGAGGAAGTTGGTGATTATGGAGAGAGAGATTGAGCTCGTTTGCGTCGTTGGGTCTTGAAAGAGTCTGGGCAAGTTTCTTTTGAGATGCATCAATGTATAGTTCAGATGTTATGATTCAGACAGATTTTCAACACTACACGTAGAATGCATGCGACCCCAATCTGTGGCATACAACACTTCCCAGTGAAATTGAAGAGTTCACTCATTAAAATACAAAGCAGCAAGAGTGGGGACAAACCGAGATACTTAACTTGAAATATAAAATAATGGACATAGATATATTGCTTTGAAATAAAGTTATTCAATGGTGCCATTACTTGAGTGCATATCCTCAGCTACGTTTAAACTAATCACTCAACTTGCAAATGTCAACGAACTTCTGCACTGCATTATGGTACTGGGTTCCCTGCATATATGATAGCACAGCGCGTATGTTAGAAAAAATTTCTTTTTCTCTTTCCCATTTTCACTAAGCAAGTAAGGTATCGACCATAAATGAAAGAGAATAATTTGTTTGGCCTTCAAAAAAATTTATAATCATTAGTTTCAGTCAGAAATGATTAGGTAATGGTAAAGAGTAACTCTTAAATCGAACTGAATTGGTAAACACTACCTCCCAGTAAAGTTGATGACAGTCCATACACTGCCAAAACTCTAGATTCTTGTCAAACAAGCAATTTGGAATTCTTTGGAAACCCTTTGCAGCTTCAACAGCCTCTTCAGTTGATAGTGGTTTCTGAATAAACCTTCCATTGCATTTTGTGCATCTTGACATTAGCTGATCCTCACTAACTTTTAGGTGAAAAGTTTCAATAATCTGAAACACACTTCAACTTCAGTTTTATGACCATAGAATCCGTAAGCAAGAATCCACTATGCAAAAATAGATAAGAGTTTCTTCAAAAATAGGTGTCACCGTGTTATACAATTTTCTTTATTTCCATAAAATTGTATATTAACAATTCCGTTTTTTCAGGTCGAAATATTTAACAATCTCCGTGTAGATAATTAAAGAAACTGTACCTCAAGTAGCTGCTCATTTTTAAGAAGACTCTTCACTTTATATAATTGGTTTTCGGCTAGATACTCGTGTCTTAGCAACTTTGCATCCCGTGTCAAAAGCACTCTTCTCTCTTTTTGTGCTTGCGCTATCAACTCCCTGAATGTAATGAAAATAATTTCACAATAGGAAAAGGAAAATATAATTAAATCATCTATTACACGAAAAACGATGAGATTATACAAGAATAAAAAATTAGAAAGTAATAACAATAGAAACATATTCTATTACCTTGCTCCAGGCTTCTTTGAATAAGGAACTGCAGCATCTATCCCAATGCAACGTAAATGTTTTGCCAAACCTTCAACCTGAGTAAAATTCCTTGTCATCTTCATGGTCACATTTAATTTTATAAATACATTCAGATTATTACAATAAAATCATGTTTTTTGGCTAAAACACTGCAATAAGATTACAAGAACTGCCAACATAAAATAATGACACTGATAATAAAAATAGATCATATTTTATGTGCTCTAGAATGATTGGTACTACCTTCGGTCCTGAATATAAATATCAAGTGAGTCCCACATCAGATGAGATATGGCCAGAAAAGTGTTCACAAGTAGGAAGCATCTCTCACCTTACAAGCTGGTTTTGTAGAGTTGAGTTAGGCTCAAGTTTGATTTTAATATGGTATCAGAGTCTCTCTAAGATCCATTGGGCGACTCGCTTTAGGGGCATTTGTGGAATATAAGTTAAATTTTTCGGAGTATTAAATGAAATCAACAGATTCCAATGCATTTCCTTGATGATTTTGATCTTTGATGATTTTGGTCTTTGTTTCTTATGCCTGAGACCGGAGGGAGTATTTAACTATATCTGTAGTAAACCTATAATAGGAGTATTAAGATGCTTACCATAACATCGCAGAGGAACTTTGGATATCCATCTCCCCCAACTAATGGATCCCAAGGTGCAGTACCTTGCCAATCATCAAACTTGTCTAAATGATTTTCTCTGGGTATCCCATTAATAGGCAATTCCTTCTTCCGTTTCTTTTTTGAGGTCTTGGGCTTTCTGTCTGACTCCTTTAGCAAAATCCTATCACCATATTTTTTGACAATATTCAACAAAAAATCATCCATTGGCTTTGTAACCCAACATGACGACTTTTGGATCACTCCCCCTGCTAAACGTATCACCTGAGTAACATCAGAATAAGTAGTGGCTTGGACAATTGCTAAAGCTTCACAAAATTGTGTCCTAAGGACTTTATCACTCATATCATGATTCCTGAAAAGCTCTTTCAACCCAAGATTTGCATTTGGATTAGACAATGCAGACGTCTTGAGAACCAACTCCCCTGCAGTGAAGATTCAACAAAATGCAATGACAAAAAAATTCTCGATATGCATCATCATTGTAGGATAGAGAATAAATATATGAAAGAATATAAATGGGGCATGAATGTATACTGTAATCTGAGAATGAAAGCATGAGGTGAAGGTATACCGTAATCAATATGTGGTTACATGAGGTTCATGCAGATGGAAAATGAAAATAGCTAAATGAAGCTAAGGGCTGTTTGGAACTAAACATAAGTCAAATCACAATATGAAGATTGATCTTTCATTTGTATCCAATATCTTTGTTCTTTACTAGTAATGCAAAATAGTAAGATGTGTACCAGAGTTGGCAAACAAACTCATGGGAAACAAGTTTTTCTTTCATCTATTTTTTGTATTTATCAGCGATTTGTCATAAAGCTGTAGACAAAAAGAAATCTGCTGCATCACAGTAATTGTCATTTGTCATCTTTTCTCACTCCCAGTGCCATATTGGCGCATTTTAGCAGAAGGGTTCATGTTCAGTGAGCAGCCAAACTTAATCACTCCAATTTGAAACATAGAATGCTGACATTGCTGCAAGTGACATTGCTGCAAGTGAAACTTAGTATGACATGCAATTTTTGGTAAACTAGAGTTAAAAAATGTCCAATTAAGCAATACAACAAATTTTCAAATGTTGAAAGGAAAGAAATATAATGCAATGAGTGGCCTGTAGTTTTCCAGAGTTTGTGGTATAAAATTCTTAGTAAAAACCTTCTTTGGCAACATTTTCCTGAAAGGCCTTAAATATTCCAAGCAAGCAATGAGCATCCATAGCTGCATATGTTATCTGCTCTTCTGTAAGAGGACGTTGTGACCAATCACTACATTGGAGCTCCTAAAGCAGATATAAGTTTGGTTAACACTTTATAGTAACTGAAAATGCCAATTGGCTAAGTCTTTGAGCCCTGAAATTCCAAGAGAGCAAGACACATCCTTGAGCATATAAGAGGTTCCCCTTCATGTCCTATTACAGACTTCCGGTTTCTATTAAAATAAAATAATATAAACAGCAGTGATCTTTCTATTATATTCAGCTCCTAATATTCTTTTGAAAACTTTATAAACATAACAACCTAGAACTTGCAATATTTATTTCGTGATCAAACAAATATCTTCAAAAATAACTTTGGAAAGCTATGGCATAACATTCAGATTGACATAATCCTGCATATATGAGATTTTATTATTGAAAAGAAGATAAATGGCAATCTAAAAAGCACAATTTATGATGCACATGCACCTATCACTTTCCAAGTCCTGACTTGAGACAACCTACTAAAGATTAGTTCTCATAGAATTTAAACCTTTCCATATGTTGGAAACATTATTATTCTGCGACTGATTATTTATCACTCTGAAATTATAAAATATTGATATAACGTTTTATTGAATCCAAATACTCCGGAATGAGATTTGCATACAGCAAAAAAAGAAACATATTTTCAATTGAGACTACAGTCCGGAAATATTCTAAATAGAACACATTCCTAACAATCTACTGTACTTCCCACAGCGATGAAACATCTAATTTTGACACCAATATGTACATTGATGTCTGACATAAATAAAACATTACTAGGGAGATATAAAACCATTCAGGCATTCACGTGCCTCTAACATGCTACTAGAGCTTAAACTGTTTTTTTTTGGCTTACTCCTTGCTTTTTTTAAGTGAACTCCCAAATTATTTAGCTCAATCACCCTAATGGAATCCAAGGTACAGAAATAAACATAGGTTTCACCAATGGATGACCCCTCGTTCCTTCTCCCGATCAAATCAAAACAAGATACAGAAATAAATAACTAAATAAATAAATGGAACAATAAGGGCCGGTTTACTTAGATTCATTTTTTTTTTCATTTCCACTCATTTCATTTTCACTTGAACTAAGAAATATAAATGAAAACAAATCCAATACTTCTAGAAATTTTGAAAATGCAAAAATCATTGTTTTCATTATTTCCAGAAAATACATCTTCCCATCAAGCCTTTCATCTTCTCTATCACAATTGTTTAGAACAATAGTCTTCCATCTTCTTGTTAGCAATTTAGAATAAATACATTTTATGAAATAAAAACAGAAATATTTCTCAATGCTAATAGAAAACTCAATTGAATTGAATGGCTTACTAAACAAACCTTAGATAATGAAAACCCCAACACTTCTCCACATATAGTTGACAAACTCTTACTTTGCTTAGATACATTCCTTCCATATTTCTTCTGCTGCAGATGATTGTACACACAAGTGATATCCAAATACGGTTCAACCTATACACAATTCACAGTAAGCACAAATCATCACAACAAAAAACCACACGTATAATCATAATTTTTCCATCATTTTCTCAGGAGCCAAACAAGTACGCACCTTATCGAAACCGTGATTGCAGTCCTGGGAACAGAAGGTAGAAGACAAGTACACCAAATCTTGCTTGAATCTAAATCCTAGTTTCAAAATATCAGGAGAAACCAGCATTTCTCGCAGCGATTCCCATAGAGAAGAGAGAGGAAGGGAGAGTAAGTCGAGAAGGAAAACCACTGAGTCGTCGCCGAGTTGACACGCGATTTGGAGCAATGATATGGTGGGAAACGACGTTTGTTGAGTTCGGACGGGTTTCCACTCGGCATCGAGTCCGACGATGGAGGTTTGAGTTAGAACGTGAGTTAGGTTTGTGAACTCCGGCGAGTCGGTGGCGGTAACGAGGTGGATTTCGAGAGGTTTTTGGTTTTGGTGATCCATAGTGAAGTGAAGAGCGAAGGTCGGCTAGTGAGTTACAAGCAAATAAATCTTTGCTCAAGAGTCTCACACCTAATTGTATTCTTTTTTTATTAAATATAATAAAAAGTCTTCTTTGAAAAGCTTAAAATATATTTGGCTTAATTGCATTTTAGGGTGGCATTGATTTGCTAAAAGTATCGGGACATGACAATTTCAGTTGTACTTTTTGATTTGAAAGTTGTTCATGGTTCTGAACAATAAAAGTATCGAGACATGACAATTTCAGTTGTACCTTTAGGGTCACACTAACGTTACCTGGAATGAAAGCAAAATGTTTGATCAAGTTATGAGGGGCAATGATATCAGAAATTGAAAAAATTGGGAGACTAAATTCGTGGGAAAAGGCTTGGGGACTAAAATCGTGAGTGAATCATAATAGAGGGACCAAAAGTGTAATTAAGTCTATCATAATATATGCTACATAAAATCATTATAAACCTTTTTTTTGAGGTACAAAAGGGGCCAAGCCCAAAGGAACAACAAAAACAAAAACAGAAAAACTAGCCTACGCCAACACTATGCACGCCTTCATCATGCACATGCAGAATAGGGATAAGATGCTAAAGAGCTTTAACATGAGTGATACACTGAGATCATAGGTTAACTTTGTCCCTAACAAGACGATCAGCCACAACATTAGCTTCATGGGATATGTGATTCCACCTGATGCGGATAAAGTAAGCTGCAAGAAGCCTAATAGACTCAACATGGAGCGAAAGTCATGAGAAATCGAACCGGACCCTACAGGAGATCAATAGCCACCATGGAGTCAAATTCAACCACTGGGTGACGCAGAGCCATAATTTAGAGCCACTCAAATACCATTCAGCACCACCTTGAGCTCCACTTCAAGGACGCAACACAGATAAAGTGTGATGTCTCTTGAGTACTGAGTTGAATAAGTATCCATTTTCGACTGTGTAGGTGGAAAAGAACTAATGTAGAGTGTGTTGGTGTGAAGGAAACTAGGATAAGTGGTGGGTATTTATAGCAATGGTCTTCGGTTCTACATCGTTGATTAAAATTGTCGTTGGATCCTGACCGTTAATTTTGGGTTTTTCTATTAACTAATTTATCTCATAAAAAGATAAATTTGTTGTTGTAATTTATCAAAACAGTTTATCTTTTTGAGAGATTAATCTGTTATTATATTTCTGGCCAACTGATTTATCTCATAAAAAGATAAATCCCCTTTGTTAAATTACAACTACGAATTTATATTTTTATGAGATAAATCTGTTGGCCAACATTAAAATTCACTCGGAAGTACATAAATTTGTTTCGCAAATTTTTTAACAATGCGAAATGGATTTATGTACTTAATAACATAAATTCTTTGCAAATTTTTTAACAACGGATTCATGTTGTTGTAAAAAAACAACGAATTTATGTTTATAATAACGTAATTCCATTTCGTAATTCATGATAGGGTAATTTTGGGGAAAAACTGGTGAGGGGTCTAAAAAAATTAGGGTTTTACTTTTCCCACTTCCCCTCCTACTCAAAACACACCCCATAAGGGTGGGAAAAGACCAAAAGGTCATTAATGAAATGGCAATGCATCTTTTTTTTCAAACAAATTCATCGGTTCGGACACGGACATTGTCCGAACCGGTTTGGACAGGAGCAACCGAACATGTGTTTTTTTTGAAACACACCTCCAAAGTTGTGATTTAAACCTGTTCGGACAATGTCATCCGAACGAGTTTTACTTTCCCCACTCCCCCTCCTACTCAAACATACCCCCAAACCTAAAATATTCTAAAATTACCCTCATGTGCAAACCTCCCCTACGCAGTAGTACCCGTTCGAATGACATTGTCCGAACCCGTTCGAATGACATTGTCCGAACGGGTTAAAATCACAACTTTGGAGGTGTGTTTAAAAAAAACACATGTTCGGTTGCTCCTGGCCGAACTGGTTCAGATGCCCGTATCCGACCCGGTGAAATTTTTTAAAAAAACTGACGTATTGCCATTTCATTAATGTCTTTTGGTCTTTTCTCATCCTTATGGGGTGTGTTTTGAGTAGGAGGGGGAGTGGGAAAAGCAAAACCCAAAAATTATCCCAAAACAGGCGCTTGCTTTTCCCACACCCCCTCCTACTCGAAACACACCCCATAAGGGTGTGAAAAGACCAAAAGACTAGGCAAAACCTATTTTTTTCACAAATTTTCACCTGTTCGAACACGGGCCTTCGAATAGGTTCGAACGAGGCCGTTCGAGTGTGTTAAATATGGACAGACACCCTCTTGGGCGTTTTTCACCTGTTCGAATAGGGTCATGCGAACATGTTCGTATGACCTCATGCAAACATGTTCGAATGAGGGTGTTCGAACCATTGCTGCAGAATGACAAATATTGGACGTCTACAATCAGTCAAATGTGTCAGATAAAGGAGTGGATGTCATTCCCTTTGGAAAATGTGCCTGAACAGATAGAATTTAAACGGCCTAGATTTGTGATCTAAAAATGAAATCAACGGCTGACATTTCACCATGCCTATTATAAAAGGGGGTTCACATCCTCAGATCTTCTTCACCAAACCCTAATCTGGCTTCTTCACCAAAATCCTCAGATCTCCTGAAATGGAATGACAATTGTGCCCAACCCATACTCAAACGACAAATTCCTAACTACCGCTTCTCACCATGGGATGTCTGCCACCGAACATGGTGTTGTGTTTCGTTGTCCTAACCATGTCTTCTGCAGGATGAGTAAGGACATCACCTTCGCCCCAACCGGCCCAGAAAAGGCGAGAGGGAAGATTCGTCCCGTAAGGAGTGTGGCGTAAAGACGTGGAGCGTATCGGTTTCAAAAGTACAATTGTAGAGATGATGGGACTTTCCAAATTCAGTCATGGAGATCCAAAGCGACGACGACGTCCGCGCAATGATGGAACATCTAGCTAACGTTCCGATGGGGCGACAAATCTTAGAGTTGTACGTGGACACAATACGAACTCCAAAAGAGGTCATTTATCTTCTGGAACAGGGACTACCGAAACACTAGTTTATTAGTTAGTTGTTTGCTTATGTTGGTGTTATGTCTTTCGTATTTGATGTATTTCGTATTTGATGTCTTTCGTATTTTGTAATGACAATAAATTAGCGCCAACGTAAAGGGGATTTCAATTTAAAAAACCGAATGAAACAAAGTACTTAAATTATACAAAAATTCCAAACATATATCCCCCTTATGACATGATCCTACTGGGTGTTGCGCCCCCTCCTATTATACACATTGCCGAACCTCCTCCTAAACCTACGGAAGGGGTTGAGCAGTCTCTTGATGCGCTGAAAGACACTCCTGGTTGGCTCTGGGACATTATCATTGATGGTCCCATCCATCTCATCAACCAAATCCAGCAGCTCTGGTAGCATCTGTCAACCAAATAACATAACATTATTATTTAAATAAGTATAAGATTAAGAAACTTATCAACGCAATTAATATAAAAGACACGTACCACACCGACATCGTGCTCATCCGCAAGTCGTACATAATTCGAGGAAGAGAAATAGATGTGAGACCACGGAGTACCATGGAAAGTAGCCGAAGCAAATGTTTGAGTAATGCGGCACACGGAGGCCCCGCGCCACCAAGTGGTCCTCAAACGTGTCCACCTCTCATCACACTCGGTTAGTGGTGCAGACGCGCCCTAATGCAGTGTCCGGCTCCTCCGAATGTCTTTGGACTCGCCAACCGTCCGCTCGAGCACTCGATCGGCAAATGGCGCATCATGCGACCACCACTCCGAATGAACCTCCGAACTCCGGCGCCTCAAAGGGTCTCTCCTCCCTATGGGCCGTGTAGGGTCCCAGTGACCTCCTCACTGGTCTGGCCTGGTCAAGTGATAATCTCATGGCATGTGACTTGATGGCCCCAGGGCCATCATTGCACAACCATTTCTTTGCCCGTGGCATACTCTATCATACTCTAGGTGATCCACCCAAGAGGAAAATTTCGCAGTCTGGAAGTGCTCAAAGATCCAAGCCTGTAATGAACATATCATTGGTTGATTATTAATCTGAAAGTAACCCTAAAGCAAACTTAAAAGTAAAGAATATGTTTTATACCTGAAGTAAAGGAAGATGACCAGCAATCTTCTTGGTCTTCTTTCTTGTAGCATCCTTCAGTTGATCGTATAGATGGGCAAGGGCCATCACCCCCCAGCAAAAGTCTCCAACAACCTCCAAATCAGTCAGCATACCAAGGTAGCCAAGCTTAACCTTGTTGCCTGACTTGTCAGCGAACAAGGTGCAACCCAAAAGATAGAGAATGTAGGCCCTAGCAGCATGAGCCCACCGCCCTTCAGCTATGGCTGGGTGGTAGACCCTATCCCTCAATCATACGAGCCCAATTGACAACCCCCGGCCCAAAATCTGGGCAGCTGCATCTTCAGGGGTGGCCCCCAATAAATCAATCGCCACATGCTCCCGCCACGAAGTCGATCGGCATGTCATAGAACCGGCCAGTGATGGGGATGTGTAGCGGTGGGATACATCATCAAGGGTGATGCTCATCTCACCCACAGGAAGGTGGAATAATGATGTGTCTGGTTGCCAACGCTCTATGAATGCGTTCAGCAACCCCTTGTGGAGAATGGGGAAACCAAGCCCAACCAGAGGAACCAACCACGGAAGGCGCCGAGTGTCCCCCTAATCCTAGCACGAAACACCGTGTATGTAAGTCCATATGGAATTGTTTGTAAATCCTACTAACTCTGCATTCGAAAATGACACAATAAGCCAAAACATTCAACAACATAAGAAACAAATTTACAACGATCCAACTATAAAATAATAACTTACCCGCGAATAGAAATCGGTCGAATATGTGCCCCGTGATGTGGGCGAGACAACACCATCTTCTGGTCCACCAGGAAATGGGAATGTCGCCATAGGAGCAAAGCGACCTTTCCGAGGCTCGGCAGAACTCGCTCCTCCTAATGTCTAGATGATGAAGCAACATCAGTAGAAGGGCCAACCAACTCATATGCCAGAAGCATCACGCTCAATATCCTGGCCAATATCCTCGGGAAGCGGGGGAGGAGGGACGTCAACCCTGCCCCTACCCCTAGCCTGACTCCCTTACCTCTGGAAGGTTCACCGCTTCTTCCTCTCTTTTGCGGTTTGAAACCGTAGGAGGTGGCCGACCGACTCGCTCGGATGGTTGTCTTTGAATTACCACCTCTGCTCTCACCATATCTCAAAACAACAATCAAGAGAACCAATTAAACCAAATTAAGAGAACCAATCACAAATTAAGAGAGCGTCAGATCGTCAAACGATCGCTCGAACGGCCACATGCGAACATGTTCGCACAACCCCGTTCGAACTAGTCAGTTTCAGATTCGAACTCACAACGGTTCGAATGAGGTCGTTTGTACGGTGTTCGCACGACCTCATTCGAACACCTTCGTTTTCATTTGTTCGAAGGCCGTCGTTCGAACAATGCAGTTGCAGAGAAAAAAAACCCAAATGCAGTGAAGGGGGAGAGGCATACCTTAATGAAAATGGAACGAATAGAGAGTGTGAGAGGACGCGAAAAAAACCCAGGTGCTCTTGAGGGTGTTTGTGGAGAAGATTGAGTGAGAGATTTGGGGAGATTAAGTGAGTTGGGAGAAGTTGAGTGAGAGGGAGAGTGAGAGATAGGGAAGTGAGAGACGTGAGAGAGTGAAGAGGGTGTGTGGGTATTTTTAATTTTTTAAATTGGGGGTAATTTGGGGATTTAAAAATTGAAGGGGTGTGTTTGAGTAGGAGGGGATGTGAGAAAAGTAAAGGCCAACAATAAACACTACAAGAAATGGCCCAACTAAAGCCTACAAACAAAAGGCAACAAGTACATGGTGCTATTTACACCCCTACCTTTTGCTAATACACCCTAGCAAATCAAACTAACCTTATTCAGAAGTCAACTTTTGAAACCAATATTTATTTTAGTAATTAAAATATCGTTTGTAACTTTTTTTTTGAAATATCGTTTGTAACTTGATATTTATGTTAGTAATTATAATATCGTTTGTAACTTTTTTTGTGAAATATCGTTTGTAACTTGATATAAAATAAATACTATTCTAATTTTTAATGTAAGTAAAATATATACATCTATTTGATCCAACTTTATACTAAGACTCCTGGTTGGTAAAAAGCAGCTGATAGCAGATGAATGGATAGCAGTTAAACTAGCGGTTAACGAATAACGAATAAACTAGCTGATAGCAAATTATGTGTTTGGTAAAACTAGTAGTTAAAATAGCTGATAAATATAAAATGACATGAGATGATATTTAATTAATGATTAAATTATTTAAAGATGATAAAATATTTAATGATGAAAGAGAAGTAATTTAAAAAAATAATAAGAGTAAAAATGTCAAAAAAAGTGAAACGGTATACACTATCCGACAACGTTTCAAAAAACACTACTTAAAGTAGCGTTTCAAAAACACTACTTAAATTAGCGTTTCAAAAAACGCTAAACACTACTCGAAAAACGCTAAACGCTAGTTGCCAAACACCCATACTAGCCATCCGCTAGTCAAATACGCTAATCTCATTCGCTATCCACTAGCGGATGAGACGCGACAAACAAAGTATAAATATAAATACTTTTGTTTATATAAAAAATCCAAGGGGAATATTAAAGTTAGTTGATACATATACGGAAATGTCACAATTAATTAGCTATCCATAATTTTTTTTTTTGGTCAAAGAAAATTTAGGGTAAGAGGTCCACTATCCATTAATCTAAGCATGATTAACAATTATTTTTATTTATTGGTGTTTAAAATACAATATCCCTTGTTAAAAAAATCAATAATGATATTTTGACAAAAAATGATACAAGAATTTTGACAAATATACTGTGGGACTTAGTCTTAAAAATTTACTTTACAATAAAAGTAATAAAAAAGTAACTATGGAAGATACGATGTATATATATATCAATATATTTATAATATTTTTTGTCACATTTTTGGACTATATAGCATTGTTGTAAAAAAATACAATATCTAATACCAAAAAAAATACAATATCCCTCGTTTCCGTTTGTGTTGTGCCTAAGCAAGCCGTGGGCACCATCAACCGAAACGATTAAAAAGAAAATGGCGCGCGAAGCAGAATTAGGGCGCGAAAATTCCCAAACCCTCTTCAGCTTCAATCTCATTCATTCATTCATTCATTCATATATAACAATACAGTGAACGCCAACCCAAGCACACAAATCCATTTCCGTATCCATTCTCGCAACCAAATCTGATGGCTTCATCAACTAAATCGCTTAGTCAAAGAAGAACCAATGCTCCCAAACCAGCTCGCAAAAAATCCCCTTCCATCGACGACGTCGTTTGCGAAGAATGCAGCTCCGGCAATTCTCCAACGAAGCTTCTTCTTTGCGATAAATGCGATAAAGGCTTTCACCTCTTTTGCCTTAGACCTATCCTTGCTTCTGTTCCCAAAGGCTCTTGGTTTTGCCCCTCTTGTTCCCATGTCACCTTCAATAAACCTAAGTGTATGTTAATCTCTTCATTCATTTTCCATTTTTTAGTTATTGACCTAGGGTTTCAGCAGATTTGAAGAATAACCTAGCTGCTAATTGTCATTTCCTTGAAATTTGTTTATTATTTATTAATTAACTATTTCATTTGTGAAATTGCAGCTTTTCCGCTTGTACAGACCAAAATCATCGACTTTTTCCGAATTCAGCGATCTCCTGATGCAGCTCAGATTTTGAATCAAGGTAAGACAAATTGGATCTGATAATCAATGTTGTTGCCAATGTTAATGTTTTTCTTTTTCCCCTAATTTTCTGAGTTTGGTGATTTTTTTTTGATTTATTGAATGGGATTGATTCCATTTTCTAATTGTAATGTGTGATTTTTCTATACTTTTTTAGATGTGCGTAAGAAGCGAAAGAGGGGCAGTGGTTTAGTGGTATCGAAAAAGAAGAGGAAGCTGCTTACTTTTACTCCGAGTGAGGATCCTAAGAGGAGATTGGAACAGATGGCGTCATTGGCAACTGCGCTTACTGCAACTAAAGCGGAATTCAGCAATGAGCTTACCTATATGCCTGGAATGGCACCAAGGGCTGCTAATCTTCCTGCTTTGGAGCGAGGTGGAATGCAGGTAGTTACTCAACTTGTGTATTGTTTGCCATTTGGATATAACATTTGTTCTGTTGGTAGAGCATCTAATGTGCATGTTGATTGTTTGGAGAGGTCTTAAGCATATAAGGAACAGTCAGTTATAGGTTTGATCATAGCCTTTAGATCATTGTTTTCCTGAATGTTTGCTAGCAACTTAGGTGTTGATAAACTAGTAGTCAAGTTAAGAAAACTACGTGAAAGAAAGTATATAAAAGTACATATTTTCCATTGCTTGCAATTTGTATATACTGTTTTCTCCCCTTTGTGAACCCAAGGAATTGCGTGCTTTTCTAGTTTTCTAATTCTCGCTGCCACTTCTTTTATAATCAGAGATACAAACCAATTTAAGTCTTAAATTTGCTTACAGGTAAAAAGGGTTCATAGACTGTTGTTTAGGTAGAAAATTCAGTGCCACACACAGCATGAATGCAAATAAATAAAATGTTTTTATTGTGTGGCAGTGATTGATTATCTTAGGATACAGTCAAAATATCTTTGGTTCTCCAACTTATTGTGGATTTAGGACTTGTAAGGGATGAAGGAATGTAAATGCCTGCACCCATAGTGGCCTGTCAGATTTTCCAAATGAATTTTATTACTAGAATTTATCAATTGGTTGCGTAATGTTCTACACTTCATCTCATTATCAGACACAGACATTTATAACTATAATGTAATTGATAAATCTCAAGCGTTTTCTAGAAATGGTGCCAAAAGAGAGTACACGTGTTTGACATCATGGTTCATTTTTTCTTCCTTCCGCTTCTATGCATTTAGATTTGCAACTGATGAGAGTTTGTGTATCTTTTGACTCAGGTCTTATCAAAAGAAGACACTGAGACTTTAAACTTGTGCAAAAGTATGGTAGAAAGAGGAGAATGGCCACCACTCATGGTTGTTTTTGATCCTGTAGAAGGGTAAGCACATATTCAACATAAACTGCTATTATCATTTGTCCTTTGCACTCTGTTTTTGACTGTTGAATTTCTCCTATTGCAGGTTCACTGTAGAAGCTGATAGGTCCATACGAGATTTGACCATAATAACAGAATATGTTGGAGATGTAGATTTCTTGAAGAATCGGGAAAATGATGATGGGGATAGCATAATGACACTTCTTTCTGCTTCTGATCCTTCACAAACGCTTGTCATCTGTCCAGATAAACGTAGCAACATAGCACGTTTCATTAATGGCATCAATAATCACACACCGTATGTTTCTTTCATTTTTAAATTTTGTTCTTTGCCTATGTTGGAAACTTAACTTCCTGTTAGTGGTCCAAAATAAAATAGTGAGATATTGGCAACTTCATTGTAAGTAATTCTGTCGGTATGTACAAAGCCAGTGACAAGTTTAACATTATTTTTTCAATTCAAGTAACAGAATTGTTTCATGGAAATAACTACTAATGAAGCCTCTTGTTTACATGCAGGGAAGGAAAAAAGAAGCAGAATTTGAAATGTGTTAGATTTAATGTGGATGGTGAATGCCGGGTTCTTTTAATTGCTAATAGAGATATACCAAAGGGGGAAAGGTTGTACTATGACTACAATGGATTAGAACATGAATATCCAACTGAGCATTTTGTTTAATTGTCTCAGATTAGTCTGGTCTCTGCCAATGATTTAGGCCTTAATCTAAGCAAATAACTTTTAACAGGGAATTGTTAAATCATCATTTTTTCATCTCTAAATCTACTAGTGTGATTCAACTCTAACCATTGACATTGGCATCTAGAAAGAACTGGACTTCAAAATGGTTGCTTTAATGATTTAGAGATTTGTTCATTACTTTGTGGATATGTTTAGAATCATTAAGGTCTATGTATAAGTTATTTTTTGATATTTTCTTTCCAAATCCAAGTGTATTCCAGCGACTATTAATGAAAGTGACTAAAGTACTTTCAATGACCTGTCATATTTACAAAATTACTGATTTTAATATAATTTGGAATGTTTTTTTGTCAATGTATATCATGTCATGGTCATACAAATCAGAATTATTCATATCATATCATATTTGTGTGCCTCTTGTTGACAGTTATTTAAGTGAGTGAGGAAACTTGCATTTGTTGGGTCTCACATGGTTACACAAACCAGTCTTCATAATTGTTCATGTTAGATCCTGATTCTGCTCCTTGATTTCATTCTTTATTTTACACTACATTTTATGGTCTTTCATCCTGAAGACTTAAACAGTTGGACAAAATATATTGTCCATTTGCAAGTTGTTTGTGAAATATGTTACTGAGGCTAATGCCATTTGTAATTAGTAAAATCACAAGATTAGGGGACCTTCCAAGGAAAATGCCCAATTTAAGGAATTTCACAATTTGTGATTTCAAACTAGTGTACGCGGTCTAGGTTTGTTCCTCTTTAGCGACTGCACCATGCAATACTTATAGACTTGGAATTAGAAAATTAAAATTTTAGATTCATGATTCGACGTCTCAGTAGGTTGTAGTTGTTGCATTGTGTGGAGTAGGGGTGGACACCGGTCGGTTACGACCGGATTTGGTCCACAAAACACCGATCCGCCATAACCCACAGTTGGAAATATGAGGCCCAATGTTGTCTGTTTTCTCTGTCGGTTTGTTCGGGTGGCAGGTATCACGGTTAAACATGTGGTCGGGTGGGCTCCGTTGGTTACCAAGTGAGGAAGAGTAGAAGAAAAGAAACAGAATCTCTACCAACTTATCAATGGTTTTTTTTCTCAAAGATGGAATAATAGTTGAAGAAGAAGAAGAGTCGAAGAAGAAGAACACTTTATAACATAAAATATAAAAAAGAGTGAGACTTGGTCAAAAAACTAAAAAAGAGTGAGACGTAAGCACCTATTTACAAATTCATTGGCCTGCAGAACGCATGGGGGATTGGAATGTAGCCTACAGGCTGCAGCCTATGGACTTGTATAGATGGTCCACTATATGATTATGTGGGATTCATCAATCCAACATTACTGTAATATCTCGAAATGTGCACCACTATTTTCATCCTTAGGTTTGAACTGTTTCAAATACTAGTTTGTGTTTTTGAAAAGCTCCATAAACATACTGTCGTTTACATAAAATATTATTTGTGGACCACATGAGTTGGTGTGCCTCGCAATGCTGCACAGTAGGGGTGGACAAAAAAATTATGTCCAACCGAATCCGCAATATCCGTTAAAATTTTTAGAGCTGTAGACAGTTTAACTCAGATTTCGGAATAAATATCGATTGAATGAAACAGAGTAGTAATGGATTTAAATGGTCGGAAGCAGTTGCACCTAGTATGATCCAATAGTAACTCGTGACTGACCAAATTAATTTAGTGTAGTTGTTGTTTACTTGTTTTTTTTAATGTGTGCATAGTAAAACTTCAACCATAAAAGTTGAAAAGAACTCCTTGCTATTTGATGGTGGTAGGGACATGCCATTTGAGGAAAGCTTGAATCTTTGAAGGGTTAGTAGACACACCCTCAATAGTAATAAAATGGCCAAGATACTCAACACTAATGCTTGTTTAGGAATAAACTATTTTCCCTAAGGGTTTGGAAGGCCAATTACAAGTGAGTAAGGTGGTCCTGTATAGTTTTGCTATAAATAAGTATGTCATCAAAGAAACTAATTACAAACTTCCCTAAAAACCAGTGAAATAAATGATTTATCACTACCTGGAAGGTTGCAGTGACATCGAGTAAGACCAATGGCATAACAAGGTACTCAAAGTGACCACTATGTGTTTTAAAAGTAGTCTTGGATTCCTCCCCTGGTGCCATTCGTACTTGGTGATAATGTCTAATGAGAAAAGGCAGTGGCTCCCCACCACCCAAGTGATCTAAGAGGTCTTCATAAGTGGGATATGGAATCTATCTTTGATGGTGTGTTGGTTCAACCTCCTATAGTCAACACATAGGTGTTAAATGCCATCTTTTTTCTTAACAATGACTATTGGGGAAGCAAAAGGAGTGTTGCTAGGGAAGATCCAATGTTAAAGGGTTGAGTGTCTTCCTTAAGAGGAATTTTGTGATCAAAACCAAACTTAGGAGGAGGTAGATTAACAGGCTCCATAAACACATCCTCGTAACTATGAATTAAAGTATTAATGGCAGAAGTTACATGAGGGGAAACACTCCCTGTGTGCAACAAAGTGACATGAAGGAAGAAAAAATTCTGGTGTATCAGCCGCTAAGCTCATAAAGCATAATTTAGCTCCTTATTGCACTGCCTTGGAAAAAGTATTTTGTTGATCAAGTTAACCTCTGGAGTCTTTGTACCCCTTAGCACAAATTTCTTACCCTTACTGGAGAACTCCATCTGTAGCTTGTTAAAATCCCAAAGGATTGATCCCAATGATTTTAACCATTGTATACCCAAGATCAACTCATAGGAGCTTAGGGGGAAAACCACCACATCATTAGAGAATTTAGTGTATTTTAGGGACCATTTGAAGTCCTTTCAAATAAAAGGTGCTTGCAATTGGTGCTCTCTCCACCAGTAATAGACATTGGAGTAACAACCTCAAGTTTGCAACAAAGTTTCCTAGCCACCTCCACATCTAGGAAGTTATATGTGCTACCACTGTCAAGGAAGACTTGCAACATCTTTCTATCATGCATACCAGTCACACGCATGGTGTGGAAGATGGAAATACTAGTAAGAACTTGTAAAGCGGGCCGGGATTGGGTAGGGTTTATGGTATCTGGTTTGGTTACTGGTGTGAGGACATGTTCTAGTATAGGGACAATTTCTAAGGGTTCCTCTTCATATCAAGCTCAAGGACATTTTCTAGATCGTTCCTCTTCATCTAAGGGTGAAATCGAGAAAACATACAAAGGTCCTTAGCTCTCTTCTTTCCCATTTCAGCAGCAGAATAGGTGCATGTTGTTATGTTAAAAAGGGACTTTTGGTTTGGTTAGTACCTTTGTTTTGGATTGTGTTTGAGGAGAAGGGTTGGAATTTGTTATAGGGATTTGTGGACTTGGGAGGTAGGCATTTAGTTTGTTAGGTTTTGAGGATTTGGAAGCTTCAAACAAACAGGCTAAGTTAGAGGCTTGGCCAAGGGTTGTGGTGTTAAACATTCTAATGTGCATTTGGGTAGAGGGTTCTAAGCCAACAAGGAAAATATTTAGGGAGTGTTCAAGGATTAGGTTTACCCGAGTTTGGATAAGCTCAAACTGGTCAATGTAGTCTTGGACCTTTCCACTATGCTTGACTTGGACCAAATTTTATAAAGGGTATCTGTATGCATCCCCAAATTTGGTAGTAACATCACCCACATATTGAGCCCAGCTAGGGTAGATATCAAATTTCCACCTCATGTAGTTCGAGTGCCACTGTAGGGCCTACCCATCGAGATGAATGGAGGCAAGGCGAACCCTAGAAGTTTTTGGCGTGCCACCTAGCGAAAAAAAATGGTCACATTTGTACAAACAATTCCATACATTCTTTCCATCAAATCGTGACCTTGGAAATGCGAGTGGAATACATGTTAGCACCACTTGGAGGGTCATTGTGAGGGTCACTGTTGTGGTTTCTCATCAATTGCTCTAGTCCTAGCTTCGAGGATCTCCTCAGGACGAAGACCACAAAGCAGGGTGCAAATTTTTATCATTCCAACGATCATCTGAGGGAGCGTATCATGACGGTCATCCATACGCTTCTCTAGCTCAGCAATTGTTACTTGGGAATACATCATTGTTAAAGGGCAGGTCCCTACTTTGATACCAGCCGAAACAATTTGGATATTAGGGAGAGACTCCAGCAATACCCTAGCTCAAGCCAAGGAAGGCAATGGGGAGAATGCCTTTTGAGGGAGATGAACTGAGAGGAAATTAGAGAATTAAAGAGGAAAGAGGTATTTGTCATAAATTCTGCTTGTTTCATTCATTACTAGAAATAGGTATACATAAGACAAGCTAGCCATACGTGATTAGCTAGTAATTGCTAATATTTCCCAGAATATACTACTGACTAGTACCACCAGCTTCTAGAGCATGGTGAGTCAAATAACTAGACAATATTAGAAAAAAATAGAGAAATAAAATGCAAAGCGGAAAAATAAAACCTTTACAACTATTGCATAACTATCACAAGAAATCTTTTTAGAGATTTTTTTTTGGGACGGGTTGACGATTCTAAATTCATGGTTAGATTTTTTATTGATGCTTTGTGGTGGTCGGAAAACAAGAGAGAAGGTGGTTGTCTAAGTTTCTAGGTCTACTTTGTTTTGGGTCCATTTGTTCAAAATAAGGGTGAATCTTGTAGAGAATGACGAGACCAACACGATGATGGCCTTGGATAGTGGAGGGGGGGTAGCGGTATTTGATCAGAAAATGCTTTAAAGGAGGTGGTTTGGGTGTTTTTTTATAGAGAAGACGCAAAATGAGGAAGAGAAAGGGTGATTGGTGTGCACAAGGAGAGAGGGAAAGAGAGAGGACTCCACCGCAGGGGGTGGCGGTCGTTGGAGGGTCTTGGGGGTGGTGGCACACCATGGATGAAGGAGAGGGAGTTGTGGAGGAGAAGATTTGGTGTGGGTGGTTTAAGATAGGATCAAATGGAACTTCTTATTAATCCAACGATTACTTTAGTTTATTGAAATTTGTGTCATATTTTTTCATGGTTGTTTGTGCACTCACTTATCTCATGTGTTTAATTTCATGTTTCATGGCATGATAAACTAGGCGAGGGTTTTTTTTATTATTTTATTTTTGTGGGGCGGGGGGGGGGGGTGTTAGGCGAATAATATTTCTCCTCACCACTAAAGAGTAAACACTATTATTCCCACATCATCCCCTCCAAACTCCCAAACACACCCTTAAGTTTAAGATAACTTATCACTTTTGTTACATTTATTCTAAAAAATATTATTTAGAGAAAGTCTATTTGAAAAAAAAACTAAATTCTCTTATCAATTCTCCAAACCTCTCTATATATAGGAATCAGTATGATATTCTCTTTGATTCCGATATTCTCTTTGCTTTTTTTACAAAATGCAAAATACCAAAAAAACCAATAGAGAATGCAACCACTAAATGCAAAAGGGTGGGGATTTTTATACCCCATAGTTGGCCCTTATACCCCCACAAAAACCATTTATCCCCATTTTATCTTTTAAAAAATGCAAAATAGATTTATAGATAAATCCCTAATATTATAAAAAATGCAAAACGGATTTATAGATAAATCTACAGTATTAAAAAAAATTAAAAAATAGATTTATAGATAAATTCGATTTTGAAAATTGCAAAACAGATTTATCTATTTAATAGATAAATCCAATTTTAAAAATTGCAAAACGGATTTATCTATTTAATAGATAAATTCGTTTTGCAATTTTCATAACCAAATTTATCTATTAAATAGATAAACCCGTGTCTCAAAATAAAATAGATAAATTTGTTAAAAAATTATATTTTGTTTTTAAAAAATAAAATAGATGTAGGAATCAGTGATATTTTGGTTCTGTTCAATGTATACATATTCGTTACACGTGTTGGCATTGTACGCCGGCTAGATAATCTAGGCAAAAAAATCATTTTCGGGCAACTTGCTCTGATTGCCCTGAAACCACAGTCATTAAATTCAAAAAAATCTGGGACCATAACTCTACAAGAAGGGACCTCTATTGGGATTTCGGGGCTCAAAATCCCAAATTCCCCCGTTTACTATTTTTTATTAATTTTTTGAATTTTCCTTAATTTCCGAAAAATATTAAAAAATTTGCATAACCTTCTTTTGATTTTATTAGATTTTTAGTGATGTTTTTATAACTTTTAGATTAGTTTTAATTTTTTTTAACAGATTTCTAGTGGTGTTTTTATAGTTTTTTTTTATTAAAATTTTTGACCTTTAAAATTTAAATAAAATATATTTTATATTTTAATACAAAATAGATTTATCATTTTAATAGATACATCCGGTTTTAAAAATGCAAACCGGATTATCTATTAAAATGATAAATCCGTTTTGTATAAAAATATTGAGAAACATATTTATTATTTTAATAGATAAATCCGTTTTGTAATTTTTAAAACCAGATTTATCTATTAAAATGATAAATCTGTTTTAATATTTTTTAACAAAACAGATTTACCATTTTAATAGATTACTCCGGTTTAAAAAATTAAAAATGGATTTTTGTATTAAAATGATAAACTCTTTGCATTTTTAAAATGAGAAATGTGGGTGTATAGAAGCAAACAGTGGGGATACAAAAATCCCCACCCAATGCAAAATACGAAAACTAAGAAGAGAATCTAACCATTCTCATGGGCCATTTCTAGCGCATTTGAGATCCAAGTATGGGCATACTACTATACTACCCACAGCCTCACACTTTTCTAATCACACCCCTTTGTAGTACACTACAATTAATGAAGGCCCATACTTCTTAAACACACCACTGGCTACTCATCACACACTACCTAGCTGCGTGAAATTACTAGTGTGCCATTAATGAAATGCAGCGTTTTAATTGTTTTTGGAAGTTCAGGACGGTTCGATAGTTTACCATCGAACCTGTTCGATTGTAAACTATCGAGTACTATAAATTTTGATGCACACCCCAAAGTTGTTTAACAGTGGTTCTATAGTTTAACTAACAAACTAGTTCGATTCTTTAAGGTTGAACCACTGTTAATGAGACAAATTTTATGTTATTTTTGCACGCCTTAAAATCAATCCAAAACGAGGTTCTCACATTTCACTCTCGTACTCAATTTTCTCTCACTTACACAAAAACAATTGGGAATCATCGGCTTGGAAGGGATCATTGATATTATTTTGCAACTATTAACTAATGATGCACCATTACTGGAATTGGAAAAATGGAAATTCTCAGTGAGTGTAACCCCTATATTACATATGTTGTGCACTGATCAAAGCGTACTATACGAAATTCTTATTGCAATAAGATATTTAGTAATTTGAATTAACAACACCAAAATTCATTTCGTCAATAAAAGTTTTGTTCCGTGAATTTCCTATGATTATTTGCAAATGCATCATTGTTGTCTACGATTTTTTAAAAGTACCAATACTACAATTCCATTTTGCAAGTGTGTACAATTTAAAAAATGATATTTGTGTCAACATTAACAGTGGTTCGACCGTTAAAAATCGAACTAGTTCGATAATAAACCATCGAACCAATTCAAAAGAAATTTGGGGTGTGCATCACAATTTACAATACTCGATAGTTTGCAACTGAGCGGATTCGGTGGTAAACTATCGAACCGTCCTAAACGCACAAAAAAAAACTCAGCATTTCATTAAGGGCATTTTGGGAATTGTGGGGGTTGAGTAGTGTGTGATGAGTAGGTGTGGCCGTGTGTGTGTGGTGGTGGGGTGCTAAGAAGCACGAGCCTTAATGAAATGTTCCTGCTTCCGTCGGTATGGAAGGCGTTTACTTTTCCCACACCCCCTCCTACTCTTTCACATCCCTTAACAAATTTTATTCCAAAAATAACCTCGCGTGAAACGCTGTGAGGACGTGTTTAAAGACTGTTCGAACGACCTTGTTCGAACACGTTCGAATGACCTCGTTCGAACAGGTGAAATTACGCACAAAAGGGTGTGAAGTCAATATTTAACACACTCGAACGATGTCGTTCGAACGGGTTCGAACAAGGTCATGCGAACAGGTGAAAAACGCCCAAAGAGAGTGTGAAGTCAAAATTTAACACACTCGAACGATGTCATTCGAACCTGTTCGAAGGCCCGTGTTCGAACAGGTGAAATTTCGTGAAAAAAAGAGGTTTTGGCTGGCCTTTTGGTCTTTTCACACCCTTGTGGGGGTGTGTTTTGAGTAGGAGGGGGTGTGAGAAAAGCAATAGCCGTATGGAAGATGGAACTCAATGCTTGATGAGTCTTGGGTTAAAATCCTGGTCCATGGGCTTCCAAATGGGCCTCCCAAGTCTAAGTATGGAATATGGATCTCTAAAATTATTCACCCTTCCTTTATCATTTGCTAGAGACACCATCTTTCAAATCTACATTAAGAATGAATGATTTTAGTCCCTAAAAATATAAGCTCTTGTTTACTTTCTTTTTCTTTGTTTCATGGTTTGATTTCCACTCTTTTTTTTGGGTAATATAAGAGGGAAATCGCACGAAAAACAACAAAACAAAGTTAACAACGAGTCTTAATGTCTCGAGACACAGACGCCCCGAACATGTCATCAAAAATCTTAGGGCAGAGGCCCTCAGGGGGGCTCTTCTAGGAAAACTGTGTCCACTTGAAAACCGTGTCCATGATTTCCACTCATTTCTACTTACAATAAGAAATATTAATGAAGACAAATACAATATTTTGAAATGTCAAAATCATTTGTTTTTATTGTTTCCAAATATACATTCACCCTAACTAGCATTTCATCTTCTATTTATTGCAATTGTATGTTTTTTTTATCTTCTTGTTAGCAATATAATAAATACACATTTTCTGAAATGAAAATGGAAAATATTTTTAGAAAGTAAATTACCCTAATATTTTCTATAATTAATTCTTGTCTTAATTTTTTTTAATCCTTAGAAAAGTATAAATCATAACCAAAAAGTAAAGAGTTTTAATTTTTGAATTCCCCAATGAAAATCAACATCAATCTAGTACCCTCTTCCTTTCTATCTCTCACTTCTTATCACATCATATATCATCTATATATTACATTTATCACTCAACTCTCTTCTACTCTAATAGGGACGACAATTTGACCTATATATAATTATTTATTACTAATATCAAAATTTTAACTAGATCCAAATCTAAAAAAATAAAACGGTGTTTGTCAATTAAACATTATATCTTACTACTACTATTTTGAATGTTTTTATTCAACCTAAATACTAGAACTATCATATGTAATATTTAAAGAATTTTTGACCATTTTTAATTGAATTATGATGGTATTTATTCTATCTATTGTTTCTCACAGTTAAAATGCGGTTAATGAATGTAGGTATAGATGCTCCCGGGGGATACAAGGACATACACTAAAATCTAAAGTTGTTACCCACACAAATACAAGTAATTTTTTCAACATTTGGTTGATAAAAAATGAAAAATAAACTCAGCCGAACATGAGCACATTAAAGTGGGGTAAACAAAGAGATAAAAGGAAAAAAATTAAAGGTTGGAAGATGAATTGTCAACGTGGTGTTCTTTCCTCCATTTGGTTTTTTTGACACACTCTCTTCATCCAAAGTCCAAATCACACTGCACATCTTTTGTTGTGAGAATTAATGATTTTACGACTAATACTATGTAATAGTACAAAAGCAAGTATAGGAGTGACAAAGAAGGAAGAAACAAACACACTTTCCTACAACCTTATGATTATAGGATCACTCTTTTTAGGACCACACTATACTCACCTAAATGAGACACACTAGTTATATCTACTATTGTAGTATGGTCCATTCCTTATTAAGGTGTGTGTAGTGTACTGTGTACTACAACTAATTAACTAAAGTTGTACCACTAACTATTAACTATTGCAGCTGGCATAACCTAGCTACAAAGGACTTAGACATACAGGCAGAGATCACTGTCTGGTCTAATTCCAATGTAACAAAGTGTAGCCATTAAACACAAGTTATCTGCGGTCCCTTCTTTTAATACTGCTGGAAACAGTTGTGAGTGTTGGATTTTGGATTAATTTGCTGTTGGAAATCAAGATTTAAGGGATATGAGTCGTTGGATCAAGATCAAATGGTTTGTATTGTAACTTTTATTGTCGTGATGGTGATCGCAACGAAGATGGGTTCAAAATTTGTCGATTTGTGCGTCACAGTTTGATGGTTTGGATGGCTTAACTGCGACAAATGTGTGAAAAATGTGAAGTGAACTAAGTTACGTCATGTTAAACAGTCTCGCATCGGACGTGATATGGTCTAAAAAAATATAGTTTATAATTAAGTGGGAGAATCTCTCACTTTACAAGTCGGTTTTGAAGGTTTGAGTTAGACGCAACCCAAATTCTAAGATGGTATCAAAGCCAATTCAAGATCCACTGGAGCCACCCGCTATCGGGCCAGATCACACTAAAGTTGTTCAGTCCTGAGCGTGAATGGTTGTCTTAAAAGTCCCACATTGGATATGATATGGTCTGAAAAATAGTTTATAAGTGGAATATCACTTACTTTACAAATCAATTTTGTAGGGTTGAGTTAGGTTCACCCTAAATTGTAAGAGGCTTCAAGCCTCAATCGTAAGCCAATGCTAAAGTCTATTATAAATTTGTTATGGTTTACTCCACTAATATTCCACTAATATTTGTCCAAATTCCAGATGTCCAGATTCAAATCACTCATCGCGTTCAAGTAGTTTAAGCTGGTTAAACTTCTATTTGAATCCCGAACTTCTTTCTTTAACCCCTTCAGATATCTCAAGTGTCAACACAACTACTTGCACGCGATGATTGATTTGAGTATTTTTATAGATAAATTGACCGGCTTAAACTAAATTGCGGTTCAAAGTTGATTTATGTATAGATAATGGTGAATATTTAATTTCAATACACTTCTAATTTTATATTTGTTCCAAAACGATAACCTTTAATTAAATATGTTTTTTATAAGCAAAAAATTTCATTAAAATGTGAGCACTTGGTACAAGATATAAATCTTTAATTAAATTTATAAAATATTGTAAACTTCTAAAATGTTTTATTTACAAAGTTAGAGTATAAGTCGGCCAATTAATCTTGATCTGAATGTACAAATTGCTTGATTGCGACAAACCCTAAACCTAAATTTTAAGACAATATTAAAGTCTATCATAAATCTGATACTAGCTAGATGGCCATTTAAGCAAGATGAGTGGTTTGGTTCAGATTTATTAGCCTAATTAACAAGAATTGTGGTCCTATATGAAAAGTGTGTGAAGTGTGAAGTATGGGGCAGAAGAACTGTGTATTTTTCTATATAGGCACTATTAGGTCTGGACAACAGATTGTATCTATTGGCTATTGTCATAGACATTCATATCAGAATTCAAAACTCTGATCCTTTTGAAAGACCCTTCTCTTATTTGGGGTTTTGTATAGGTTTCAATTTTCAAGTTAAAATTATAATAATGGGACCATTCCAAGACTTTCAGACAAGTGAACTTTTGATGTGAAGTAACCAAATTAATTTCTCTCTCTCTCTCTCTCTCTCTTTTTTTCCTTCTCGGTGTTATTAGTGCGCAGTATCAATCAGTTTTGCTGATGATTAACTTATGTATGAGAATTTGACTGGCCACGTGTATACCCAATTTTTCTGGTCCGTATGGTTCTCTCCTCTCAACAGAGGCTTTGCTGCACCTAAGATTTGAACACGAAACCTTCCGGCCTAGTTACCACTCGGACAAATTAACCCTTATTGGTAATTTCTCTCTTTCTCTAGATATAATATTAAGTTTGGCACATAATTTATAGAATAACCAATGGTTTCTAATATTATCAAGATTAACCAATATTATGATAAGCTACATTTTTCTTAATTTTTTTTTTCAATTGTTCCTTCATGATTATTTAGAATCAATGGCGTATATACAAAAATGTCATAAAATTCACGTGATTTGGTGAAATGAGACTGATCTTATGACAAAACTGACAAGAGTATATAATTGTTATAGACCCATATGCAAGTGGTAACATAGGCCACACAAAAATTCAGCAATTGGCCTACAAAGGCCCATGTATATCTATTCAAAATCAAAATCAACAAGAAGTTCAAAAAAAAATAAAATCAAAATCAACAAAATTAAAAACAGAAGAAAAATAATTATGTAATAATTGAAAAATAAAAGATAATGAGGAGACATTCTTGTACTCTTTTATGTTGAAGAATGTTCCTAATCAATTGTTCAACAACAGCTCAATTTGGACTAACCTTTAGGTTAGAGATGTTTTTCTATCGAAATAAGTATTTAGTTTCTAATCCATACAAAATTCATAAAAGTTTATTAAGTATATTTATGAAAATGATAAACGAGTTAGCTAATACATTAACTAAGTAAGTCTTTACCCGAAAAAACTAACTAAGCCGTTGTTTGGTTAACTAATAAGTTAGGGAACACTAAGTAAGTCTATAAGAGCATCTGCAGCGGGAGGTTCGTATGGGGTTCGGAAAATTTACAATCTAAAACTTTCTTCATTCACCGTTGGAGTTTCACAAAATAGCGACAGCGTGGCGAAACGAGTTCGCTGAGAAGCAACGCGGCTCGTAACATAAAATGGCTTGAGAATGTTTATTTTTTTAATTCTAGAAAATGGTAAGTGGGGCCATGTTATGTTTTAAATAGATTGCACGGTTGGAGAGAAAACACGTCAAAGTTCTTAAATCGGTTGTATTCTAATTGGACCCACCAATATTGAATTAAGCAATTCTCGCGGAGATCAAGACTGGATTTGCTCTAAGAATGTTATCCATACTATGTGTATTGGGAACAAAGTAACAATGACACGGGCTCACCAAATCCTCCTTCACAATATAGAAATGTCTGGCAAATATTTTTGTAATTAATAGAATTATGAAAGAAGAATTCTGTGTGTCTTATTCACATACAAAGTGCACTCATATATACACAATACATGCTAGCTGTTGCTATAATTAAGAATTCCTAAACGTATGCCTATAACATCTCCTAAGATTATGCCTATAAAATCTCCCTTGACAGCTTGGTCAAACATACGGCAAATCAATATTAATTTGCTTGACCGTGATTACATTTAAGAAGAAATAAAAACGTATAAAATAATTCCTATTAGTAACAGATATGGTTTCCTATTAGTAATAGACTTGTAGGAGACATTACATAGGCTTATTGGTCAGAATTTCTTCAGACAATATTTTTCAGATAAACTATATTTTTCTTTATCATATCGACCATAAAAAAAAAAGAAACTGCAGACAATCCATTATATTTGAGATTCAATACCAAGCAACAAACTTTAGATTTTGGGTATAAGAAAGATTATCAATTTGGGTATAGAAAACGATCACTACATAGTTCCATCAATAGCTCTGAATTATAGAGTTCCAGCAGCAAAACCTTCCTGCACTAAAAAGAAAGAACAATATCTGCCACTGTACTAATAGGTAATGTTCACCCACCATTCAAGGGCCTTCAAAGAGAGCATATCATCCTCCTCCAATGAAAATTGCACAACAAAATACAAATAGTACCATTTTTTTTGTTCAATCTCTTATGGGTCCGTTTGACTTGCAAACTAGACAGTATTGGGCTGGACAGGGCAGTACTGGAACTAATTCTGTAAAGACAGATCATGATAATAATCATAAAAATGAAACCCCATCATATAACTGTCTTCATGCCTATTTAACAAAATGAAGATTTTCCTAAATCAAATGCAGACAATGAAGAGGACTATTGAGCATACCATTAAAGTGGGAATAAGAATCCCATGAGTAATCACCGCGATCGACACTCCTGTCGCCGTCTCCTGTTGAGAACCCCATGAGTAATCACCATGAGAACCCCATGAGAACCCCATGAGTAATCACCTTCTCTCGTCGCCGTCTCCTGTTGTCGTCCCCCGTCACCAGCGAAAAGATCACATCAATAGATTCGACTGATAGTAATTAGTTTCATCTTATGACTACCAAATTATTGAGCATTGTATGAATTCAACTGAAAGATAATAGCACCCACAATTGGTTTTAAATTCAACATAAATAATGCAATATTTCAGCAAGACCAGTAAATTTAAGAGAACATATATGAAAAAACAATAATACTTACCATTAACCAAATCACTACAGTATTCATATAGACACAATACTATTGTCTGGCAGCCAGCCATGAACATCAAAATTCATTTCAGCCCACATTTCCATCAATAGGCACAATATTAAGTAAATGTGATACTGAGATTAAAATACAAAGACAAAAAATGAAAGCATAAGCTCACTCATAATCATATAGCTTTTATCATCATCATCATCATCATCATCATCATCATCATCTAGTTTACTGCGACTCCTTCAAACGTACTGAGAATTAGCATTTGCCTGTTCTTCCTTTCTGCCATTAAAATGACATTGTAATCAAAAGATAAATTTGATATGGTGAAGCACAAGCTCACTTCGTTTTTTTAATTAGAACATGATTAGGGTTTTGTTCAAAAAACATTGGGACATTTAGGGTTTTTTAATCAGTGAAATTAGGGATAAATTAGAAAAGATAATAGAAATTACCTACAAGTGGGGAAGAGGAGCAGCGGCAGCGAAATACGGCGGAGATGCGAGGTGAAACGGTGGAGAAACAATGGAGGTGAAATGGTGGAGGCGCAAAGGAGAGGGGGAGTGGAAGAGGGAGAACGTGTGTCTGTCACGTGGAGGGTGGAGCTCGATTAGCGATGGAGGAGGGCGGAGGAGGGTGGAGGGTGGAGGTTGGAGGAGGAGTGAGGTGCTGGAGGTCAAAAGGAGAGTGAGGTAGAGAGAGTTTCGTTTTTTTAGGGAGAGAAGAACGTTCTGATTTTTAGGGATTGCGGATGTTTTATTTTCATCATTGGGTTGCCACGGACTTGCCACGACATCTCCGTCGCAAATTTCTGGCCTTTCACATGTCCGTGGCAAACCCCAGCGAGAAATTTCGCTCTCTAACTTTTTACACATGCCGTCGCAAATCCGTGGCAAATTACTGACGGAATAAGCTGCGTGACAATTGCTGGTGGCTAAAACAAACTTTTCTTGTAGTGCCAACTACCGGTTCTTCCTCAAAGATAAGGAGTTCTGCCTATATGGTTAGAGTTTAAGCAACACCATATCTCTGATAACTCTATTTTATATAGAGTATTTCATATGTTTAAACTTAGTAAATTGCTCTCTTTCAAGTATTAATAAAGAGTTTATATAGTATTTTGTGTGATATATGATAACTTGAGGGATTAGAATGGTTATAGTTGTTATTAGGCCATTTTGGATATATTGTGGTATGTTTGATATTTTTGTTCAGTGCAGTCTATAGATGCTTTCTGCATTAATGCTCCTGCATTGATCCTGCATCAAATCTGCACTACTTGGTGAATGAGCAGCTAGCTTCATGTGCATCCACTTGCAATTGTTGACCTCATGCTTGGTCCCCAAAGCGAAACCACTTTATATAGTAGGCGCCTACCATTCACACATAGCTATAGGGATAGCTTTGAAGAGTCATCAACATAGGGACACATGTTCATACATCATTGGACCTCCCTATATACTTAGTCAAAGATTTCAACTTGGGATCAACCTCTGAAAAGCAACTACAGCTATAATCCACTCAAGATTACTTCAACATGAAGGAAGGAAGCACCTCTCTTGAATGCTATAAAAGGACCTCACATCTTCATTTGGAAATATATCACAATCCATAAGTTAGATCAAAATTTCAATATACATAGTTAGTTTTTATTTTATAAGAGGGAAAGGAAGGAATTAACAAATCCTCCTTAACTCGATTTCATAGTGTTTGTATAGTGCTAAGGAGTAATGCTAGTGCATTACAAGGAGACTTCATACAAAGGGCTTCAACTTGTGTAACTTTTATCTTGTTGTTTCTCTTTGTGATTTCAATTATATAAACATGGTCTATTCAGTTTATATATACCTTGCAATGTATATTGTTAGCTAAATCTTTCTTAGTTGGAATGTTCTAATCATTTAATGAGTTTTTAAGTAAGTATGATGCATGTATGTAATGTTTGTACTTTAGTTCTTGCTTGATAATGTTTTCAACACTTATTTTATGATTGATCACTTAGAATAAATAAATTTGTAAGAGCAGACATGACTTACAATTAAGAACTCAAGAACTAATATGGGTGAGTGTTTTACATAAAGGAAACTTTGTGAAAACCATGCTAAGTCCTAGACATAGGATAGTATAGTCCATAGGGTGAAACTGTGGGTACTTTCAAAGGCAAGAGTGAACCTATTTAGCATGCCTAGACATAGGAAGCTTGTAATGAAACTCTGAAGAAAAGTGACTGAAAGGCACATAACTAATGCAACAGCATTCAGTGCAGCTGCATCACATACCGCATCAAACACTTAAAAGTAAATTACTTGATGACGACATTCCAACTATCTTCTCTTATTTGCATTATCAACACTTATACTTTGCTTTCTTTCTAGCTTAGTTGTGATCACATAAACTCCAATATTATTTGTTACTTAGTTACTTTACACTTTATTACTTTATATTGTATTTTAAAAGTGAGTTTTTCAATCTCTGTGGGTTCGATCTTTTTACTACTTGTTTTTGGACTGTGTATACTTGCACACAAGTGTATTTTCCATACACCAATTGTACAAAATCATATCAACTTCACTTTGGTTTTTTCTCAAACACCTTGTATCCATTCTAAAATTTCCACACATAGGAGAACTACCTCAGGACAATAATTATGCAAGTTCTCTTGGTCTTTAGAACTGTTTTATTTGAGTATTCTAAAATTGATAAGATAATATATTTCACAACTCCAAAACTCTTATCCATTCCACACAGAAAACAAGAGTTCCAAAAATCATATCAACTTCACTTTGGTTTTTTCTCAAACACCTTGTATACACAAAGGGTTCAAATAACTAATTAAAATGTTTAAAAAAGAGAATAAAAAACTAACTAACTAGTATGAACAAACCATAACCAAAATAAATAAAACCATAATGCTAACATTACAACAAACTAGTATGAAGCAAAAACTAATCAGTACCGTACCTACTTCAGCTTGTTGCAACTGAACCAAAGCTCATGTGGTTCGCAAGGTTGCTGTTCTCGTTCATGAGAGGGACGTCTTCACAAATAAGAGATAGACACTTCGCGAGAGAGAATGAACACGAGGGACTGAACGTGGAAGGGAGGCTGAACGCGAGAGGAACAAGAGTGGAGATGAGAAAGAGACGTGAGGAATGAGAGAGATGAAGGTGCTTAGCACAGGGAGAGAGTGAGGCAATGGTTTTGCTGGGTTTGCGTCTGTTCACAGTGAGTGAAAGAGAGAGACATTAAGAACCAGAGAGGGTGTGGGAAGAACGAGAGTAAAAATAATAATTAAGGAATGGGCAGCGTTTGGTAGGAAGCGCTGCTCAATGGTTAGCGCATATAGGCAATTGGTGGCGTTTTTTTAATAAGCGCTGCTCAATGGATGAGGCAATGGGTGGCGTTTTTTAAAAAGCGCTGCTCAATGGGTTAGCGCGTTTAAACAATGGGTGGAATTTTTTAAAAATCGCTGCTCAATGGGTTAACACGTTTAAGCAATGGGTGGCATTTTTTAAAAAGTGCTGCTCAATGGGTTAGCGCGTTTAAGCAATGGGTGGCGTTTTCTAAAAAGCGCTGCTCAATGGGTTAGCGCGTTTAAGCAATGGGAAGCGTTTCATCTGTAAGCGCTACTTATTGTTTACCTGTTTTGGTCATCCGTAGTGTTTTCACTTAAAGCGCTGCTTATAGGGGCACTCTTTTTTAACAAATCTGGCGTAGTGAATGGAGAGATAATATAAGTTTAAAGACCTAAAACTATGATATGCGCTATAGGATACGTAATGAGCATAGTCCATGTTAGAATTTTCGAAAAAATGAAATATTTACAATTTTTATGCGAGTGGTTTTTTTAGATAAGCAATAATTTCATTGAAGGGAGCACAGGGGTGCCTAACCCTTACCATGGAAAGCAGGAAAGGGGGAGGGCCTCCTCAAAACCTTCCTGAGCCAAAAATCATTTGGAAAAAGACTCAGGCAGAAAAAAGAGTACCTCGCACAAACTGCACTACAGTGAGGATAATCAATCTAACCTATTGTTTCTCCCCCGTCTAGATTACATATTGTTTAGGCATTGGAGTGAGTTAGTCCACCACTTGAAATAGAAATAGAGGAATTACAATTCAGTTTATAAATACACCAACTCCAAATATAGCTTTTGACACAAGTCACAACTGAATCAACACTTGGTTCCTCGTTCTTGAAAATAGCCCTGTTCCTTGCGATCCATATGCTCCAACAAGTCGTCACCCATATAAGATGTTTCTTTCTCTTGGACTTTTTTCCTTTTCACAATTGATCGCACCTATGAAATAGATCCATTATGTTCTGTGATGATTCGAAGACCAAACCAAGCCAAGCACCGACACTAGACCAAACTGAACTCGCGAACGAACAGGAGGAAAACAAATGGTGCACGCAGTTTAGCAAATTCGCGCACACATGGGACATGGCGTCCTCACCGAGTGTAGAATATTTACGTGCAACAATTAAATCGCAAGCCCGTGAAAATCCGACAACAACCGCCAATCGAACAACAATACCTTCGAAGGAGCTGCAGTTTTCCAAATGAACGTCCAAAGATTCGGAGGATCCGTATCATTGGAGGTGTAATCGTCTCGGACCAGCTGGAAATAATATGACTTAACCGAAAATAGCTTAGACGGATTGTGAGGCCAAATCCACTCATCCTTCTTACCTCTAATGGGAGACGCCTGCTGTAAGATGCTACTAAGAATATCACCATCTGCCGTAATAAGCGGGTCCGTTGAGTTCCACCACAGAACCAGCCACACCCAAGAATCATTGTGCCAATATCCCAGACTAGACACCAAAATGTGCTATTGATCGCACCCAACAGATAACAAAGGAAACACCTTGAACAAAGGTTCAATTCCTAACCATTGTTCCTACCAAAAATCAATATCATTTCCGTCACCGAGTGTGCATTTGATACACCATGCAAACCTTCTCAGTTCCTCTACATGAGAGTCCAAATCAACCAAGTCTCTCCACCAAATAGATCCCACACTCCGGCGCTGAGTACCGACCACCGAGTCATGAACAAAACAAGATGCAAGATTACCGTATCTATGAGATAACAACTTGGTCCACATCGCACAAGATCCACCAGCGCCCTCTATTTCCACTTGTAGAGGAGCGCCATATTGAACAGTTCAAGATTTTTGATTTCAAGGCCCCTTCTTTTTTTGATTTACAGATTTTATCCCAAGCCACCAAATACATACCATGATCTCACTCTTTAACTCCCCAAAGAAAGTCCCTTTGGATTTTGATCAATTTCTTTATAACAACCTTGGGCGCTTTATAAAAAGAAAACATATACAGAGGGATACTATTCAAAACGGAGTTAATGAGTGTTACCCGACCACCAATTGAGAGAAAACGACATTTCCATAAAGCCACTCTTTTTCTAACCGCCCCTATGACGGAACTCCACGTTGTCTCCCGCCTCGGATTTGCACCAATCGGAATACCCAAAAACTTGAAAGCAATGGACTCTGTGCGGCAAAATAAAAAAGTGCTAGCTCTTTCCAAAAAACCTTCAGAAGTGTTTAAACCAATAACCTTGCTCTTATGAAAATTTACCTTCATTTTTATGCGAGTGGTGCACGGTGCACCACTTTATAGTTTATAGGTCTTCAGAAATAATGGTTAATTTACAATAAAAATATGAATAATTTTAATATATCAGTTAAGAAAAACAAATATCATCATTCATTTTTTCAAATAAGAAATAAATATGTTAAATAATAATTATCTCCCAATGATATATTCTTTTCAATGGGATACATGATATGGACCAATCAAACCCCATACTCCCCACCATACTAGCTTGTTTGGTGGAAATCTGTCAACACCACCACAGCTCATATCTTTCTTTCACCCCTCTTTTTTATTTCATTTTTTCTCAATTTTCACAAAACATTTAACTAATATATCCAATCCGTGGTACTTTCAAGTCTAGATATATGTGATATTTGTGAGCCCCATTACCAAACATACATTTCAAATCACCCCTTCATAAAGAAAAAAAAAAAAGAACCCACTTGGTAGTTTTTCACATGGACTCTACATTTTTTTTTTCTATTTCCATTACTTAGATTTTGAGCTTGAATATAGGAAATTCACTCATATCTACTACTACTACTACTATAGAATACATGCACTTTGTGTATTTCAGGAAATTCATTCCCAAATGCCATAAAGCACTATCAAAATTTAAACCAACGGTTTTCAAAGTCTTATATTTTTTTTTCAATAATCAAAGTCAACTATATTTGGTGTCTAAATCAAGGTCAAAAACTTCACCTCTTACCATACAAAGTATTCCATATTTGTCGTTCAATGTATCACTTCATGTAAAGGATGAAACGCACTACACACATTATTGGACTTTTCTACAATTGCACTCTATGATTACAATCTTCAAACCTTTACAACAGCTATCTTTTTTTGACAAAACTTTTAGAACAGTTATTAGTCAGTGCTGAATTTATTTATACTAGTGTACGACCTAAATCAAAATCTTGTATTAGATAGAGTTGGTTTTGGTGTTATATCACATCAAAAGATGATAAGGACGAAAAAACAAAATGAAAAATATGATGAAAGTTTGCAATATATTAGTATGGTATTTTTTTTAATTTTTTAATGCGATAAAATCTTTGTATTTCTGAATCAATAATTTTATTAATACAAAATGAAAAATATGATGAATGTTTGCAATATGTATTTCAGAATCAATAATTTTATTAATACAAATAGGGAAATAGGTATGGTTTCCAAACACAAGTATTTTTTTTTTTTTTTTTTTTTTTTGAAATCACCTTATTTTATATTTAGTTATTTTTGACAAAATTCACCACTTATTTCTTCTTTTTTTTTCCAATAAGTAAAAGACATTAATAAGATAATTTAGCTAAGTGACACCTTCTCCGAAACCCTAGTCGTTTATCTCAATATTCTCGCTACTATTTTCTTTCTTACTCAAACACCATATGGGTGATTTTAGGTAAATTTTTTGACCAAGAATCACCCTTCTTTATCATTTCTTTACTTTTTTTATCTAAATAAGTGGTTCCCATATAGATCTAGCTTTTATTTCTTTATTTTGTCGTCTGAGTGCGGCGTTATTTCGTCGTCTGAGTGCAACGTTATTTCGTCGTCTTGGTACGACATTTTTGCTTTTCTGTCTTGTTGCGATATTTGCGTAGTTCAGATCGACAAATCAGCTTCGATATAGTCAGATTCAATCAATGACTAGGGTCTCAGAGCTACAGATCTAGCGACATAGGTACTTTAGTGACTATTATTTTATCATATTTGTAAGTGTTTTGCCGTTTTATGCTATTAATTTAGATGAAGTGAGCTTGTTCGCATATTCATCCTTTTCAATTTTAGCCAAGCTGAATTTGTGTTATCTTCAATATAATCTATCAATTTGAACGAATGAATATCTTTTTTTTTTTTTGTAAAAAAAGGATGTTTAGCTTAGCATATTTGACACATACTTCACCCAGCTTCTAAGAGTTCGAGAGAACACCCAATCATGTGTTAAAATTAAATGAAGAAAAAATATCTATTCAAAACAAAAGAAGCAAAAATACACCATAATTTACAGCCATAAAGCTAGTTACAATTCACAAAAGATATTTTATTTGCTTATTTTTTACTAATAAACTCTATAACATAAAATTTGGATGCAAACAAGAGTGTATCTCTACAATGTTGACCTAAATAACCCAATTATTATTATTATTATTATTATTATTATTATTATTTGAGTAATAATAAGGCATTCATTCATTCATTCAAATCAATCAATTACATCGAGAATAATACAAATTTCATGTTGCTAAATTAAATTGAAAAGGATAAATTTGCGAACAAACTCACATCATCCAATTTAATAACATAAAACAGAAAAATGCCTACAAAAACGACAAAATTAATGCCACCAGAGTATCCCATGCCTCTGGATCTGTAGCGTTGACGATCAAGTCTTCATTACTTGAATGTGTAACGAGTCGAAGTCGATCTATCAATCCAAATGAAACAAATACTGCAATAAGATGGGAAAACCAAATTACGTCATACAAGACGACAATCAAAACAAACTTACCGCACTTTGACGATGAAATTAAACAAAAAAACTCAAAGCTACGTAAATAATACTTATTCAAATGAAATGAGACGAAAAAGATCCTCATCATCATCATCATCATCATCATTATTATTATTATTATTATTATTATTATTATTATTAAAACCAACGGGGTTGGCTCAATTGGCGGGTTTGTCCCCCATTGAGTCCCACCGAAGTCACGTGGGTATCTTTCACGATTCGATTCACGTGGGCGAATTTCAGTTAGCGGGGTTGTCGATGATGGCCGATCGCAGATTAGTCGCCGTTGTCGCGTTGGGATCTTTGCGGGGTTCGCTTACATGTCTTCGTCATTTCATGATCAAAAAAAAAAAATTATTATTATTAAATAGTTGGCAAAAATGTGAAAGCAGCTTGTAGAAAAGGGTGTCACATCTTGTCACAGCTAGACCAGCAGCTATTTGCTTGTCCTATATGTCCTAGGGAATTTCAACGATCAATCTGTGACGTGAAAATATTGAGCCGCACAAATTTGATTGTATCTACAATTCTAAAAAAAAAAATGATTGTATCTTTTTCCACCTCTTCATTTTTTTTTCGAAATTAATGGTTTATTAAAACGGTTTAACCAAAATACAAGATGGAGAACCAAGAGCACTTGGATGAGATGATAAGAATCTCTTTCTGCTTAACTAAAGTCTTGGGATCGAATCCAGTCTTAGACATGCAACAGTGTTAAATCTCTTGAGGGAGAGCTTTGCCGCCCATTGTGGTCCTACTCGGCTGGAGGGATTAGTCTCTGCAATTGCGCGCAGAAGATACCCGATTTATACAAAAAAAATACAAGATGGAGAACAAGGTACAACATTTTGTAATTTTTGACCAGTACTCTTAGAACACCTATTTTTTTAACAAAAGAAAGGGATATGGAGCCTCGTTAAAACCTTCTAATGGAAAACCCTTCTTAGAGAAAAAACATCAGGAAGGAAAGAGTACTCCCTCTAAATTTTATTGATAAAAAAGAGAAACATAACAAGAAACATGGGGGGACTAGACCAAAACCCATGAGCATAAGCATCAAGATAGATGTACAAAATAAAAGCAATCCTATCAATGTCTGCAAAAACATCACTATAGCAACTCTCATCGCAACTAGGTCGGCACCAAAGCCGCTAACAATCATCTGCAGCACACCAAAGAAAGGAGGCCAAAGGCGAACCCAGTCCATTTAGGGATTATCAAAACCTGTAGTTTGGCAAACCTAACCTATTCCTAAAAAAGTCTTCCGCAATGAAGCTCAGGATGAGATTCCACTAGGTAAAACCATTTGAGTTAGTACCATAACCTGCAAGCTTATCAGCACAAGCATTCCCCTCTCTGTAGATGTGGGTGCAAACAAAAGTCATTTGTCTAGTCAAGGATAAGTAGTTGTTCCATCTATTGCGGAGTTTCCAAGGAACAATATTATCATTCTTAAAGGCCGAAACAACTAATTGGGAGTCATATTCTAACCACAAACTCATCCAACCTTTATCAAAAGTAATCTCAATAGCCAACATAGCTCCAATAAGCTCAGCATGAAGGGCATAACTGTTACCTATCGAAGTTGAAAAACACCCAAGGACAACAACACTCCTGTCTCTAAAAATACCACCACAAGCAGCTGGACCAGGGCTCCCTTTAGCCGCTCCATCTGTGTTACACTTAATCATATAAGGAGCAGGAGGAGTCCAAATAACCTCTTTAATAGTTGATGAATTTCTGTAATTACCATTGACATTAAAAGCTTTTATAATCATAAATTCAGCGACAGCGGAAGACATTGTGGATTTAGAGGTATTTCCCGCTAAAGACACATTGGAAATAATTATATTGATAGCAGAATGTAAGGGAATCACGTGATTCTCAAATCTAGCTTGGTTCCTGCAGTACCATATCACCGAAAAAATGTTTACAATAGCAGCACAGACAATGTCACGCAATTGAGGACTCCAACCATGGGAAGTCAAGGATAAGATGCTTTGGAAGGAAGTAGTATCAATATTGAGGCGTAGGAGTGTCCTTCGAGCCAATTCCAAATGTGTTTGGCAAATGGGTAGGCCAGAAAAAGGTGGTGGGAAGTCTCTGAAGCACTACCACAAGTGCTACAAACAGAAACCACAGTGCAACCTCTAATCCAAAGTTGGTTGTCAGTAGGCATCTTATTATGAATAGCCCTCCAGAGAACAAAAGATTTGGAGGGCGGAATAAGATTCTTCCAAACTGTCTTAGTCCAAGGGACAACTTGACCAGCAGAAGCGTGAAAAAGGCAGGAGTCCTTGAAGGTCAGATCACCTGAATCAGAGCAATCCCACATCAATTGATCGTCCACCGGGGTAATGGGGATCACAGTTTTCTGAATTTCAGAGTAAATTTGGGGAAAATGATTTATGAAGTCGGTAGGGATAGACCATCTACTGTTTACTATAAAATCGCTGATAGTTGCTTTGAGGTCTCTATGCACATTAGGAGGTATCCCAATGATGTCCACAATAGGCCTAGAGAGCCATGAGTCCGTCCAAAAACTAATGCTAACACCATTACCAAGCTTCCAAGTTGAGTGCTCGAGAATCACAGAAATACAAGACTTAAATCCAAGCCAAATAGAAGACGAGATGTGGTAGTTCACCGGCTTGTTGTTTTTATAGACCCTGGCTTTCAACAGCATAGTCCACTTAAGATTGGTAGAGATGAAACTCCAGCCAAGCTTTAACATCCCAACCCTGTTAATTGTTTTGATAGATTTAAGACCCAGACCACCTTCTTGAAAGGGCTTGCACATTGTATGCCAAGCAACAGTGACAATTTTCCTAGTAGTAACATTGCCAGACCACACAAAATTTCTAATCCAAGTGTCAACAGTATTCAGAAGATTAGCAGGCCATGCATAAATGCGAAAGCTATAGACCAACATGCCTAAAATGACAGAATTTACCAGCTGAACTCTACCCATAATAGATAATAAAGAGCCTTTCCAAGAGGATAATTTGGCCTTTATCCTATCCGCAATAGGCAACAAATGGATTCTCCGAGGCTTTCCTACGAATAAAGGGACACCAAGATAAGTAAAAGGGAGAGATCCTTTAGAGAAGCCGAGCAAAGCCGAGATGGTGGTGACTCGAGAGGAAGATATGCTGGCAAAGAAAAATTTAGATTTTTCTTTACTAATAACCTGGCCTGAGACTTGTTCATATGCGGAAAAGAGCTTCAGCAAACAAGAAATACTCTTCTTAGTAGCTCTACAGAAGATCATTATATCATCAGCATAAAGAACATGACTTGGCATACGAAAACCATGAGGCCCAACCATGAGCTGAAGCTTACCATCTGCCACAAGTTTAGAAATGCCTCGACTAAGAACATCTTCAGCCAAGCAAAAAAGAAGAGGGGACAAGGGGTCTCCTTGTCCAACTCCCCTTTTGCAACAAAAGAAACCAACCGCAGAGCCATTAACAGAAAAGGATAGCTTAGCTGAGTGAAGAATAGTATTAATCTAAAAACAAAATTGCTCATTAAAGCCAAAAGCAGCCAGAACTTGAAGTAAGAAATTCCAGTCAATAGTATCAAAAGCTTTTTAATGTCAATTTTCAAAGCTAATTGGCCTCCAAAAGACTTTTTCTGAAGTAGATTTATAGATTCCGAGGCTATGCAGATACAATCAGAGATGTTTCTACCTTTCACAAATCCCCTCTGATTGTCAGAGATAATGGCAGGAGCGACTAGAGCAAGTCTATCAGCTATAACTTTAGTAATAATCTTAAATTTAAAATTAGCTAAAGCAATGGGTCTATAATGCTCTATTCTATCAGCTCCATCAACTTTAGGAATCAAAGCAACAATATTAGAATTAAAGTTAGGGAGCAACCAACCTTGTTGGAAAAATTGCAGCACAACATTATAAACATCATGAGCGACAATATCCCAGTACGGTTGAAAGAAGAAACCGCCAAATCCATCTGCACCAGGGGCGCCATCACCATTGAAGGAAAAGACTGCAGTTCTCACCTCATCCATAGAAGGTAGACTAGTAAGCATAATATTGTCTTGATCCGAAACTAAAGTAGAAATAACATCCCGAATAAGATCATTGGAGCGACAGTTATTATTCACCGAAAATAAATTCTGATAGTAATTCACAATGCGGTCCTCAATGTCAGCAGCAGTGGTAAGAAGACTATCACCATTCTTCATAACAGAGATCCTTTTGGTAACATTTTTAACTTTTGTCATTTTTGTGAAAAAAGGTAGTGTTTCTATCCCCAAAGTTATGCCAGTTAACTCTAGATTTCTCCTTCCAATATGATTCTTCATAATTTAGCGCATATTGCAAATTAGTTTGAGCCTCCTGCTCAAGAGAGAATAAATCATCGGAGCCACCTCGGATGTTAATTTGTTCTTGGATACTATCAAGTTTGTCTAATGCCTCTTTGACATTAGAGAAAACGTTGCCAAAAACAGTACTTCAGCTTGGATTTCAAGATTTTTAACTTCTGCGATAAGATATGCATGTGGCAGCCAAAAACAGGATTTTTCCAGACCTCAGAGACAAGCCTCTTACAATCAGGATGCTGAACCCACATTTTCATAAACTTAAAAGAGGAATGTTGCTGTATAGACTCTTTTTTCATGAGGAGGAGAAGCGAAAAATGATCTGACTTACTTCTAGTAAGAGTGCAACAATCAATTATATCCCAAAAGCTTCTTACATATGGATCTATCGAGTCTCTTCTCTGTATAATTATTTCCAAGTCGACCATTGGACCAAGTATATTGGGATCCCCGAGTAGGAATATGGATCAAATGATTCAAATCGGTCCATGCTGCAAAATAATCACAAGAAATAGCTGAGGGAAGCCCCCGACCTCGGTGCTCATGAGCACTTAAGACTGCATTAAAGTCACCAATGAAACCCCATGGAGCAGAGTGATCCTGCTGCAGGTTAGTCAAGTCGCTCCAAAGTTGCCGCCTGGCGATGTGGCTATTAGACGCTACATACACAACAGAGAAGTATAGCGTCTGATTATCCACAGCTATAGAGAAAGCCACCTGCTGACTAGTAGAAGAAATAACTGTAGGATTATAAGCATTAGTACAAAAGCACCAAAGATTAGAGGACAAAGGTCCTCTATTGTTCTCTGCAAACAACTTCAGCTGCAAATTAGAGAAAAAATTAGTGGGAATCTGATCAAAATCAACCCAAGGTTCAGAAATAAATAAAAAATCAGGCTTATGCATTATGCAAAGCTTTTTTAACACTACTCTTGTATCAGGATTGCCAATGCCCCTGATATTCCAATAAAGGATTTTTAACATCGAGAAGAGTTTTGGAGACCACCCTTTTAACACATTACAATTGTGAAAACACCTAAGGATTGGCAATTACACAAAAATTATTTATATCGCTTTGGGGTGATCTCTTTCTAGAGTTTTTTTGGAACCTTGTAAGGTTCTCGATTACTTCCTCGTCCATTCCTAGTTGAAATTTATAAATCATCCTATATTTAAATTTTAAAATTTTAATTATGTTTGTTACCCCCCTCGATTTTTATTATAGACAAAATAACTATTTTTATGATGATTAAAAAAATTGATTAAGTATTGTAACATCTAAAATAAATTAAGTTGTTGGTCGTGAAAAACAAAAGGGATGCTAGGTGAAAAATAGGGCCGAGGCGGCCATGAGAACACTCGGGCATAGAGAGTATTTGTCATGACAACGGGGAAGTTTCAGGCTGAGCACACGGAGTTGAAATAATTTGAACCCCCGAGAGAGTAAAAGAGGATCATCGAGGCAAAGCAGAACTTGGTTGGAGGGTACCTTGACCACATGCAGTGAGGGATCCAGGAATTTCTATTAGTGGGGGCAACAAATAAATTATAATGTTTTCTCAAAGAAATATTGTAAATTTTAACAAAATACATAATTTCATTAAAAAAATTGCAAAATACCTAAATCTCTACAAATTAGATAGTTAAAAAAGTAAAACTAGTACCAATTGATTCTCTATTTTATTTATCTATTGTGAAATTTTTATATTTAATTTAAAATATTATCTTATAGGGACAACCCTTATTTTTTATGGGGGCAAAATAAGTTTGTTATTGTTATAAAATAAGAGATAAAAGAACAAGAAGAAGAATGGAAGAAGATGAGAGATTTTCTATTCACTTCAAGTGTATCCATACATAAAGAAGATAGCCCTATTTATAGGGTGAGAATAGGGAAAGTGATCAGCCAATAATAAAAATCCACTAATGAGTTGATGGAGGGAGACTAATGGACATCCACTATAATAATATGCATAACACTCCCCCTTTGATGTCCATCGAGGATATGCCTCATTAAAACCTTACTAGAAAAAACCCAGTGGGAAAAAATCTAGTGAAGGAAAAAGAGTACAATATCCTGCCAGTGGGAACTGCCTCGTTAAAAACATTTCCAGGAAAACCCAGTGGGACAAAACCATGGTAAAGGAAAAAAGAGTGCAGCTTTTTCCCCCCCTGAATGAAGCATTACTTCAGAAAAGAATTTCAACATCTGGAGTGCATATGAAGCAATCTACTCTGCTGTCACTTGTGATGTATCCTCTTTAAATGGAGCTTTGTGATCAGTATTATCTTCAAAATATCTTCCTTGAATTGTTAGCATTTGGGCATGAAATGAAGAAGCAAGAACAATAGATTGTTCTATTGATCATAAAGATATTTCAATGTCACCACATGTAGATAATAGCTGACTTGGGATCTGACTTGATCTAGATCAAAAAAATATTTTGTTTCTGCATGGTAAATTTGGAGAACATATATAGAATGATTTATTCATTAGAATAGTGAACAATAAAATATGAACCTCACTCTGTTCTAATGCATTTCTTTTTCTGCTGACCTTTATTGCTACTTACTATCACATAATATTATCATATCAAGGGATATAACATTTGGTAATATGCATGCATGATTTCATAGTCTTCAGGACTAAGATATTTCATATATATATTCTTACCACACAACTCATGTACTCAATATAAATAATTTCTGCAGATCAAAATGAGACTTTATTTTTCAAAAGACTTTATTTAAAGATATTTCTTTGTATCTTGAATCCTTCTAGGATTTTCCATGTAGAGGTCAACTACAGGTTCAACCTCAAAATCCATCAGATATAATTTGAGGTCATTCATCTAGAGCTCTTTCTTTGAACAGTCTATAGTTTTTGGAAGCTCTTCAGGAGTTCCGATAATATTTATGTCATCAACATAGACATCAGTTATAACAAATTATTATCCAAATAAATAATTATGACTATCAAATGAGTCATACAAATAAGTTGTAGCAACATTCATCTTGTGAGAATTGAGGTCTTCATGTGCTACAAGGCTAATTAAGTACTTAAAAGTACTCGCATCCACCCTTGAGCAACATGTCGAGCTTTGTATCTCACAATTTCACCATTCTCATTCTGCTTCAATTTCATATTTCAAGTTTTGGCCAATTCACATTGTCTACAATCTTCAGTAGACTTTGGTTCATGATCCTCACTATTAATTATCACATTTAGCGCTATATTTAGTAAAAACATCGTCAACGTTGACATCATTTCGGTTCCATTGTATTTCATTATTGAGACGATTCATTGAGATCTCTTTAATTTCATAACTTTTCAGGTACTCGATCAGTTCTTCTGGAATTGTAATGTCAATTATGTCTGAATACTCTTTTAGAGTTTCTATCCTCGCTTGGACCATTTTTTTTATTTTATTTTTAGCTCTTTTGGTTGTTCGTGGATTTTTATCTTTGGAACTGATTGGTCTACCACGCTTCAGGCGCGGTTGAGACTCATGGATAATATTAGATTATCCAACAGGGACATCCATTCTATTGGAGCATTAGCAACTGATATTTATGATTTGGTCACACCTTTTGGATCAGTGAATGCATTTTGCTAAGCTTTGCAAATGAATTATCTTTTGAACTTCTAGTTCAAATTATTTAGTTTGAGGATCAATATGAGATAATGATAATTCATTCTAACTGATCTCTTTTTTACAGCTGCTTATTCTCTCCCCCTAATGTTGGGAAATCTAATTCTTCAAATGATAATCATCAACCTGGATTATAAATAAGTCTCCAATTGTGGCTCAAGATACTATATTATACATGGAGATTTATATCCAATATATATTTCCAAAATTCTTTTAGGACCCATCATAGTGCATTGCACATCAAAAAATTCTAAGATGGGAAATATTAAGTTAGTGACCAAAAATCAAATGTAAAGGGGAAGAGTTGTGATAACTTGTTGGCTTGATGCGAATCAATATTACATGTAAAATTGCATGTTCCCAAGTAGAAATTAGAACTTCTTATCTCATAAGTATTGGTCATGTAATTAACTTTAGACGTCTAAAGAATGGTTCTTCAAGACTATTTTATGAATGAACGTATGACGTGTGATATCCAATATCAATTCTAGTGGACATACAATACTTATCATATACTTTCAAGATAATTCACATAATGACCTCGCACTCAAATTAGTTGAGCTAACAACCTCACAAACTTCCGGTTGTGAGTTGGCGACAAAGATATATAATATATATGTGGTCATCTAGTTGATGCATCAATTAAAACCATAAATATCTAAATGGTCCACGTGATTAGTGTACTTGTTTACAAATATCACCTTGTATCAGTTCTAGAAACATGAGAGACTTATTATTCTCAAATTGCCAATTACCTTTGGGAATTAGTGAACACAAAAATTAGTAGATTGAAGAAAATACTGGCTCTTCAATACAAGTTCACATCAAATTTTAACCATTATTCGCATCATAATATACTCGGAATGGCCCAACCGATCTTGCCAACAACTAAATTATTATGATATGTAAACTTCTGGTTTACAATAACATGTGCTTCAATTGCACATATATAAGTTTAGTACAAATCAGAGGAAAAAGTAGACAATTTTCCACTACACTTATTTTATCAAAATATGTCTCGTAATATAAAAGTATTCAATATCTCCTTCATCTCTCGTTTCAACATGATTTCTATTTATATGAATATCTTTGAAACTTAATAAATTTCTACTAGACTTAAGGAAATATAATGCATTCTCAATGTGTAAATTTGTTCCTCCGGATAACAGTATATTAGCTCTTCTGGAGCCTTCAATTATTTTTCAAGCGCCAAATATAGTACTAACTTCGGTTTCTCGCTTCACTAAATAGGAGATTTTTTTTATATCATTTAAAATTATATGGGTAGTTCCACTATCAGCGAAACACATTTCTCCATTATTGATGCTAGTGCCAAAACTCATTCTATCCTAAAATAAAATAAATATGATAAAAGATGGACATGAGAAAATTAAGTCTCTACAATATTATATGCCTACAAAGATTAAACTTTAGGAGCTGCATAAAATACAATTTCTCGAAGAAAAATATATATCAGTAGAAAATTATATTTGTTACAAAATAAGGAAAATAAAGAACATAGAAAGTCTCTCTCAGTAGAGAACTATATTTGCGAAACAAATATATAAATTCTTTTGAACTTAAAAGTGTCTAGTTCTTTAGGATCTAGTCATACAATCAACTCTTCTTATTCCTCTCTTTTTTTCATGCAACATTTTCATTTGGAAACTTAAAAGTGTCAAGTTCTTTAGGATCTAGTCATACAATCAATTCTTCTTATTCCTTCTTTTTCATGCAACATTTTTATTTGGAATTCCAAGCAAATGAAAGAAGAAAAATTACATTTTTCCATAAGATACTAAACCACTATTAGGAATAACAAAAGTCACAATCACAAATGATACAAATGACACTTAAATAGGATAATGATAACATTTACCACATCAATGGTCATCACCACAACTTTTCTTGTATCAAAATTATAATGTGAGTCATTCACTTTTGGGAATGAACTTCAAATAATTGAGTGGTTTGTGAGTACTCTTTACAATCACTAGATCACATAATATTGATTCATAATATTTTTCAGAAAATATTTTCTCATTTTGCTAGTTCATGAGAATATTTGAGACATAAATTACATGTCTTGTACTTTACTTCAAAATATACTAAGATCAAGTAGATCTTATAGACTTTAGTCATAGTCCAAATGTATATTTCTTCAGAAACTTGACCACAAATCTCCATAAGAGATGGCCAAAGAAAAATGTATTTTGTGCAATCCTCCAAGGATGCTTAAATTATCAATTCATTAGTTCTTTAGGAACTATACCACAAAATTTCTTTAATCAAGAAAACCATACTATGAGCAATCCTTCAAGGATGCTTGAATTTTTTCTTTCTATGAGTTCTTCAAGAACTATCACAAATCTTCACAGACAATGATAAAGAAAATCATTCTTTGTGCAATCCTACAAAGATACTTGATTACCAAATCATTAGTTCTTCAGAAACTATATCATAATCCTTCAAGGATGCTTGGATATTAATTTTTTTTAAGTTCTTCAAGATCTATATCATAAACAATGATACATAGTTCTTCAGGAATTATATAACAAATTTTCATCAACAATGATAAATAAATAGAAAATGAAATAAATAGAAAATGAGATAAAACATAAATAAAAGTGAGGAGAAGAAGATGAAGAAAAATTATTCTTGTAATAGAACCTGAAGATGATTATGCCATCAATCATACGGTAGAGCTTCGTGCTGATAACGTGTTATAAAATAAGAGATAAAAGAACAAGAAGAAGAATGGAAGAAGATGAGAAATTTTCTATTCACTTCAAGTGTATCCTTAGAATGTGGTTTAGGTCTAACTCAACCCCACAAAACCGACTTGTAAGGTGAGGATTGACTCCCACTTATAAGCTCTTTTGAGACCATATCTCTAGTCAATGTGGGAAACCGGTTTGTAAGGTGATGATTGACTCCCACTTATAAGCTCTTTTGAGACTATATCTCTAGTCAATGTGGGACTTGGGTTTTTCCCAATACATACACATAGGAGATAGCCCTATTTATAGGGTGAGAATAGGGAAAGTGATTAGTCAATAATAAAAATCCACTAATGAGTTGATGGAGGGAGACTAATGGACATCCACTATAATAATATTCATAACAGTTATATAGATTTCTAACCAAAATAATTTTTCAAGTGGGGGAAAATGCCCCCAATTGCCTTCAAGTGCATCCGTCCCTGACCACAGGGTGACTCGGGTGAGAGACACTTGGCCGAAGGCTGAGAATGGGACGTGGCTGACAAAGGTTGTGGCCAAGGCGAAAAATACTTGTTAGGAGCGCAAGTATTCAATGCATGTGGACATGCTAACGTTGGAGCAGTTAAGGTCAGCGAATAGAAGACGTCTTGGAAATAGGAGAGACTAGGGACCTGTGCTAGTGAGGTCGTGGTGAACAACCTTCGATTTCCTAGTCAGATTAATTGTAGTCCATTGATCGCTATTCATCCACCAGTAGGCAATTGTTGGCTAAGATAATGGCCAACAAGGACTCATGTGGGTGTGTGTGTGTGTGTACATTTTAAAAACACACATCAATCAATACCCAATTCTTTTACTTATTTTATCTTTACTTTATCGTTTTTCTTTATGTTTCTTAGTTTCGTAGATAATCCAAACCACATGTCTCAATCACACCTAAACTAACACTCTTTGGAGGAGTTAGAGAACCCATGGTCGAGAAACAGAGTTCCTTCCTCGACTTAATCACTTGAAGAAAGATGAATCATAAACTGTCCAAACACTCTTTTTAATATTTAACGAAAATAATCTTTTATTTCATTTTATTGCTAACAACTCAATTAAATAAAAGGTGTATATAAGAGAGTAACATCAAATATAGTAAAAATAGTTAACTTTTACTTATAAATGGGATCAATAATTGAACTATTTTTTTCTTATAATATAGAGACTGTAGAAAATTACTTTTTATATTTTCTATGTACAATTATGTTACTTATTTGGAAATTTATTATTATTATATTTCATAATTTATTTTTGTGGATCTCACTTTTTCACATCATTTATTAATTTTTGTTACCTCACTTTTATCTTTCTTTCACTCTTATCTTTCTCAAGTTTCCCTCTATCTCTCCCACCTCTCTCTCTCTCTCTCACCTCTCTCTGTCTTCATTTTTTTTTTATTCTAATATCTATTTAATCAAAGTACTAATCATCAATTATCTATCTATAAACTATAAACTATCTATTTAATCAAATAAACAACTAATTATCAACTATCAACTATCTATTTAATCACCTTAACCACTACCAATCCCGAGTAGGTAGCTCAGTTGGCGAGCTAAGTGATACCGAAGGAGTGCACCAAATGAGTGCAAGAAAGAGGTCCCGGATTCAAGTCCCGGAAACTAACATTTCCCCCACCCCCACTAACAATTGCCTATCTATAAAAAAAACTCAACCACTACCAAAAATACAAAATTGTCTGCGATAAAATATTTGACGAGAAAATATCTTTACTATTATAAATGGATATTTTTTTATAGATGTTTTTTATCATTCTTTTGAGTTTTAACGGGTAAACACTGTTGAATTTTTAAATGAATTGTGTGTGAATTATAAAAAGTACCACATTGGATAGACTAAGCACTTCTATAGTGTTTATAAGTGGGAATCTCACCCATTGGGTTGGGCCCCAAGGGGTACCCAATTTTGTGAATGAGTGAAGACACACACGCGCCGCCGCCGTCCGCCGGCCCGGCTCGGCTTGGGCTTGTGGTGTATTTTTCTGTTCCAAAAAATAAAATATATTTTTTATTTTATTTAAAAAATCGGTTTTGACCAATTCAAAGGCCATATGTAACGGTTTTTTTATTAATTTTGTAACGGAAATATTCATTAAATTTCCCAACGGTTTTGTTGGATAGAGCCGTTGGGTCTTCACTCTCTCCCAACGGATCCCTCACTCAACCATTATATAAGGAATGCTTCTCCTCACTTTATCCTTGCACCAAAACTTTGTGAATCAAGAGTTTTTTTTCACAAGTTTTCTCTCTTCTCCCTTATAACATTCTTCTTCTTTTGAAAGCTTGAGATATTTTCCAAGCTAAGAATGGTTTTCATAACCATATAGAGTGGTTTCCATAAACCATATTGAGGGTGTATTTCTAGAGCGAATTTCTCACAGTGTAGTGAAAATTTGTAACAGTGTAACTGGGTTGTTTTATCCTGGGGACGTCGTGGTTGATAGCCTACTTGCACCTTTGAGTAGTGCGACGAAACGTTTTAAAGAGAGCGACCTAGTCCACGACTCATCTCAGTAATATCTTCGGTTTATTTTTAAAAAACTAAAAACACTGTTGTTTGGGGAAAGTTCTGGCTAAGGAAAGACTTGGTATTTAAGTGTGTCCATTGTGACCCACCTCTCTTTCCTGGGAACCTACTCGGATTCACAATTTTAAGACGTTTCTAAGTCAGCCATGACAACCGAAGAAATTACTGTTACTGGTTTCGCTGCCTCTGTCTTCAACAAACCATTCCGGTTTGAGGGAGCTCACTTCAAACGTTGGCAACCAAAAATGCTCTTTTTCTTAACTATGAAAAAGGTTGCCAATGTCTTGACTGATGATATTCCAGTGGTAGATGAAACAGCCAAACCGGAAGAAAAGGATAAGACAGCTAAAGAAATACTCCTATGGAAGGAGCATGACTATCTCTGTAAGAATTTTATTCTTAACGGACTTGCTGATGATCTTTATGATTATTACAGTTCGTGCAAATCTGCCAAGGATGTATGGAATGCTCTGAAAAAGAAATATGATACTAAAGAAGCGGGTGCTAAGAAATATGTTGTTAGCCGCTATTTGAACTACAAGATGACAGATGAAAAATCTGTAGAGACTCAGTCACATGAGATACAGAAAATAGCTCATGATATTGTCTCTGAAGGCATGGCCTTAGATGAACAATTTCAAGTAGCTGTTATTAGTGACAAACTTCCTCCTGCATGGAAGGATTTCAAGAATTCTCTGAGGCACAAAACCAAAGAGTTTTCTCTGGAAAGTTTGATTACACGACTCCGAATTGAGGAGGAATCTCGGAAACAATATCAGAAAGATGAAGTCCTGTTTGTTACAAACAAGAGACCAGGAGTGGTTCTGAAGCCAACTGGCAAACCATTCAAGAATCAGAACTGTAATCAGATTCAAAAGAACCGCAACAAGAATGGGAACCTTCATAAGGCCCCAAATCCTAAGCCACTACCACCACCACAACCCAAGAATGATGTTGCTCCTCCTTTCACTTGTTTCAACTGTGGGAAAGAAGGTCATATGGCACGCAAGTGTAGGAACAGGCCAAATCCTACTATGCAGGCTAACCTGACTGAAGAGCAATTTATTGCTATGATTTCTGAAATCAACCTTGTTGGTGGATCTGAAGGTTGGTGGTTGTACACTGAATCATCCATCCATGTGTGCAATGATTGTGCTATGTTCAAAACATACACGGCTACTGATAATAAGAAAGTGTTGTTGGGCGATGTGGAATTGAAATTCACTTATGGAAAGATTCTGATCCTGAAAGATGTGAAGCACACTCCAGAGATAAGGAAGAATCTGGTTTCTGGTTTCCTTCTTAATAAGGCAGGGTTTACTCAAACTATTGGGGGGGGATTTATTTACTTTGACCAAAAATAATGTATTTGTTGGGAAAGGGTACGCCACTGATGGCATGTTTAAGCTGAATGTTGAAATGAATAAAAATTCTCCTTTTGCTTATAGGCTTTGTGATTTTAATATTTGGCATGCTCGTTATCTTTAAATGATTTTCAAAAATACGAATTTTGTAGTCAAGCAAAAATTACTAAAACATCGCATAAATCAATAATGAGAGAATCTGAGCCCTTGGATTTAATTCATTCTGATATATGCGAGTTAGATAGAACGTTAACCAGAAATGGTAAACGATATTTTATTACTTTTATTGACGATTGCTCAGACTACACTTTTGTATATCTTATGAAAAATAAAAGTGAAGCGCTTGACATGTTCAAATTTTTTGTAAACGAAGTTGAAAACCTATTTAGCAAAAAGATAAAGCGTTTTCGAAGTGATAGAGGAACTGAATATGATTCCCAATTGTTTAATGATTTTTATAAATCAAAGGGAATCATACATGAAACGACTGCACCATATTCTCCCGAAATGAATGGTAAAGCAGAAAGAAAGAATAGAACATTTACCGAATTGGTAGTTTCTATAATGCTCTATTCGGGAGCTGCATCTCACTGATGGGGGGAAATTTTATTAACTGTTTGTTATGTCCTAAATAGACTTCCAAAGTCTAAGAGCAAAACTTCACCTTATGAGATCATAAAGAAAAGACAACCAAATGTGTCTTATTTTCGAATCTGGGGTTGCTTGGCTTATGTCAGGATCCCAGATCCCAAAAGAATTAAACTCGCCAGTAGAGCCTATGAATGTGTATTCATTGGTTATGCATGTTGAGATAAAATCCTTTTTGATATATGGTTTTAATGATAACAAACCTTATGAACTAAAGCTTAAGTATTCTGAATGGTGCTCTACTAATGGGTGTCTTGAGTTTGTTGAAAAGAACAGGTTTCTTTCAAGTGGACATGCTAGAAGCAAATTAAATCAATCCATTGCATGTCATTCTCAACAAATTGAAGAATCAGAGTAGAACCAACAAAGTTACAAGAATAGTAATGCAAGCTTCATGAAGACATATTATCTTTACTATTACAATGTGTGGGACTAGGAAATTCACAAAGAGAAAAGAGAAGACATTAGGAAATCAAAGTAAATGCAAGTCATCTAAGTGAATTCCTATCAAGAGAGTCCTAATAACCTAATGACTAGATGGATCAAAGGTTTCTACAAGTCTCTACAAAGGAGATTCTCATAGTCATTAATCAGGTTATATTCTACCAATGCTCTCTTACTCAAAGGTTCAAAAGCTTATCAAGAAGCATATCAAAGAGCAAGACTAAAACATGCAAAAAGTCAAGGGTAGAAATAAACATAAGAAGGTTCACATATGAGAAGGTTCAATAGTTAAAGAAGGTTAAAATAGTTGGAGAAGGTTCAAAGATAAGAAGGTTCAAATAAGCAACCTACTCTAGGAAACTTCAACAACTAAAGAACAATCACTCTCATTGATGAACTGAAGAAGAGGTACTCAATGATTTTTCCTAAAAAGCATCAAAGTTTATTGGGTTGAGGAATAATCATTTGAGAAAGTTTGACTAAGTCAACAGAAGGTTTGGCAAAGTCAAGAGAAGGTATTAGAAAAAGAGAAGGTAATAAATGATTCTTCCTAAGAGCATCAAAGTTCATTTATTTGAAGAATAATCATTTGAGAAGGTTTAACCAAGCCAAGACTTAGCAAACTAAGGCTCTACCATGGTCTACAATATTTGTATATTATAAAGGTAGAAAAGCCTTGAGAAGGTTAACTCATGAGAAGCTTAAAAAATAAAGTCAACAGAAGGTTTGACCTTTCTACAGAAGGTTGACTGAAAGTCAAACAGAAGGTTGACTAAAAGTCAACACAAGGTTGACCAATAGTCAACAACAAGTTTGATTGAAGTCAACAGAAGGTTGACCTATTCCATAAAGAGGTACAGAAGGTTGATTGAAGAAGCTTAAAAGAAAAAATAACTTTCTACAGAAGGTTGACTGAAAGTCAAACAGAAGGTTGACCGAAAGTCAACAGAAGGTTGACCAAAAGTCAACAAAGGTTGACCAAAAGTCAACAGAAAGTTTGACTGAAGTCAAAAGAAGTTTGACTAACAAAACACCTTGGAAGTATAAGTTCAATGTTAAGAAGGTTAAAGTGAAGGAAGAAACAATGTTCAGAAGGCTGCTGGAAACCATATCAAAATTATCCCAAACACATTAACTCTTCTTGAATGATCTTAAGGTGAATTAAATGAAGATTCCAAGTCATAAAATGTGCTGAAAGTTTGAATATAAAAGGAGGTAATGAATGATTATTTATATGGCACATTTGAGGTGTTTATTCATGCTAGGAAGCTTCAGAAGGTTGATTCAAATTAATTCGAGGTTGTCCAACGGATATAACTGAAGCATGATTGTAGAGTAGACTACTAGAGGAGTACAATGTCAGAAGAAGAAGGTTGAATGTGTCAGTTAAAGTATAAAGACAGACTTCAGAAGGTTCAAAAGCTGTCAACTTTTGTACCTTACTTAAAGTCACTCCTATGGACCAAAGGATACTCCAAAGAGTTCCATTCAAGTTTCTAACGGCTCTCTTCAACTCAAATTCAATTTGTAACAGCTATATTCAGTCCCCATGGCTATTTAAATGCTGGAATTTGAAGATTCAAGGCATGAGTTTGGGTTGGAACCTCTCATCATTCAAGCTTCTAAAAGAAACATCCAACCTTCTCATCCCACACTCCAAGCTTCTAATGTAAAATTCTGGGATTCTTTTAGTGAGTGTGTGTTAGCTTGATGAGCATCATTGTATACACTTTGTGTAATTTATTCTCAAGCTCTTAAACATCCCAAAACCCCAAAACCCTTATTGTAAACATTATCTTGTAAATATCTCACCAAACTACCTAGAAAGAAGGGTGAGTGTTAAGGAGAAAATACAACATGTGTAGTGTTCTATCAAGCTACCTAAGGATAGGTGAGTGTTGATGAGAAACTACAATGTGTGTGTTGTTCTATTAAGCTACCTAGGATAGGTGAGTGTTGGTGGTGATTATACTTGATAAGGTGATTCTTAGGTAACTAGTGGAGAGTTTCTAAGAGAGTGGAAACAAACTAGGCGTAGGCAGTGTAAGAGTGCACTAGGTCATTGTGTGTGATCAAAGCTAGTGGTGGTGAAGTCTTTTGTGTGTTGATCAAAAGCAAGTGTAATGACTATTTGGAAAATAGTGGAAATACTCACGTGGACGTGGGGAGAGGAGTAGCCGGGTTTGGGTAACCCTCAATAACTCTTCTGTGTTATTTACTAGCTTTCCTTACTATCTTCTAACATGCTATAACATATTCACCATTGTCCAAACTATGAGAAGGTTGATTTATTCAACCTTCTGAAAACGGTTTTTAACTAAGAACTTATAATCTATGATTTAATCTCAAAGTTAAAACCAACATATCTCTTACAAGCTATTATTCATGACTATCCCTCATCATTAAGAAGTTAGTATTTTATATTGATTATCTATTATTACTAACCTTCTTTATTGAGTAGTTAGTGTTTTATATTGATCATCTATTGTTACTAACCTACTCATGTATTTTATGCATAAATCATATACTGTTTTAAAAACATTTATAGAAGCTTCAATCTGAAATGATTTCATTCTCATAAGCTTCTCTACATTAAAGAGTTTATCCTTCACATATATATGTCTTGGTAATATGTTCCTCAAGTTATCAAACACTGAATTACCATGTTCAACAAAAGGATAAAATTCATTTGATGAACAAAATGTTTCTATGCATAAATACAACACAAGACTCATTATGAATTGAACCTACTTAACTAGAGAAGGTTCAATACATGGAACCTACTCAAGAAGAGTATGTCTTGTGAAATTGTTTTAAGCTAACTATCTCATCTCCAAGTATCAACTTGAGAGGACATTTTCTAAGTTGCAGGATATAAATTTCAAAGGGTCACAATTCAACCCCCTTCTTGTGACTTTATATGCCACTTCAATGCAGTAAACAGTAAAGCTTACAGTTTCTATGACCTTAAAGCTAGAGTGATCATTGAAACTAGTGGGGGCATTGGAACTAGTCAAGTTTTTGTGCCTAAGAACGTTGAAAACAACGAACAAAGGGAAATAGAACCTCGAAGAGGTAAGAGAGCACGTGTTGCAAAAGACTATGGACCAGGATTATTTGGTCTATACATTAGAAGAGGATCCAACTAGCATTCAAGAAGCATTGTCTTCTTTGGATGCCGATTTGTGGCAAGAAGCCATCAATGATGAGATGGTTTCTCTAGAGTCTAACAAAACATGGCACTTAGTGGACTTGCCCCCTGGTTGCAAACCCATTGGTTGTAAATGGATTTTGAAAAAGAAACTAAAACCTGATGGCACTATTGATAAATACAAGGCTCGCCTTGTTGCCAAAGGTTTTAGACAAAGAGAGAATGTAGATTTCTTCGACACATATTCACCTATTACTAGAATTACATCCATAAGGGTACTAATTTCGTTGGCCGCAATTCACAATTTGGAAGTACACCAAATGGATATTAAAACTGTTTTTTAAAATGGTGAATTAGAAGAAGAAATCTATTTGGAACAACCTAAAGGGTTTGTAGTTCATGGGCAAGAACAAAAGGTCTGTAAGTTGGATAAGTCTCTGTATGGTCTCAAACAAGCTCCTAAACAATGGCATGAGAAGTTTGATAATTTAATTATATCGAATGGGTTTAAAGTGAATGAAAGTGACAAATGCATTTATTACAAAACCGAGAATGACATTTGCACTATCATATGTTTCTATGTAGACGACTTACTCATATTTGGATCAAACATTCATGCCGTAAAGAAAGTGAAATCACTGTTGTGTAACAACTTTGATATGTAAGATCTCCGAGAAGCAAGTGTAATACTTGGCATCAAGATTACTAGGTCCGAGAAAGGAATTTCTTTGGATCAATCTCATTATATTGAGATGATCTTAAAGAAATACAATTATTTTGATTGTAAACCTGCATGTTCACCATACGATCCAACTATCAAGCTTTTTAAGAACACTGGTGACAGCGTAAGACAAACAGAATATGTGAGCATCATTGGCAGCCTAAGGTATGCCACTGATTATACTAGACCCGACATTGCCTATGTTGTGGGATTATTATGCAGGTTTACTAGTCGACCTAGTAGAGAGCATTGGCACGCTATTGAGAGAGTCATGAGATACCTTAAAAGGACCATGAATCTCGGATTACACTCTATCAGATGATTCCAAAGCAACCAGTGGCTATATATTTAGTATAGCTAGTGGTGTTGTATCATGGAAATCTAAGAAAGAGACCATATTGGCTTAGTCCACTATGGAGTCTGAAATGATAGCACTAGCAACTGCTAGTGAAGAAGCTACTTGGCTAAGATGCTTACTAGCAGAGATTCTCTTATGGGAAAAACCAATGCCAGCTGTGTTGATCCACTGCGATAGTATCGCGACTATTGCAAAAATAGAGAACCGTTATTACAACGGTAAAAACGACAAATACGTCGTAAGCACAACACTGTAAGAGAATGTATCTCAAAAGGAGCTGTGAGACTGGATCATGTACGTACTGATATGAACTTAGCTGATCCTTTGACGAAAGGATTAGCTAGGGAGAAAGTCCAAAATACATCTCAAAGGATGGGACTACTGCCATTAAAACCATGAGTCACTCACGATGGTAACCTGACCTAAAAGACTGGAGATCCCAAGAATTAGGTAATAACAAGTTGTGAAGTGATACGAGATGAACATGCTATAATGAGTAAAGAAGCATGATTCCTGAAGCGACTTAAGGTTGAGGTAATAGAAACTCTTAATGAGATCTATACTCTATGTGGAGTGGAGTACCTAGCTACAAGAGTACTCTTGATAGACTCACCTTTGTGAATGTGGAAGTGGGGCCGCTTCCTATGGAATCGTTGGTAGGATTCCTAGAGCGTTCACTAAACTGGGATAGACATGCAAGGCCATAAAAGCACGGGCTTATAAGAATACACCCATAGAAAAGGTTGTGTGTGGTTTTGATAGACGTGCAAGGCCATAAAAGAACGTTCGAGATAGAGTTCAAGACTACGAGTCACTCTTGTTGAATCGAAATCCTAACCGCTATGTAAAGGTTTAATTCGTAGACATCTTTGCTTATGCACAATCTTATAGAAGTGTTTGACGCTATTTCTAAAACTTCTTTTTAAATTCAAGTGGGGGATTGTTGGATTTTTAAATGAATTGTGTGTGAATTATAAAAAGTCCCACATTGGATAGACTAAGCACTTCTATAGTGTTTATAAGTGGGAATCTCACTCATTGGGTTGGGCCCCAAGGGGTACCCATTTTTGTGGATGGGTGAGGACACACACAAAGTGACGACCACAAACGTGCGCGCGCCGCCGCCGTCTGATCGGCTCGGCTTGGGCTTGTGGTGTATTTTTCTGTTCCGAAAAATATATTTTTTATTTTATTTAAAAAAACCGGTTTTGACCAATTCAAAGGCCATATGTAACGTTTTTTTTATTAATTTTGTAACGGAAATATTCATTAAATTTTTCAACGGTTTTGTTGGATAGAGCCATTGGCTCTTCACTCTCTCCCAACGGATCCCTCACTCAACCACTATATAAGGAGTGCTTCTCCTCACTTTATCCTTGCACCAAAACTTTGTGAAGAACTTTGTGAATGAAGAGTTTTCTTCACAAGTTTTCTCTCTTCTCCCTTATAACATTCTTCTTCTTTTGAAAGCTTGAGATATTTTCCAAGCTAAGAGTAGTTTTCATAACCATATAGAGTGGTTTCCATAAACCATATTGAGAGTGTATTTCTAGAGCGAATTTCTCACAGTGTAGTGAAAATTCGTAACAGTGTAACTGGGCTGTTTTATCCCGGGGACGTCATGGTTGATAGCCAACTTGCACCTTTGAGTAGTGCCACGAAACGTCTTAAAGAGAGCGACCTAGTTCGCGACTCATCTCAGTAATATCTTCGATTTATTTTAAAAAAAACTAAAAACACTGTTGTTTGGGGAAAGTTCTGGCTAATGAAAGACTTGGTATTTAAGTGTGTCCATTATGACCCACCCCTCTTTCCCGGAACCTACTCGGATTAACAAACACTATATGTTGTTGATATAATTTCATTATTTTTTATTTCTTACGGAGAAATATAACACGTGACTGTATACTCATTTTTTGAGCCGCAATAAGAAATTACTAGATATTGTCAAAAATATTATTTTTTATATATTATTATTAAGTTCCATCGTGAAAACATTATATGTTGTTGCTATAATTTTATTACTATTTTTTTATCTTGGAAAACATTGTTAGAATAATTATTTTATATTCTGCATTTGGGAAACAACGGAAAAAAGTTACATGTCGTTAAATTAATTTTATGACTGAGAAAATGTATTTTGTAATGAGCAAAATTGTCAGATGAAGAAAATATTTTAAAGTTATAAAAATTAATTTATTAATAAATTGAAAGATTTATTGTAATTAAATTCTGTCTAAGCCTATTTATACAAAGAATATGATTTTACCTCTGCGTATGCATGAGTATACTTCTAGTTTTTCTGTTAAACCAAATAATATATTCATTAACATACGCAAGTTAACTTATATAACAGTTGATCAAATATAAAATAAATTTTAACATTTTTCTGAGGGAAAATAAATTATAACATAAACAAGATATTTTTATAATAACTACTTGATTATAACATAAATAACTTGTTTTTCTATTTTGTTTTATTTTGAAACCCCCTCCCCAAAGAATTTATTTCCATTATGAGAGAGTGATTTTTTTTATCAAGAGCAAATTAATTCATTTCATTCAAAAGGCTTGCCATAGTACAAATAGGAACGTAATTAAAAACCATGGAGCTAGCATAAGATCAAACAGCCCTTGCTAGAGAGCAGGCTACTTGATTGGCTTGTCTCCGGATAAAACTTATCCTTAAGCTTGTTGCAGCGTCAAGTACTTCCTTGCAGCCAGTAGAGTCCTTGCAGCAGACTGAACGCTTCAACCTCTGTTAGTGTGGGGTTGTCATTGTTGAGTTTGGTCATAGATTTGATGAAAGACCCGTTTGCATCACGTATGAAACACCTGGAAAAAGCAGTCGTCCTGAGTGAATAAATGTGCGTCGATGTTGCACTTGAGGAGACCTTGCGGTGGTGGCTTCCAATGGGCGATGTCTCTATTGTGGTCATGCCGATGCTGTCAGTTGTCCTCCTTGCGAGCTTGTTCCCATTCTCTCAGATACTCCAATGCGTGCCTAATAGCAATTCTGGGGTAATCACAACTCCCTTCTCAAACTTTGTCATTTCGATGCCGCCAAATATCCCAGAAAGTCATGAGGAAATCCTGCTTCATCACCTTGCATGCTAGCCAAGATAGAGAATACCTATTTTGTAAATTCAGCTGTAGGCAGTGGCGGATCCAGAAATTCTTAGTGGTGGGGGCAAAAAAATAATCTGATATATCTCCTTCGAAGAAAAATATTGTAAATATTTAAAAAATACTTATTCTCGCGATAAAAAAGAGTATATACCCAGATAGATACAAAAATTAACACTTATTTAGTCTGTACGAAATGAAAAGTAGCAATTTGGTCATCAAATATCGATCGAATTAATTATTTTAAAATAAATTTGGGGACTTTTTAATACTCTTTAGAGACTAGTTTGACTGATATTTAATTTTTTTAATGATTAAACTAATACTTTCCATTTTTTAGAGAGCAATAAAATTAGTACCAATTATTCTCACTTATATTTCTTATAATTTTGTGCAAACATTTTAAAAAGTTAGTAGTTTATGGGGGTAAACCCTATTTTTTTATGGGGGCAAAGTATATTTTTACTAAGCATCACTAGTAAAATATTTTTACATTTCCCCCACACCTCTTTATGTGCATCTGCCCCTGGCTGTAGGGTCCATGAGTGGCATTATTTTTCCGATATGCCACTTTCTATTCAGCAGGCTGGTTGCAATGTGGGCACAATTCGGTGCACTCTACCTCTCAACTAGAATTTAATTCCTAAGCTTTGATGTCAAATCTATATCAACCAGGATGCGTGCAAAATGAACAAATGATTTGTCAAAGGAGCTGTTACTTGTATTATCTAGACTAGTTGGTGTGCCAATTAACACTGCTAGTAATTGCAAAAGTAATTTCGAGACGCCAATATTATTGAGCAAGACCTGGAAGTCGAATCTAACATTGTGCATTTGTATGCTTTACAGTTAAAAGATTAAAGTCAGGCTGCCAAGCAAACAACCAAAGCCAACTTGGTTTGTGTAATGAATGAAGTTAGTAACGAGAGGCATGGCATCAAGGAGAAGGGAAAACAAGGAAATGCGCCTGAGGTAGTGGCGCCAAATGAAGCCAAGCAGTGAGCTCACTGGATGTGTGTGAGCTCTTAATGCGGATGTGTGCGCCCGATGCAGAGCTTCAGAGAGAGAGACGTTACTAGTACTTAATGCGTGAGAGAGAGAGAGAGAGAGAGAGAGAGAGAGAGAGAGAGAGAGAGAGAGAGAGAGAGAGAGAGAGAGAGAGAGAGGAAAGTTGTTGAATATTGTTGTGTTGTATTTCCTCTTTTTTCTGTACTCTTTCTTCTCCTCTACCTGAATCTTTCTATACTACTCTAGTACTTGTTGCCTAAGCTGTAATTGAACTCTATATACTCAACATATCAACAATTGCCTCATTTATCTGTGTCATTTAGTTTAGTATTGTTACAGTTTGCAATGCGAAGAAGGTTGCGACTGTATTCTTCGTAAATCATTAATTGAGGAGATTATTGGAGTTGATTGAAATTGAGCATCTTGAATAAGTTCCACATTGCCTAGTTTTGTGAAGGAAGAGGGAGACCAATGCTATATATGGGCTTAAGTTCTCCTTTACCAAATGCACCCGTCAAAAACACCTTAAGTTTGTATTTGACTTTTTTCTTTCTCTTATACTATTGTTTTAGAACGTTGTAAGATGTAGTTAATTTTTTTTTTTGGAGGATGTGGGTGTACTGGAGCCAATGGGTGCTTGAGAGAAGTCTATGTGTTGTAAAAAAATTCAAATAATGTCATTCTCTGGTTGTCATTTGGAAACGGTTTGTGGTTTTTCTCCGAATTTGGAGTTTTCCACGTTAAATTTTTGTGTTCCGATTGTATTCATTTTATTTCCCTATGTTGTTTTTACAATAACAATTACCACTTGTAAACGCAAACACGTTTAGTGGAGACCCTTGGTTTGGTTTGAACTTGAGTAACCACTGAAGATATCTAGCCTAACAACCATTTCTACTACTTATTTTCATATGAAGGGTATAGCTATTTAACACCCAATAATTAATAAAAGTAATTTTGTAAAATTCATACAATTATGTATTTATTTATTTATTGCGCATGATTGCGTTTGCAAAATTTTGAAAATTGTTTCATTATTGCGCCACAAAATGCATATCCTAAGATTATTTTTATTTTTAGCACTTTCAATCATATTGGTGCTGTGCAATGCATCGAGCCAACCCTCTATAAAACAGAATAAGAAGAACAACTTAAATATATGGATTCACTGATATAAATAATTCAAAAGTATTTTTTTTTTACATCACAAGTAGTTAAAATATCAATCTTTTACACTATAAAAAAAATTAATTTACTATAATTTTTTGGATTTAATTTATATACACAATAAGTCAGTAAATATTTTATATCATCTACCAATTACAGGTTGACACACTCTTAAAAAAAATTAGTCAATTAGTAACCACCCTCTATGTTAACCATACCCTAAATTATTATTGAGGTTGTGGATGTAAAAAAGTTTAAAATTTTGCGTAACAATTAAACTCTACTCTAATTTTTTTAAGTACTCTCTGAAATAAATTATGCTGCCAAATATATCAAAATATTAGGAATAATAGGATGCATGATGGCTATTACCAAAAAAATAAAAAATAGGATGCATGGTTGCTGTTAACTTCATCATTTGTCGGTTAGGAGCACATAAAAAAAAACATTACAATAATATATGACTTAGCACTAATTAGATATTATGTCGGCTGGCAAATTTTTGGAATTGTTTAAGCCTGTATTATCGCATAATTTGATACCCCCACTCGTGTTGAAATTGATCCTGAACTCGCACCAGTTATAAACAACTTAATTGACATCCTATTTGGATATATAGATCCAGTTTATTACAGATTATTTTTAAAAAAAATTAATCACTTATAATGATTTGTTGTCTATTTATTACAGATTTTAAAAAAATGAAAAGTTGAAAATAATCTAAAAATTGCTTCATATGATAAGCTTTTGAGTAGCTTTCTCATGAAAATTAGTTTTTTAAGAATGAATTTTTTAAAATAAGTGATTTTCATTATGTTACACAAACACAACACAACTTCTCATTTTCTTAAAAATCTCTAAAAATTAATCTCTAAATTATTTAACAACAAAATCACTTATTTTTTAATCCGTAACAAACGAGAATAGCTTAATTAAGTACTTTTAGTATAAATTATTTCTCATATAAGTTATTTGTTGTTTTCATAAACTTTCTTGAACAAAATCTTGCCGTCTCTCTCTCAACTTTTTACTCTTATCTTCTTTCTTGCTCACCTAGCAAAATAGGGTGGTTTTAGGTTAGTTTTTGGCTTGGAATCACCTCTCTATATTGTTTTTCTCGTCTTTTTTATCTAAATAAGTGGTTACTACATAAATCTATATTTTCTTTCTTATTTTTTCTTGATTCGCCGTCTGAGTGCGGCGTTATTGGTTTTTGTCGTCTTTGTGCAACGTGTTTGATTTCCAGTCTTGTTGCGGTGTTTGTTTGGTTTAGATCAACATATCAACTTCAATCGATTTCAGATTCAACCAATAACTAGGGCCTCAAAGTTCCAGATTCGGAAGAATAGGTACTCTGGTGACTTTTATATCGTCACAATCGTAGGCATTTTACCGTTTTACGCTATTAACTTGGGTGTTGTGAGTTTGTTCACAGATTCATCCTTTGTGTTTTTAGCAATGCTGAAATTGTCTTATCATCGATGTAATATATCTATTTGAATGAATGAATATCCTTTTTAGTCAAAAATATATAAACTTTCTTGAACGACTTATAAATATATATGTCATAAGCTATTTCTATAAGTTTACTTAAACAGTATCATAAGTTCTTTATGTTAGTAGATAAGTTTGAATAATTCAATTGAAAGTGTTTATGTACAAACTCTATATATAATAAAAGATATAATTGAGTTAGACTATATATATATATATATATATATATAAAATTGTAAATTATTTTCATAAGTTATCGCTACAAAAAAATTGACTTTTAGTTCTTGTTAAAAACGGTCACTAAATGTCAAACGTTTGTAGTAACGATAGATTTGACTTTTACAAACGATCAATATGACTGTTATCGTGTATTATGCACGACATATAATAACACGATTTGTTGATGAGTAAATATTTTACCTACTGTCTAACATCCTTACCCACGATTTTTGCAAGTCGCTAAAAACATCAATGAGAATATGTCATTTTTGTTGTAGTGTGATTACTTATATGGAGGAAATAAGCTGATTAAAACAATTTATAAATATATTATAAATTATTTTCGTAAATTCTCCTAAAAATTAAATCAAATAAATCAGTATTCAAAAAAAAGATCAAGTTAACCAACACTGTGGTCCAATGACATAAATTATCTTAGGTTATAGGGATTTGAGTCGGTGTTTTTGGATTTGATTTCCACAATAGAAATTTTTGGTATTTGCTAGTGCGAAACTAGATCCTAAATACGAGTGGAGTTCAATTAATTTTTTGTTGAAAGTATTTAGATATTCGGTGGGTAGCGAATAGTGATCTGAACAAAACAAAAATTAAAAAAAAAAATTAAATTGCGTTATAAAAAAATTCATAATTAACATGCATGAACAACAAAATAAGAAAAAGTTTGTAGTTTATTTACACTTTACAAAACAGCAGCTCGTACAGGATGGTTGGTTTTTGTTGTATTTTCCATGAGACCAAAATCATCACATATATACTATGGTCTGGCCTGGAACCGGATCCTCTCCATTTGGAGAGGAAATGGACATCACCATTTCTTTTCATAATATTTCGACACGTAGCATAAGTGAGATCCAACGGCTGTTACTTAATTTTATTAAAAAAATCAATTAAAAAATTCAAAAGTCATAACTGTGTAGTGAGAATACGCTACTTGTCTATTCATCTTCTCCGAGCCTCTCTCAAGCCCTTTCCACCGCCGTCCAAACTATTTCCATGGACCACTATCGTCAACCACCATCCCACCGTAAGAAGATGTGTGCAAGGCCGCTCATGTAGTCACTGTTTATTCATAACCGCGCAAAGCCATTAACTCCCCTTCACCAAGTGAGCAATGCTTCTTCCTCAAGCTTCTCTCAACGCCTTCACACTTCCAACCACCAACCGAACCCCACCGTGAGAAGATGTGTGTAAAGCAAATATTCGGTTCGACCTACCACCACCGCTTGCTAACCCAGGAACCACCATCGTTGTTAACCCAACCGCCACCATTGTTGAGCAAACCACCATCAACGATACCACTTTGCATTTTGCGACTTTGTATTTTGCGACTTCTTTTAGGGGCTGGTTTTGTAATGCATTTTGCATTTTGCGACTTCTTTTAGGTGTTTGTTAAAGTTTATTTATGTACAGATTTTGCATTTGGTAGCAAGTATTAGGGGTCATTTCAACTTTATTTTTTGACTCTTTTAAGGAATTTACAGACTTGCATTTTGCACAAATTGAAAATTACAAGTTCATGAAAGTGATCACTTATTGTCACAAGATACAATAAGTACTGCAAAATGCTATGAACTATCAAGATTTTGACAATGAGTCATGAGATACAACAAAATGCTATTTGTATTATCATTACTGCAAAATTATTTTTACAAGTACAACTCAACACAATCCAACAATACAACTCAGCCACATAACCATTACATAAAAGATTTACAAGTATCCAAATAAAAAATCAACTTGGACAGCAGCACTTTCAAACACTTGGACATCAGCGATGCACTTGAAAACACCTTCTCTTGCCTCTTCCTTGTCAGTATCTTGATATCAAGTATTAATGGAAATAGGAGCCTTCTCCAATAACAAGTCTAATGAAAAAGTCTAATGTAAAATATATATCATTCCAGAAGAAGACAAGCATGAATAAAAAAAATACAAAGAAGAAGAAGAAGAAAAATCAAAGGCAAAAATTTGGGCAATACTGTCACGCATAATAATCATATAGAGTAGCATCGTCTATTTCCATTATTGATGTTGTCACTGAAACCACTGAGGCATGAGCAAGAAGGATCCTAGAGATGCTGTTTCACGGAGAGGCACAATTCAGGTGGCGCGGTGCACCGAATAAGCACAACGGCGGTGGATCGGAGAGTTACGACGGCGGTGGACCGGAGAGGCACGACTACGGGGCATTGGGTGGAGTTTTGAAGAGGTTGATTGTGATCTGAGTCAAGGAACACAAAAAAAAAAGCAAGTTGGTTCAATAATAAGATCTCAGCCGTATATTTAATATTTTACACGTGTCGCATTGTTATTAAAAGAAATGGTGATGTCCATTTCCCTCTCCAAATGGAGAGGATCCGGTCCCGTCTGGCCTAGGGTGTTATATTCATCACTGATGAATTATTAATTATAAATATAATTTTTGGGGGGTCGTGTGGGTTTCCACTTTCCAAAGAAAGATTTGTTGCTTAAGAAGCAAGCATGCCTAGCTTCTAGATAAATAAAGATATTTATTTGTAACCAATTAAGTTATTATGTCTTTCCATTTTGATACTATTAATTTTACAGCAGATCGACATATCTGTCATACAAGTGGAAGTGGTTGCTAAATTATCCTATGTGCATGATGCATCCAACGAAACAAGAGCTATATATATATATATATATATATATATACTAAAAATGGCTTAACTATTAATTATGCTTTCAGTATAGTGGTAAATATAAAAGTTTTTGTTTTTTCATCCTTTAAAAAATCATTTTCTGTTTTATATATGTCTGTAATTTTCTAAATTTTTTTTCTTTTTCCATTCTGTAATTACTTTATATCTTTAGAACTAATCATGCATCGTTTAATTTTGGAAACTACTAGAACCCAACACGAACAATATTACAAGGATTAAATGCAAAAAAAAGTTATATTGCAGGAATGAAAAAGAAAAAAAAATGTAGAGACAAAAACAATTTTTAAATTTTTTGCTTAAGTGTTATAACATCTAAATAACTCCATATTTATAATTTATAATCAAGATCAATGTTTTTTATATAAATAAATTTTAAGGTGAGATAATGACGTCTCAATTCAAAGTAGGAAAAACCTTAGGCTTTTAAAACACTTACGAAATGAATTACATTTATAAGGACAAGTGGGGATTTGAACCCGTAACCTACTCGATACAAATCTTGTCATACTTAACTAGCCAACCCTTGAGTTTTTATTTTTTGTCAGCTTAGACAAAATGTAGCAAATAAATATCATACACACACTATATATCTAACGGATATACCTGAGTTTGAATCCAAGAGTCCTGTGTCTCCATATCACTGAAATTGTCGATGCAATCAGCAATGAAGATTCCTTGAGATTAATCAAAAACAATGTTAATGGAATACAAACGAAGAAAAATGAATTAATAGGTAACCTACCATTCATAGAAAATAAACTATAAAGAGATGCTTATTCATGCATAAGTGTACAAATTACATGTGAAATAAGTGCATTTCAAACAAGTCAGGCTGTACGTGTTTGCTTTTGCCTCTCCTTTGTCCATTTTTATTGGGCATGGAACAATTGGTGGTGACCTTCCTAGAGTTCATTCTCGAGGGTAATTAAAATCTTAATTAGTTTACCATTATCCTTGGTATTTGTAATTATATGATAAAACTTATATCAAATTCCATATATTTTCGAATAACTTCTCAAATTAAATAATACGTTGCTGATCATTAAATTTACAGTATATTTTTGCACTGTCTGAGGTAGCTCAATTGAACAAGAATTTGAGTAGATTCCAAATACGTAGCTTCGTTGGTAAGCTAAAAATTACATAAAAATGTTCAAACCGATTGTCTAAGGTTCAAATTCTTAAACTAACAATTCCCCTTTCGGCGCTAATTAATTATATACTAATAACAATTGTCTATAAAAATGAATCTGTTCCGGCAACAAGGACAACATATCTAATTCAGCGACGATGAATCTGTTCATGTGAATCTGTAAAAAGGGGAGCTAAATGTTTCCTTTGTTTTAGATCTTTCGCAAGTTACAATTTTTTTCTCTGCATGTTACGTTTGTGATAGAGCCCTAACGGCGCACAATGTCTTATTTTGTAAACGTGCACAAGATGCTGCATTTCTTTTGAAAACAAAAAATAGATGATAATAAAAGGTGTAATGTGTGTAAGATCTTTTCTCTTTGTATGATTGTTTGTTTAACTTATTGAGATTGTATTTTATGTGATGTTTGAGTTTCTTCTTTTTAAATGGGTGTTCTTATGAGTTTCTGGAAGTCATGGTAGTTCATTTTTGTTGTTGTTAATTCATTTTTCGTTTGTTGTTGTTTTACCTCCCTCCCTCCCTCATCCTTTGTTTATCTCCCTACTCCTCTCTAGATTCCAAACCCGCCTCTACCCAACGTTTTGCCCACCCTGTTAAATATGTTGTAATTCATGTTAGTGCTGTGAGAGATGCTATAGCACTAGGTGGTGTTAGCAGTGCTAGCTATAACACCAGGTGTTGTTAGCAGTGCTAAAGCACTGAATGTTGTAAGAATTGCAACAGTTAGTTAGTTGACAGTTATTTTCTGTTGCTCTATTCTATTAGAGCAGTTGTTATTAGTTGTTTTATAAATAGCCCACTGGGCAGTGAAATGATGTCTAAAATTCATTTTGTCCAATCATTGTGTAATAATTTCTCATTCCATTATTCAATCATCACACACTCTTGCTCCTACATTTGGTATCTAAGAGTTGATTACGATCCGAGGCAAGAATTCTTCAAGATGACGAACAACATACTGAACAATTTTCCTGGTTCTCTTCCTATGTTCGATGGGAAGAATTACGAAAATTGCTGCATACAATTGAGGATTATTTTTGGGTTTCAAGATGTCCTAGATTTTGTTTCAACTGGCTTGGACCATTGCTGGAGAGGCCCAGCGATGCGTAGACCGAAATACACAAGGAAGCGAAGAAGAAAGACTTCAAAGCACAGTTCTTGATAAACCAATACGTGAGTCCAGCAATATATGAATGAATTTCAGATGCAGAATCAGCGAAGGACGCGCGTGGGACAATTTGAAGAGCAGTTACGCAGGCGCAGATCAACTCAAGAAGGTGAGGCTTCAAACATTGAAAAGGCAGTATATACTTCTTGGAATGGAGAAGGAAATTGTGGCAGAGTATATCACCAAGGTACTTAATCTATCTAATCTCATGAAGAGTTGTGGTGAAACATTAGATGGTCAAACAATTGTAGAAAAGACCATGAGGAGTTTATCTCCAAGATTTGATAATGTTGTGATAGCCATGGAGGAAGCGTGTAGGATAGCTAAATTGAAAATGAAGGTTGATGAGCAGCAAGGTTCATTAGAGGCACATGAGCAAAGAATGAATGAGAGGACCTCAAGCAATGACAAGATGTCTGAACTAGCATTGCAAGCACAATAATAGGTAATTGGATCAATGACACAAGAGGAAAGAGGAAATGTAAGAACCGAGGCAACAGAACAGGTTCTTGGTAGACTGATGCAAAAAATGGTGGTGATCAAGGTTATGGAAGCAGTGCTGGAAGCAGTGCTAGAAGTGGTACTGGTAGCACTTGTGACAAGGGGAAATGTCCAAAGACTGATAAGAGTAATGTGAAATGTTACAACTATGAAAAGTGGGGTCACTATAAAAATCAATGTCCTCAAAACCCAAATAAAGACGGCCGACGCTGAGGATGGAAAATTGGCACAAGAAGATGATAATGATCAGGTATTATTGTTAACACAAGAGGTTGATGAACAAGTGCTAATGGTGACCTTGAATGAATATGAAGGCAAGACCAATCAATGGTATCTTGATACGGGTTGCTCATCACATATGACTGGTAGGAGAGAGCGGTTCTTGGAGTTGGATATTACATTGAATAGCAAAGTGAGATTTTCAAATCGCAAGACTATTGCAGCAAAAGGTGTTGGCAAGATTGCAATCAAGTTGAAGGATGGAAGGAAATCAATCATCGTAAGTATATGTCCCAGGTATGAAAAACAACTTGCTTAGTCTTCGTCAATTGCTTGAGAGAGGTTTTGTGATGCATATGGAGGATATGTTCTTAAAAGTCTTTGACAAAACTAGGATACTAATAATTAAGGTTCCTTGGTCAAAGAATAGAACATTTAAGATTGAAATTCAGGTCATGGAGCATAGGTTCCTTGCTGCAGCACTTGATAATGAGGAATGGTCGTGGCACTACAGAATGGGACACCTGTATTTCAGGGACTTGCAAGATTTGAGGAGGAATAGTAGGGTGTCTATTTTGCCAAAATTAACTTCACCAGATGAGATTTGTGAAGACTATGTTGATTCCAAGCATCATAGGAGTTCCTTCAAGTAGTTAGTGGAGAGTAGATCCAAGGGAAAGCTTGACATCATCTACTCAGATGTGTGTGGTCCTATGCAAACAAATTCACTTGGAGGTAATAGGTATTTTGTGTCTTTGACTGATGATTTCACTAGAAAGGCATTGATATAACTAATTAAATCTAAGTGTGAAGTATTTGAAATGTTTCAAAGATTTAATGCTCTTGTTACAAGGCAAAGTGACACGAAAATCAAGGTGCTTAGAACTAATGGAGGAGAAGAATTTGTCTCTGCGGAGTTCAAGTAGTTTTTTGTTACAAGTTGTTCAATCCAACAGCCAAGAAAATTGTGGTAAGAAGAGATGTAATTTTTGATGAGCTCAAGGGTTGGAATTGGTCAAATGGAAGAGCTATATATAAGGCATGCAGACATTATTTTCAACGTGAATCATGATACAGATGTTGTAGCACAAGAAGAGGAAACTATACATAGAAGGTCTCAAAGGGCTAGGTAACCACCTGCTAGATTACATGATTATGATCGAACTGGTGCTGTCACAGGTGTTGTAGCACCTACCAGTGAAGACATTGTGCATTTCGCATTATACACAAAAGCTGAACCTGTCAAATTTGAGGATGCAATCAAGGATCCTAAGTGGATAGATGCCATGAAGGAGGAATTGAGGTGCATAGAGAAGAATGAAACGTGGGAATTGGTAACACTACCAATTCAAGAGAAGAGAATTAGTGTCAAATGGGTTCACAAGGTGAGAAGATTTTGCATGGAGAAGTTCTCAAGTACAAAGCCAAACTTGTTGTAAGAGGTTTTCAACAAAGAGAATGTCTAGACTATGAAGAGGTATTTTCCACAGTGGAGAGAATGGATACAATCAGAATTGTTGTTGCCATGGCTAGCTTGAGGCAATGGAAGATGCATCAAATGGATGTCAAATCAAAAAAATTGAATGGACCAATTAAGAAGGAGGTCTACATTAGTCAACCACCTGATTTTGAGATTCAAGTAGGCACTCTATGGATTGGAGCAAGCTCCATGATCTTGGATAAGAGAATTGATAGCTTCTTATGTCAAATTGGTTTCCAAAGATGCACAAGTGAAAATGGGGTATACTTGAAGAATGATGCTAATACTTATGTGCTTATTATTTGCCTTTATATTGATGATCTTCTGGTTGCAGGCAGCAAGGACGCAATCATCTCACATTTCAAATTCCAAGTAAAGCAGGAATTTGAAATCTAGACATTCTGGTTTGGGAATTCTGCTTTCTAGTGCTGGCAACACTGGAAGTGCTAAGCATTTTGGGTTACTCTGACTCAGATTGGAGTGGAGATAACGATGATCAAAAGAGCATAGCTGGATATGTGTTTCAATTGGGTAGAGCACCAACTTCTTGGTGTTATAAAAAGGAATCAATAGTAGCATTGTCCTCATGTGAGGCAATATATGTTGCTGCAACAATGGCTGCATGTCAAGCAGCATGGCTTGATGCACTACTACATGAATTGAAGCTGAAGATTGGAGATGAAGTTGTGACTTTCTTTGTTGATAACAAGTCAACAATCAATCTAGCTAAGCACCCTGTCACACATGGCAGGAGCGAGCACATTGAGACACGTTTTCACTACCTAAGAGATCAAGTGAACAAACAGAAACTCAAGGTTGAGCATTGCAACACCAAGGTTCAAGTGGGAGACATTCTAACCAAGCCCCCTCAAATGGGTAGTGTTCTCTGATTTGAGAGGAAAGTTAGGAATGATAAATTTTGTAAACAAGAATTAGGGAAGTGTGTTAAATATGTTGTAATTCATGTTAGTGTTGTGAGAGATGCTATAACACTAGGTGTTGTTAGTAGTGCTATAGCCCCAGATGTTGTTAGCGGTGTTGTAGCATTGGATGCTGTAAGAATTGTAACTGTTAGTTAGTTAGATTATCAGTTTACATTTATTTTCTATTGCTCTATTATGTTAGAGCAGTTGCTATTCGTTGTTGTATAAATCAGCTATTTTGTTACTCATTTTTTCCTAATCATTTGTGTATTCATTTTTCATTCCATTATCACGCACTCTTGCTCCAACACGCTCAACCTGCCAAACCGAACCCGCACAATTCACAAAACTTTGGGCCGTACTGGGCCTATGTTTCTAAAATGTGGTTTTGGGCCCGAAATCGCTTAAAACAAACAGTTGTCCTGCCATAGCTGCTCCTTCTCCACTATGAATATAAGGATGACAATGAAACTATGAGGCCCGACCTCCACTGTGGGAAGTTTCCTCCCCCATTTTTGTCCCCGCAGATCCTCATGGAGTCCCATAAATTTATTAAAAATTAGAAAAATATATAGATTAAATCTAATAAGATTAAAAAATTAAATAAAAGTAACACTAAACAATCATATTTTAATACCAAAAAGCTAGTCTTACTTTTGTATTCTAATAAAATTAATAAAAAACAAGTAACAACAAAAAACTAGTCCTACTTTTGTATTTTAATATTAAAAACATATAAAAGTTAGCATATTTTAATAGTTTGGTAATATTTTTAATTAAACACGTATAAAAAGCCTAAAACATATTACTTATAATATTTTATATATATATATATATATATATATATATATATATATATATATATATATATATATATATATATATATATACACACACACACACACATATATGTGTGTATATCTTTAATAAGGATATTTATGTTATGTAAATGGGGGTGGGGTCCCTGCTGATCGAGGGATGATCTCCGTCCCAATCCTATAGTTGACCGCAGGGAGATTTTTTCTACTCTCTCTACTCCACAGGAAAATTTTCTCTGCCCAAGTAGTTTCTTGCGCACATGTAGAAATTTCCACCCTAAGGGTACTTTTGGTTTAGAAAAGAAGTTAGAAAAATATAAATACATGAGAGATAGTAAGGGAAGAGAGAAAGATGTGAGACATAGAGTAAATTAAATCTACTCTACTTCAAACGTCTTTCTCTCTTTTCATACTTTTTATCACCTCTCTCTCTCCCGCTATCTCTCTTATTACTCCTCTAAACCAAACATAAATCTCTTTTATTTTTTATAAGAAAAAGATTGTATTAATAGGAGTACAACAGGTGCTCCAACCCGTACAGATACAAATGGTCTCATTAAAACCTCATTGGGCCAAAATCTCATGAGAAAAAGACCCAAGGAGGAAAAAGAGTACCCCGGAAAGAATGATGCAAAGAAATCACTTAAAAACAATTAAGTGGACTAGCCCACCAACTAATAATCACAAAAGGAAGATTACAACTTTCTCGACTTATGAACCACTCCCACGAGATTGACTTAACACGATTAACTATCGCCCTCGAATCAATAACTATCCCTCTAAACAAAACATTGTTCCTGGCAAGTCAGATACACCACGTGGTCGCCATCCAGACTAAATACTTGTACCTGTAGGACTTCTTAGAGGCCAACCCCAGCCCGTGAGAATGAATATGGTCAACCCCAACAAGGTTATCTGTCACAGAAATACCCATCCTTATCTAAATATCAAACCATAAACGCAAAAAGGAGTTAGAAAGATAAAAGAAGTGATTAATGGATTCATCATGATCAAAGCCCAACGGGAAACAAAAACTATGAGGATCTGTGATAATCCTCCTGGCCAACAGCACATCACGCGCATGAAGCTTCTCGATCAACTATTTCCACCCAAAGACCCCTACCTTAGTAGGAATAAAAAGCTACCACATATCATTAAGCGTGTGTTGAATCACCGTACTCAGCTAAGGTTGCTAAAACAAACTCAGAAAATGAAAATAACAAGATTTAACAGAAAAAGTATGAAATTTGACAAACCTCCACTGCCAAGAGTTAGATTTCTCACGAATAACTTGTACATGACGAAAAACAGCCATGAGCATCAACAAAGACAAGGATTCCTCTTTCTGTATCGTATGAGACCACTCCAAATTCCAATGTCAATTTCCATCATGCCATAACTCGTGCTCCTTAAAACTGTCATCCTTAGCCTTGGCCATCTCAAATAGATTAGGAAACGAATCTTTCAGTGGCGTACTGCTAAGCCAACAGTGATGCCAAAAAGAAATGTTCTGGCCATCCTCCGAAACAGGCCCCATAGCTATTGCGAAAGAGTTTTGAGCCTCAAATAAATTGCCATCCAAACCCAACAAGTACCTCCAGCCACAGGAGTCTCTTGTGCCACCTCTCGAATTTGAAAGCCCGATAAAAATTTTCCTCAAATCACCATGTCTATGTTGTAGTAACGACCTCCATCAAGCATTAAGATCATTTATTCATCTCCATCTCCACTTACTCAAAAGTTCCATATCAAATTTCTCAATATTCTTCACTACCGAACCTTCATTCTTTTTAGGAGTACAAATCTTGTTCCATGCAACCAAGCATAAACTTCTCCCTTCTTGAGATCCCCCTAAAGAAAGTCTCTCTGAATTTTAATAATCTCTGGAACCACAATCACAGAGGTCGTGTAAAACGAAAGCATACACATCAAGATATTGTACAAAACTGAGTTAATGAGAGTAATCCTCCCCCCAATAGACAAACAACAACCTTTATAGGTTGACAATCTCTTTCTCAACATATCTAGAACCGAATTTCAATTGATTTTTTATCCTAGGGTTAGCTCCCACGGGAATACCCAAAAACTTAAACAGAGTACAAGCAATGCTAAATGACAGAAAAGTAGCACAGACTCTAAAAAATCCTCATGTAAATTCACGCCATACAACTTACTTTTTTGGAAGTTCACCTTCAAACCCGAGACAAGTTCAAAAAATCTAAATGTAGCATCTATACACTATAAATTGCCCCACGAACCAGCACCCACTAAAATAATGTCATTGGCAAATTGAAATATTGAAATATGAGGCTTTGATTTACCTGGTAACCAGTGAATCTACCATCACATACCGCCTTATGCACCATCCCTGTGAGACAATCTACTTCCATGAGTAAGAGAAACGAAGATAGCGGTTCCCCTGTTTCAGGCCCTTGTGTATCTTGAAAGTTGGGCTCCCATTGATAAGATTCGACATTGTGGAATAATGCAGACAAGACCGAATCCATTGCATCCACACCCTAACAAAGCCCAAACGACGACCCATCATTTACTCAAGGAAACCCCAAGAAATTGAATAATATGCCTTCTCAAAGTCAACTTTGAATAACATGCATTCTCCCTTTCTTATTTTTTTTTTCCAAATAAGCAATCTCATTAATATGAACACCCCATCTAAGATTTATCGTCCTGATAGAGAAGTTGATTGACAAGAGGATATAACCCCATGAAGCACCTTCTTTAGTCTTTTGGCCAACACCTTTGCAAAAATCTTATAGATACACCCAATGAGGCAAATCAGTGTATAATATCTCAATCCTTGAGGATGATCCCTCTTAGGAATAAGCGCAAGAAAAGAGGCAGAGATAGCTTTCAGTAACACTGTCGTCAAGTGGAATTACTCAAAGAAACCCATAATTTCACCACTTCCCAACATTCCTTGATGAAATTGAGATTAAACCCATTTGGCCCTGGACTTGTAATCACAAACCTCTTCCTTCACCTCCTCTTCAGAGCAATGAGCTGAAAATTCTCCTCCTCGCTAATCTTACCAAAGTCAATTAATTTGCTACAAATACAATTGATTTCAAATATGTAAAGTAGCAGACTATCTTTCAAAAAACCCTGTGACATCCCTAGTCACCTTTTCATACAAACTCCCAAAATATCATGTATCGCAGAAGATCACTAGATTCAGTGGGTAGCGGTACTTTCGATAATCTCATGGAAAACTTATGTCGATATGTCCTAGGGTTCCCAACTCTGTGCCTAAGAGGGTCCACCTGTATGTAGTCATGGTGTGTCACTCTGTGTGACTCCCAAATGTGACTGAAGGGTAAGCACTGTACTACACGTACATCCCCCATCCACCTTGTCTCGAAGAACCCTGGAGAACCACACACATACATCACCCTTCCTATGTAGATTCGTTACTCCAAATTCAGTGCCAATATCCTAGCCAATGTTACCACAGTCATCATATAGGATTTGGAGATCATACCATCTTTGGAAAAGTGGTACATACTATGAAACAATATCTCGTCACATCCTCCTATGGAAAACCTTTTTCCAAAATATTTTGTGCAAACATATAGTAAATAGGGGCTAAGAAACATGTACAAATCTGAAAGTTAGGATGAGATCAATAAACAACATTCAAATATGTTATACAAACAATCAATCACATGTCCTCCTAATGACTCAATGTGCAATCTCACACTTCCTTACGTCCTTTGCTAGACTTATCACTTAATGAACTCTACTCTATAATCTAATCATATACTTTGATGATCCGTCTATGTGTTTTAATACTAACACTTGTACTTTCCTAAGTATCCTCCTAATTTCTAGACTCTAACCATAAACCTGATGCCACAAGCGTTCCCAAAACGCCCATCAAACTGTCTCCAAAGAAGTCTTCATGTTATAAGTCTCACACCACAATTGATTCATGTAATATGTAAAGTTACCGGCCTCAAGCATAATAATAAAATGTTTTCTTAAAAAAATCATGGGTTGACCTTGTATGCCCATATATACGATTATGGACCTTACAAAACGAATGCAATATACATGGGTTTCTTTCCTAGTATGAGCATATCCTTAACCAATGTACTATCACCTCAAACCACATCTATAAACTCATTGATAATATCCTTTTGTATGCATCTTTTACAATCTAACCGTAAGAACCGAGACTCATAATTAAGTCCTAAATTCTAATAATGAAATCTTATGCAATCAATCAAACAAAACAACAAGATAAAAACCTAACAACTCCTATATGTTAACTGGTCCTTGACGATCTAAACTTTACTTAAACTTACTCCTAAGAATAGTCAAATGATCTCTAGGTAGTGTTGACTCTTTAACTCTAGTAGAGCGTAGATAACTCTACACATATTTAAATAACTATTTAAAGATAATTGTCCTGATGTTTTATGGTACATTTCCCCCACCTGTAGCAAGTTGGTGTCCTTCCTTCGGCAAAACCCTAGCTTTATTGGTATAACCTCGAACTGCATTGAACTAAAACAGAACCCTCAAGAACAGCTCAAGAACAACTCTAGAGAGAGAACTTTAGAGAGATAGGGTGAAGATGATGTGAAAAATTGGTTTGGATCTCAACCTATTTAAAGGGGTGAAAAATGACACTCGCTTAGCAGCTAAAGGTTTTTATAATTATAAAAAATTGAAAATTGTTTTCTTAATTATAGGTACCTTTTTCTACAATATTATTTGTAGTTTTTACAAATTACAAATAAATGATACTGCGTGAATTGTTCATCGATGCGTGGTAAATTTCAGGCTCACGATGTCCCATTTCTTGTGTTATCATCTTTCGTTCATGAATTCGAATGTGCATGTTTGTTTTTTCTGCGTTACACTTTATAATTTTGCTTAACTTGTGAATGTCAAATTTAACTTGTCTTTTGGTGAAAATGATTTTTTAACTTTTTCTTTTTGTAAACATAGTGATCCTAAAATTTGAATGTTGTAAATTTATTCTCCTTATTTTTAAATGTATTTTTGGTCTTTTGAATTATGATTTTTTTTTTTTGCAATTTTAGTTTCTAAAAAACGTGAAATTTATAAAAATAAAAATGCACAAAGCTCATTAACTGATCAAAAGTACAATTTAAAAATACAAAGACTAAGTTTGTGACGTCTAAATTTTAGGATAAGTAAATTCGACAAAAAAATGTTACCCATACTTGAATAAGATATTATTGATATAGTCGAATTATTACAACAGTGGCCGGATAGCTCTTTGTCTGGCCCTACTACTTGGTTACATGTGTGTTTTGTGTAAAGAAGTGGTCTATCCCTGCTTTTATTTTCTATTTGAAGTCCCTGCTTCGTAACCACCTGGCTGGTTCCTCCCCTCACTCTCCTTTTCTCGCCTGGTCATTTGATTTCCCTTGGCGCTCATGGGCCAAGACATCTTACTTCGGCCCTGCATGTCATGGATCGGCCTGATGGAAACGTGAGATAGGCCGGATTGAGCCGACCCCCAAAACTATTGGACGCTCCACAACCCCCCAGTGTGAGTCCCTTAGGGACGAAGCACTTAACAAACACTTAGGCATATTCTGACTGGTTTTTTTTTTTTTGGCTATGTCAGGATTATGTTGACGTACATTTGGGTATGCAAACTCTGGTTGGGAAAAACGTTCCTATTTGAGCCATCTATCGGTAGGTGGTGTTTCCAATGGGCGTGTAGCTTTTGGAAGCTTGATGATTGAATTGCGTCTCTGATGATGGGATTCGCCTTTTCAAGGCTTGGGAATAGGCATGTAATCATGTCATTTATTGTAGAGGAGAGAAAAAGGTGGAAGCGACGAGACAACTCATTGATGGTGTCTACATGGGGAAAGGTGTTGGCTGAGGGATGTGACAGTTCAGATCAAGAGGTAAGGCCCAAGTGTATAATTATGGGTTGACAGTGCCCCTAGAGTTGCCATATTGGTTTCTTTGCTCTTGACCTGCATTGAGGAGATTCTGTGAGGTCATTCAGAGATTGTTGATCAGCCAGTGACACTACTTCATCATTCGATGTACTCTCTTTCATCCCTTTCCCCTTTTCTTTTTCTTCTCATGTTTAGTTCACTTAGGGTTGAAAATGGTCAAATTCTGGGAGTTGGATGAGGAAGTTAGATAGGTCGTTGAGGTTCCTTCGGTCTTAGGGATCATCCTAAGGGAGTCTCATGAGAGTTGGGCTGGGCACTTAGAGAAGTGCAAGGGGAGAGGTCAACACGTCCTCTCGCCGACGTGATAAGCCCATCTAGCTTATCCTTGGAGTCTCGGAGCAAAGGAGGCGACAATAGTGATTGTGCTGCTTCTTGTTTCCCAGGATTTCGGGCGAACAAAGGTCGACTCCTCCTTCCTTACAAGATCGACATTATCATGAACTGAACTGGAAACTGCTGAATGGGCTTGCTCAAAAGTTAGTGGAATTTCCTCCATCTATCAAAGCGAGGAGTCCGTGATGAAGTTTTAGACCCACAAGAAGTTGTCTTCAACTAGTGATGAGGACGACTTGATATTAGAAGCTGGCGTCTCAAGAGCAACAAGCAAAGGAAATAGACAACTTTTTCAAGAAACGACTGAAGATTTAGAGACCGACTGGAAAATGAGGATTGACAAGGTGTGATAGGAGGTGAACATTCAAAATGCCCCCCTTGCTCAACTGAAGGCCGTTGTAGCCAAGAAGGATGTTAGTATAGAGGAGATGAAGTTGGAGATGGCCATGGGCTTCATGAAAGGTTTTGCCAAAGCTGAAGAGCAGGTTAGGTTTCCTTATCCAGACCTGAATATCTCTTCTCTTAGCGTTTGCAAGGTCATATCTGATAGCGAATTGGTGGAAATGTCTTCTGGTGACGACAATGCTCATGCCACTATGACAGATGTTGATGGTAGTGGCGAAGTATCTACAGATTAGGGCTCTTTAGGTCGGGGATTTTGTGTTAGGCTCCCCTCGTTTACATTGTGTTAATTTTTGGCCCTGTAATCTTAACAATTTCTTGGTTTTTATGAATGTAATGACAATTGTGCCTTGTCGTCTTTAACGATTGTATTGCATGGCTTTTACACTTCATTGCGCGCGTTTCATATTTCGTCATGCTTAGTATTTGGGTTGAGTTGTTGCGCCTCTACTATCTACTTTATGTCCCCCTAGCACGAGGTTAACGTGGTCAAAGTGTCATAAGAGCTCAAATTCCCATGAATGCTTAGGCTAGCTGATATGCCAATGACTCGTTGAATTGTCCACATCATAAACTATTGGCGAAGGCGTCCACTAATTGTTTCTACTTAGGGTGCTCTGCGTCAATGGTTATGTCACTAAAGCGGTCGTGGCACTCCCAGAGGGATTCATTGGGTCCTTGGTGGGTGTTGAAGAGGGTTGTCATCGAGGTTTTCTGGGGCCTACGGTCAGATAAATGTCAGATGAATCTTTTGGTGAAGTCGGCATAACTCGAAATGAATTGCCTTGGGAGACTCATAAACCAACACATCGCTACTTCCTTCATTGTTTCGGAGAACAACTTGCATTTCAGGGTTTCGTGCGCACCGATGATGGCCTATCTGAGTGTCTAAAGCGGTTAGGAGTTCTTGCAGATCCTTTCTGTCGTAGGTGTCAAGTAGAGGCAGTTTGAAATTGGGGGACACAGCGTCGTTCATGATCAAATCTGTTGGTGGCTGTGGGTTCTTGATTTGAACATTGCCCAAGTGGCTGGGATCCCTTTCCCTTAGGATGACAATTAGTTGTTTCTGGAGGGATTTGTCCTGACGCTGCAATTCCTCGATCATTGTGTTGACGCCGACTAAAAAAGGATCACCCTCTTCCAACAGTGGTTGGTTGCAGAGGGGCGGTTGAGTAGGAAGTGGCCCGAGTGAGTTCCCAACCCAAGGTGGAGGAGGGTTTACATTGGTCTCCATGAACATGAGAGGTGGCGTAGGAATTCGGTTTGAGCCTGTAGTTTCTGGACTGGGAAGATGTTGGGCCTGCCCGCGACAACGATGAGTAGTCACCATGGTGTCTCGAAAGGGTAGGTGTGGCCATGAATTGATTTTCGGGCCCTACGGTGGGCGCCAATGTGCTGAAATAAGATTTTATTGATATAGTCGAACTATTACAATAGTGGCCGGATAACTTTTTGTCTAGCCCGACATGCCTGGTTACATGCGTGTTTTGTGTATAGAAGTTGTCTCTCTCTGCTGGCCGGGGTTTCTTCTCTATTTGAAGTCCCTTCTTTGTAACCACCTGGTGGTTTGCTCCCCTCTCTCTCCTTTTCTCGTATGGTCATTTGAATCCCCTTAGTGCTCATGGGTCGAGTCATCTTACTTCAGGCCTCTCCTGGGTCGGCCTGATGGAAACATGATAGAATAGGCTGGATTGAGCCGACCCCCAAAACTATTGGACGGTCCAGAACGATTTTCAAAAAACTAGCAAACTTAGTAGGAAAAGTGCAATTTAGATATTTTTTAAAAAATAATTTTAAAATTGTAAAAAAAAGTATTTAACTATTACCAAATTTATACAAGTAAAATTATAATTTTTTTTAAATTACTTTCCATTTTCATGACTAAACAGGCGCTTTTTTGTTTTGGTAAAAAAAAAAAGGCTAAATTACTGTTTTGGTCCTTTATCTTTGGTCTTAATTTCATTTTGGTCCTTTATCTTTTTTTTTCTCGTTTTGGTCCCTCATGTTTCATTTTTGTGTCAATTTGGTCCTTTTTTGTAATTTTTGTGTCAAAGAAGATGGATGGAAAATTACAAAAAAGGACCAAATTGACACAAATTGACACAAAAATGAAACATGAGGGACCAAAACGAGAAAAAAAAAAGATAAAGGACCAAAATGAAATTAAGGATAAAGATAAAGGACCAAAACAGCAATTTAGCCAAAAAAAAAAAGACTAAACAGGCGCTTTAAACTTTAAAGTGATATATTTTATTGTAGCGGAAAAAAGGTGATTATTTTATTTGCATAAAAAAAGTGATTATTTTATTATTTTATTCAGGTATTAAAAGTGGTTATTTTATTTAAAGGAAAAAAAACTGTAATAAATGGGTACTTAATGTACCAGTTCAACACTCATTTGTCGTTTTATTTATTTACTATTTTGTTACGGTTTGTTGTTTTTTACTTTGTAAATAATAAAAAAAAAAATATTTTGGTTTTTCCTCCTTACTACATCACCACGCACCACCTAGTTAGTTCCATTGTGTTTTCTTTTTCTTCGTGTCTGTGCGTTGTGTTGTGAGGGAAAGAGACACACAGAGAGAGAAAACCGAAAGAGAGAGAGAGAATGCTCCATTCTCTCATGGATGCTGCTGCTTCTGCTTCGATCTGCGTCCTCCTCATTTTCAACACATAATCTTCTTCTTCACATAAAATACATCATCCATGTAAGCATGTCCCCCTTTTATTTTTATTTTCATCTTTCAATAAACAAAAAAATGTTCTTTTTTATTGTCATAAAACTCCTCTTGCAAACACTTCCTTTGTAAAATCCCCCTTTTTTTGCTTATTCTTCCCATCTCCAATTGATCCCTTTTTGCGTTGTTCAAAATTTAGGTTCGTTTTTCAATTTTTTTTAGTTTATGCTTTTTTTCCCTGTTTTATTATAATTTCTTTTTTTAAAATTACTTACTAATGATTTTATAATTAAAAATGTGGAATTTTTTGGTTCCTTGGAAGACTGGGTTCAATGAGCATGGGTTGGGATCTCTGTTGGATCTCTTGGTTTCTGTGTTCATCTTATTTTTTTTATTACAGTTTAATTTAATAAAATATAAAATAATAATGTTCACATTGGCTGATATTGATTTCTGTGCGTTTTTGTGTGTGTATATATATACAGTTTGTGGTGGAACTGGAAATATCAAATAACCGTTTTGCTACATTCTCAAGGGCTTAGAATGTTACTTGTTTGAGGTTGCTTTCATGGGTTGAACAAGAACAATGATGGGTTGCTTAAGTGAAGTTGAAGAACAAGAAGTTCCATTCTTTGATGCTTTAGATGATGTTGTGTTAATCTCAGATGCAAATGACACTGACACCCCTGAACCTGATTCTAATCCTATGGTGGAAGAAGTGTTGAAAGATTTTGGATATGGAGTGTGGATTCGGAGTCCAGGTAGTGTTCGAGAGCGAAAAAGTAAGTTTATAAAGTGGATGGGAATGAGTTTGGATCAAAGTGACCTTGAGAATTCAGTAGATGATGTGAGTAGTGTTGAGAGGGAAGAGGAGATTAGTGGAATGAGAGATTGTGCTAGTAGTGCAACCAGAAGTTTTGGTTTTATGGATGATTTCTTTTCGAGTAGGTCATCGATGTCGTGTTTGTCTAACATGAATTCTTTAGAGGAGTTTGGTTTCGTGGAGAATTCGGCACATCAAGATGGGAATGAGGATCAGGTAGGGCAAGATATGGAGAATAATGATGGTAGAGAAGCAGGTTTAGATCGGTTGGCGGTTTCTGAGGAGTCTGAGAGCACTGTCCAGGTATCTCCCACTTACCAACGCGAGAATGGTAATGAGTTTAAGCCGTGGACGAAGAGGGCTAGAAAAGGTTGGTTCAAAACATTGCGGTCAATAACATGCATGATGGATGGGCAAGGTGAATCTGATAACACGGGAACAGAAGGCGGTTGTGCATTTTCGGGGTGTAGGATCCGGAGGGTTAAGGTTCGACAATGCAGGAAGCAAACAAAGGAACTTTCCGCTCTTTACACGGGGCAAGATATAAAAGCGCACGAAGGTTCAATTTTCACTATGAAATTCAGTCCTGATGGAAAGTATCTTGCTAGTGCTGGTGAAGATGGAATTGTAAGATTGTGGCAAGTGGTTGAGAATGAGAGGTGTAATGAAATCGACACAGAAGTCGATACATCATGCATTTATTTTACGGTTAATGATCTTTCTGAATTGACACCCTTGTTTAAGGATAAGGATAAAGTTATAAAAGTGAAGAGCCTGAAAAAGACTTCGGATTCGGCTTGCATCATTTTTCCTCCGAAAGTCTTTCGGTTGTTGGAGAAACCACTGCATGAGTTCCATGGACATAGTGGAGAAATTTTGGATCTCTCTTGGTCAAATAATAATGTGAGTAATGTCATAATTTCAGTTATTTAGTGTTCTAATAATGCATTATGGTATAGATAAAATGCCACGGAAATTGATTCGGTTTCTTTATGCAGTTTCTGCTGTCATCGTCAGTTGATAAAACCGTTCGTCTATGGAAAGTAGGAGATAACAACTGCTTGAAAATTTTCTCACACAGTAATTACGGTATGCTTAATGCCTTTCTATTCCTGTTATGTTATGTGTTCTAGTTTTAAGGTTCAATAACTTATTTTGGTTTTATCATTAGGATTTTCCTCACAAATTGTATCTTATGATGATGTTTTATAGTGACAAGCATAGAATTCAATCCTGCGGATGATAATTATTTCATGAGCGGATCTATAGATGGAAAAGTGCGAATATGGGCGATTTCTGATTGTCATGTTGTTGATTATACTGACGTCAGAGAAATTGTCACCGCAGTGTGCTATCGTCCTGATGGACAGGTATAGTTTTGTAACAATTTCGTTCTGTCGAAATGAGGATTTTATTGGAATTAATTTCGGGTGAATGATTTAATCTTTATACAGGTAGGGATTATTGGCTCCATGACAGGAAATTGTTGGTTTTACAATGTATCAGATAATCATTTACAGTTGCAATCCCAACTATGCTTACTTGGTAAAAAGAAACTTCCGGGGAGAGGAATAACCAGCTTTCAGGTATTGTTTTTTCTTCTGCCTTTTCTACCAAGTGAGTTCATTGTCCTTTTTTCCCCTTTATATTGAATGATTTTCCATATGAACTCTGTTTTTCGGTAGTTAACCAGTTTATGTTATACAGTTTCTTCCGCAAGATTTCAACAAAGTTATGGTTACCTGTGGTGACTCGCAAGTCAGAATCGTTGAAGGGCTTAATGTGGTTAGCAAATTCAAAGGTATTTTGTTTTGTTCCTACATTTTCCAAGAATTTTGTATATGTTCGAAGCCATATTATTTGAACTTTTAGCTGATTAGATGTTCGGATTCTAAGAACATTTTATATTTTGTTTTCAGGACTTAGTACAGGGAGCCTAATGTCCGCGTCTTTTACTTCGGACGGGAAGCACATTTTATCAGCCTGTGAAGACTCTAATGTGTATATGTGGAACGTTAGCGACGACGACTCTATCTCCATGAAAGCAAAGAAGATTAAGTCGTGTGAGCGATTTTTCTCAAATGCATCAGTTGCAGTACCTTGGTGTGGTATGAAATCTCAAAACATTGAAAATGCAAAGCAATTGGATGTCTTAAATAAGAGTTCACCACAAGCTATATTCCTCGATCCCCCGGATTCATTTTCTCTAAGCCAAGAGTTTTTCTTGGATTCTTTACCAAAAGGATCAGCAACATGGCCTGAAGAGAATCTTCCTATCTCAAGCCCCAAGTCTAAAAAGTCCGCGATGCACAAATCTGCTTACAAGTTCTTAAAATCTTCATGCAAGAGTACCTCTAATTGTCATGCATGGGGTCTAGTCATTGTGACTGCCGGTTGGGATGGACGAATAAGATCATTCCACAATTACGGGTTACCTGTACCCGTTTGAAATGAAATGGCCTTTCCTAGATTGGATAATTGAGCCATGATTCATTGCTTTGCCTTGGTACATTGTCCTTGGCAAATCACTGCTGCTGACTCTGTAACACCGGCATTTCAGTTTGAAGACGTGTTCAGTGTTCGACATTGATAATGACACCGACACTTTATTTACTTCCATTTCAAATTAAAACAGGTGTCTACGTGTTTGTGTCGGTATTGCGTCACGTGTCTGTGTCGGTACTTCATAGGCAGCTGATGTTCTTAGAAACTTGAAAGTTAGGTTCAAGTTTGGGAGAATCAATAACTGAGAAGATTGAGGTCAATGGTCAAACAAACTCAAAGAAGGATTGCAGATTACAAATAATTGGAAGAACTTGGACTTTTGGAGTGTCCCCCTTCAAGATTTCAGGGAATTCAGATCACTTATTGGTTCATGACAAGTGGCTACACTACTGTGGTTCTAAGTCTAAATTGCCTTTTCCTCACACAAGAATATGCTGGCCCTTAAAAGAGGTGCAAAGTCATGTATTAGGACATTGAAAAGGGCCCATCATATAAACTTTTGTGAGCCTCTTTTCTAAGAGGGAAAAGAGAATCAAGAGTCATTGGCTGAAGTTTACTTCAGATATTATGGTGGGGATCTTATTATTGGCTGGATTAAGCCAATTAAAATCTCTATGTCTGCTAATCTTTCAATTCATCTCATGGTAGGGTCTCAAATGTTTGGAATTGGAAATGTGATAGGGATGATTGAGATGGTTATTTCTGCTTGAACAGATGCTTGTTCTTCAAAAAAATACATACAGGTTTAGCTGATTGCTATTGCCAAATGACTACTGCTACAGTACTACTACTGACTATATTATAGTATTGTCACTTTGTTATGGCAGATATGTAAATTTGTAATTTGCTTGTGTAAGTATATTTCTTTTTTGTGAAAAAGATTTAAAATACAAATTTCTGATTGTGACTATGAAAGTGTCCTAATCTATACAGATTGGATTATAAGAGATTCATTTTATTATAAAGGAAATATCCTTTTATCTTCTGTCATTATAAATAAAAATCTATGTAGTGTTTGTCTTCAGGAACTTTCTAATCAATTATGTTGTTTCTTGTGAAAATGATAGATGAATTTGATACAAGAGAAACACTTGAACATAAAAAGTGTACCAGAAATTTGTTAAGTGGGTTTGATGAAGGACTTGTCAAAAATCAGTTTTGATAAATAATAACGTGTGAAGTTTATATTAAAATAAAATAAACCAAGCACAAGTAGTAGATACTTTGACTCCCTAACAATTGGTCTAGGGTTAAATTTTTGGTTGTAGGTATGAAAAATATCTGGTGGGAGAGATCAACTTCTAAAATGAATATCAGTATCTAAAGGAATACATTGATTTACTGTAAAAAAATACCAAATCAAGTTTTTTACCTAGCAATGTTATTTGAAGTCAAAGACCCTACGAGTTTTTGCTTGTGTAAGTATATTCCTTGTTGAAAGCACGCTTTAGGACGGTGTTTTAGAAGCACGCTTCCGATAGGGGTGTGTTTTTATACCCCCACCACCCCATCCCCTCCCACCACCACCCTTTTACGTTATACCGAAAATACCCCTGGCATAATTTCACAATTTTGACTTGCATTGAATTTGCTTTGACTGGGACCCACTTTATCTGTCATCGTATATACGTCAATGGAAGGTATATACGATTGCATTAAATAATGAACGTTGACGTGAAAAAGTGTGCATCGTATATATGTCCTTCAAGACATATATACGATATACGATTGTATTATTAACTGTTTCGTTGGCTACCCATCATATATAGGTTATATACGATGGGGCTTTGAAGATCTAATCGTATATACGTCTAGGCCACGTATATACGATGTTAAAAATTTACCCATCGTATATACATGGTTGACGAGGTGTATACGATTGGGTTTTTTTTGTTTTTGGCTCAAAAAGATATATGTTTTGTACGAACAGATATAGACCCGCCTGCTGCAGATGCCGACTCTCAGTTGGCTGCTTTTGATATTGATACTACAGCGGCGTTCACGACGGATACGGTATATTTTTCACTAAAGTTTTTTGTTAATGAAGTTTGATTATTATTTTAACCAATTACTTAAGTACGTTACATTTATGTATTTATTTGTAGGTATTTTCTACACGCGAGGCTATGGAGGAGTGGGCCAAATCTGTTGGTAGAAGTATCGGTGTAGTTGTTATTAAAGTGAGATCAGAAAAAGCAGCTGGAAAGATGGGGAGTAGAGATAAGATTGATTTTGGCTGTGAGAAGCAAGACGGGTTTACTAATGATTCAAGGGTTTTCGGTTCAAGGAGAGGCTGTCCTTTTAGATTGAAAGCTACTTGCACTGTTAGCCGTGGGGGTTGGTGTGTGACGGTTAAATGTGGTAGACACACGCACGAGTTTCTTAAAACTTCCATTGGTACTAATGCAATTGGGCGTCTGTCTAAGGCGCAAAAGGATTTGGTTAACGAGCATGCGGATCTTGATGTTGGACCGAAAGCTACTATTACTTCTTTGAAGAAGCTAGATCCGGAGAATGTGACTACTCTTCGTCAAGTTTATAGGCAGCGTCACAGACACCGGTCTACAAAGAGGGGTCCTAGAACAGACATTCAGGAGGTACTGAGATTGATTGAATCACATAATTATCTATGTTGGAGTAGAAAGATTCCGGGGTCTGATGTAGTCAGTGATATCATGTGGGCTCATCCCACTTTTATAAAGTTACTCAGGTTGTTTGCGAAAGTTCTCATTCTTGACTCAACCTACAAGACAAACAGATACAATTTGCCTCTTTTGCAGATTGTGGGAGTGACTAACACTGAGTTGAGTTTCCATATTTCATTTGCCTATATTGGACAGGAGCTTGCTATTCATTTTCTTGGGTATTGCAGCAGCTAAAAGATATTTGTGAATTGCATTCTATTCATTGTGTCATTGGCATGTGACAAAAATGTCAAAGCGAAGATTAAAGAGTTAGTGCACAAGGATAGACGGGAGGAGGTCCTCTCTCTGGCTCTGTATTATTGATTCTGTTGATGAGTCGAAGTACGTATCTAATCTGAAGTTTTTTTAGGTTGTTTGCTCTGATAAACCTGCTCTTGTGCATGACACATGGTTGACACAGCACAAGGAGCGATTTATCTCAGCATGGACTAACCATATCCCAACTTGGGGAATGTGTTGACCAACATGTATTTTTCGCATTTAATATTTTTCTTTGACATTTGTTTAATATTCCTATTTGTTGCTTGAATTTTTTTGACACGTGGACATAATTTTTTTCGTCGATTAAAACTCTTTGACACTTGTTTAATATTTCTATCCGTTGCTTGAATTTTTTTGACATGTGGACATAATGTTTTTCATCGATTAAAATTCTTTGATACTTGTTTAATATTTCTATCCGTTGCTTGAATTTTTTTGACACGTGGACATAATTTTTTTCGTCGATTAAAATTCTTTGACACTTGTTTATTATTTTTACCCGTTGCTTGAATTTTTTTGACACGTGTTTATTATTTAAGAGCGGAATCTTTGCATTGGAGTTTGAAGAAATAGTTGAAGACTTCTAAGGGTGATTTATCTAAATGTTTCATATCTATTGATGACATGCTGACAATTCATTTTGATCAAATCATCGGGTCTTTTCAAAGAAGCATCAACAAAATTGAAGTCAAGTCCAATATTCCACTGTTTAAAAATTTTCAAGGTCTTGTTTCCTTATCTGCATTGGATCACATGTAAGGAGTTTGAAAGATCGAAATCTGCGGTTGGATATGACAAAGGGTGGTGTCAGTGCATTCAAATGAAGACACATCTTCTTCCTTGTGCTTGTGAGATAGGTATTTTTCATGCCTCCGGTAATTCTATTCCGTTGAATGTTGTTGATGATCACTAAAAACATTTGAGTTTGGATGCAGTAGATGATAAATCCACTCAGGATAGGTACTTATGGTTCATCTAAGTTTAAAATCATATCTGTTATGAACAAGAAAAATCTACACTAGTTGCATCTTTCGATCTCTCCCACCTGCCCGTTGCCTCCTATTGCTTCGCAGTGATACCAGCACTACCAGGGACGGAGCCAGGATGAGACAGTGGCGGGGGCGAGCTAACACACACACATATATATTCTCACCTACAAGTATTTTTCAAGTTGGATATATGAAACAGTTGAGTTTGTGGAGTCTAGATTGGTGATTATTAGAGTAGTTTAAGTCAAATTTATTGAGTTCTATCTTTACCAAGTCAATAACTGTAATAGTTAAGAGGCGACATCTATTGACTTCCATCAAGTATTGTTCTTCGCTGTTATTTATCTAGTATCCATTTAATATTTTTTTTGGTTCTGACCATTGTTGGCACCCATAGACTGTCTCAATACTTTCAACGAAAGACTAATCTCCGCTCATACTTAAGATCAAATTTCGCTTGGCCAACACCAAATTTGTCGCTAGGGGAATCGAACCTGGGAGAATTGGGTCGATCCCCGTGCCCCAGAGTAGATTAAACCACTGAACTAGCGCGGTGTTGGTTAACATTCGTTTAATGTTGATATACTAGTACTATTTTTTTCCATTAAAACAACACTAATGCTATACTTTTCTTTTAGCACAACTAACACTATACTTTTAGCATCTTAGCTATATCAATATTTTTTTGGACAAGTTTTGAACTTGCAATGTCTGCCTCGGTGTGCAAGTTTTTTTCCCATATCACTTTTGGAATACACGGAAAGACATATATAGTGGTAAGAGTAGCTTTAGCTATGTTTGTGTTATGTGTTTCTATATCAATATTAATACTATAATACCAATGTTGAATTAATTGAAAAAAACAGCAGGGGCTAGAGCCACGGGAGGTGTTCACCTACCTCCGTCCCTGAGCACTACTCATCAAAGTCAGCTTCATGGTTGCATCCGTATGCCGGTCGTTTTACCCTCTGGCAGTCTATGTGTCCTTCAGTGCATCGTCTCACTCCTTGTGATGCGCCTAGATGTGTCGATTTAGTAGATGATTCTATTGACGACTTATAGATTCACACCTTTTTTGTATTACACGTGTATCTATTACTATATCGCATTTTTGTAATTATACGCGTTTATTTTATCCAAAATATCTACACCGTTGATGTTAATCAAATCACGAGACTTCAAATTATAACCGTTAATAAAATCACAACAGTTAACAAATAATAAGCCCATCGTATATATCTCTTTTGGGACATATATACGATGTGCAATCTTTAGGCATCGTATATATGTTCATTGTGCGTATATACGATTGACTTAAAACGCATCAATCGTATATACGCACAATGAACATATATACGATGCCGAAAGATTGCACATCGTATATATGTCCCAAAAGAGATATATATGATTCGTGTAATTTTGTCAATAAAAAAGGTTTTTTAAAGGGTATTTTGAGAATTCACTATTTGATGGGGGTATATGGGATCTTGGTGGGGGTAAAAAAAAAACTCTTCCGATAGTTATGAATATAACTCAGACAAAAATTGAAAAAAAATCAATGTCAGCACTTTTTTTTCTATTTTTTGTCAACTGAGTTATCCCTCAAAGCAGACAGAGTCCAAAGGCTTGATACAACGGCCCAAAAGTATGGGTTTTCAGTTTTACTTTCGTTGGGCTGGTAAAAGGTTGGTGACTTAGTAAGTTAGAAGGCCCGTGCTTAAGCCAACCTCCCAGCTACTCACCAGAAGTCCCCAAATTTGGTTTAATTCCAAATTGCCCTCACGTGAAAATCAGGTGACAGGCAAAAATGCACCGTTCGACGCACGGGTAATCGAACCAGTTCGACTGGACCTCCATCGAATATTGAAAAATATACGGTTCGGCGCTACCAGATTCGATCAGGTTCGATCAACCGTGCGCCGAACCGTATGTAATTTTTTAAAAAAATATAAAATCCAATTTTCAGTAAGGGCTTTTAGTCTTTTCACCCCATAAAGGGGTGTCTAGTGAGTAGAATGGGGGTTGACTGAAGCATGGGCCAGTTAGAATGGGTTTATGTGTCTATATATATAGGGTTTTGCTTTTCCCACTCCCCCTCCTACTCTTTCACACCCCTTAACAAATTTTATTCCAAAAATAACCTCGCGTGAAATGCTGTGAGGACGTGTTTAACGACGGTTCGAACGATCTTGTTCGAACAAGTGAAATTACACACAAGAGGGTGTGGAGTCAATATTTAACTCATGCGAACGATGTCGTTCGAACAGGTTCGAATAAGGTTATGCGAACACGTTCGAATGACCTCGTTCGAACAGGTGAAATTACGCACAAGAGGGTGTAAAGTCAATATTTAACTCACGCGAACGATGTCGTTCGGGCCCGTGTTCTAACACGTAAAATTTCTTGAAAAAAAAGACGCTTTGGCTGGTCTTTTAGTCATTTCACACCCTTATGGGGTGTGTTTTGAGTAGGAGGGGGCGTGGGAAAAGCAACATCCTATATATACTAAATTACTCTTTTGGTCCTTTATTTTTGGCCTTGATTTCATTTTGGTCATTTATCTTCTTTTTTTTCGTTTTGGTCCCTCATCTTTCATCTTTGTTTCAATTTGGTCTTTTTTTTTGTAATTTTCCATCCATGACTTTAACGGACGCCACGGTGGCAGTTAATTGCTGACGTGGCGTCCTAATTGTTCAATATGATGTGTCTTCATTAAATGACATGGCCAATGGGGGACCGAATTGAAACTAATAAAAAACATAAGGGACCAAATTGAACAAAACACAAAACATAATAAATCACTCTCCATCTTCTTCCTCCATCTTCATCTTCTTCTCCGGCGAGCCACCACCACCACAAATCAATCATTCTTTAACTCTTATTTCATGAGACAAATTCATCTCTTCAAAACACAAAATCCCCAATTTCTCAAATCCCTAAATTATGTTTCAAATCCCCAATTAAATTTGGTTTCAAACCCAAAAAAAAACCCAGCACCATGGATCTGTAACACAGTTACCTATTTCCTTTTCTTTATTGTTCTCATTCCCCTTATAATGTACCTAATTAAACACAAAGAACTGTAATTATTGTTGCCTTGTAACACGTTTATGTTTGGTTTGTGTTCAAGTGGAGCATGTGGGTATGGAAATTTGTACAGTCAAGGGTAGGTGTGAACATAACGACATTGATTTGGGGTTTTGAAACCAAATTTAGGGATTTGACAAATTGGGGATTTTGGGTTTTGAAGAGATGATTTTGTCTCATGAAATAAGAGTTAAAAAATGATTGATTTGTGGTGGTGGTGGTGGCTCGTCGGAGATAGTGGTGGCTCGCCGGAGAAGAAGAAGATGAAGATGGAGGAAGAAGATGGAGAGTGATTTATTATGTTTTGTGTTTTGTTCAATTTGGTCTCTTATGTTTTTTATTAGTTTCAATTCGGTCCCCCAATGGCCATGTCATTTAATGAAGACACATCATATTGAACAATTAGGACGCCACGCCAGCAGTTAACTGTCAACGTGACGTCCGTTAAAGTCATGGGTGAAAAATTACAAAAAAAAAGACCAAATTGAAACAAAGATGAAAGATGAGGGACCAAAACGAAAAAAAATAAAATATAAAGGACCAAAACGAAATCAAGGCCAAAGATAAATGACCAAAATAGTAATTTAGCCATATATATATATATATATATATATATATTAGTAGAAGAATATTTATAAATCATAGTAAAAGAGAATGTGTTATGTATACATGAACCAAATTTATCAACACTGCTATAGAAATCTGCTGTACCAGTCACTACATATGTTATGAAATCACTCAATTCTTGCATTGTCCATGTTGCATATCTGTCGCTATATTATCTTTACTGCACAACACTATGTTAATCTACTCATGTGTGTATGTATCATGTATTATCTATACATCTTTATATTGTATAATCATACTTACATTTTTATTCTCATTTTCATTGCATCAGTACGAAAAGCATTGCGTACGAAATATAAGAATTTGTCTGCTATTCCGTTGGTTTTTATAACACTACACCTCAGTCGCCGGATATTTAGTTAGTTTTGCTTTGATCAGCAGCGTGCAAACTTACATGTTTAATTCTTACATGACTGATGAAGGAATGAAGAAATAAATTCACCATTTCAGAAATTTATCTTCTGGTATCTATGAAAACTCCCTATTTCTTGCAATTACTTCAGTTGTCTGCATTAGTAAGAAATTTCTCTCGGCTAACCCCATAAAAATCCAAATCCATCCCAATTGGTATCAAAGCTTAATCCCGAGGCTTTGAAAATGTTCATTGTTAAAACAAAAAATGTCAACTCATAGTCAAAGTCAAGCTATCATTCAAAAAGTGGAGATAGGGAGCAACTCAACTTATGGAGTTCTAAATTTGATCTCCACTTTTATAAACGACGCCTGCCTGGCGAAGGCGGGATTTTCTAGGCGCAGGCGAAAAAAATTTTCCGCCAATTGACATATGACATAATATATAAATAATCATAAAGTGTCTTAAATAGGAGAGATGAAATATAACATCACAATAGAGTCTTTAAATAAAATTAGGAGGTAAATGCCCTTTCCGAGACTTCTTTCTCGTGTGAATGTTCGCATAATATCAACATCTTGAAGTGACTTGAATATCTCCGCCTTCGGTGTAACATATCATCAAGTCATTGAACCACTCATCGTTGATCTTGTTGCGTAATTTAGACTTGATAATCTTCATTGCTAAAAAGCTCTTTCAACGGATCTTTATCGACCTAGAATAAAGAAAGCCAACTCAATGAGTTTGTAGACCAATGGAAATACCAAATGTTTACGAGTTTGAACCATCTTCATAGCCAAACTTTCAAGACATGAGAAGCAATTGAAACATTGTTACTTCCTTCACTAAACCGGTGATCCATCTCCACACACAAGTGGCGGAACTTGAATGAATTATTAGGGAGCCAAAACTAATCAAATAATATAATAGAAATATTAAATTTACAAATAAAATTAGTTTTCTGAAAATCATATTTTAATTGGACAATAAATACTCAATTTTTTGACAAAATATAGTGCCTTGGTTAATAAATTAAAAAATTTGTGTTTTTCAAAAAGGTAACTTTGATTTTTTAATCATAAATACGATTGAATTTATTTTATACTATGAAAATATATATTGTCACCAAAAATAAATGCAAAACAATTAACAAATATTGTAAAAAACATTTTGATTGCAACACACATACATCCCACCTCACTTTGCTACTATAATTGAAAAATAATAAAATGTAAGCATTGCAAAATTTAAGAAAGTTTGAGGTTCGAACTCATGCGACCCGAATACAACACAAATACAAAACAATGAACATCTTACCGCTGCGCTGAACCATTTGTTGTGAAACATCTTGCAAACGAGATATATATTATATATCCTTAATAGAGAAAATCAGCTATTAGGTTGGAGGCTTTACAAACAAAGTAGAAGTTGAGCCCGGGCGCGTGCCCGGGCTAGCTGGGCCCTAAAATCGCCCCTGACGACGCCCATGGTAGCCAAAAAACTAAAAAGAAGTTGTTATATTATGCTATGTTTTATTCAAGAGGGAAAAAGTAAAGAGAGAAAGAAGTGAGAGGGAATGAGAAAAGAGAGAAATGAATGAGAAATAGAGTAGACTAAATACGATGTTTGGTATAAGAAAAAAAGGATAGAAAGAGGCTGTAGTTCTCTCTCTTTTGTTTGGACATACATGATCTAAGAATGGACAAAATTGGTCCACCATGGATCACATATCAATCACATGCTTTTTTTTAGTTGAAAAAACATCAAGAAGAAAAATGAGTACTTCCCCTGATTTTATTTAAAAAATGAGAAAAAATAAAGAAGACAAAAGAGAGACAATGGGGGACTAGACCAATACCATTGGCAAGAAAAGAGAATAAGTCAAAACAATAATAAAGGAGTCCTCATTAAAACATTCTGATGTTGAAAAAACATCAAGAAGAAAAATGAGTACTTCTCCTGATTTTATTAAAAAATGAGAAAAAATAAAGAAGACAAAAGAGAGACAATGGGAACTAGACCAATACCATTAGCAAGAAAAGAGAATAATCCAAGCAATAATAAAGGACCCTAACTTGAAACCCCCTAAAACAATCCATGTTAAAGACAAAATATAAGAGTTTAAAGGACTAAATTACAACAACCAAGTCAAAAAGATAAAGAGATGAAATTTGCTCTTAAACGAATATTATATCCAAGGACAAATTTCTTGTATTGTCATAATTTCTTCTTTAGGGTCTTAGACACAACCGCTTCAAAATTATCATACTACTACTACGCAATTGTTCCTTGAGTATCAATGACCACAGGATCACCAACATCATCTGACACATCACTTCAAAGATTTCCTAATATTCTAATGTCAGATGCTACTACTGGACTATTAGTAGCAATAGACTCTGAGGCATTTATCGAGCTTAACCTGTTCTTCTTTTGGGTCTTGGACACAACCATTTCGAAATTATCGTCATGCGCCATTATTCCTAGGATATCAGTAATCAAAGGATCAATATCAACATCTAACACATCACCTTAAAACTTTCCTAATATTCACACACCAGATGCTAACTTGATAGTGAAGGGTTGAGTGGAAGATGAATCATTAGAGTCATTCTAAAGACGACTAACAATATGCATATCATGGAATAATTGGGCACATCCCCACCTTAGCTATTACCATAAAACATACTGATAAAAAATGCAACATCAAAGTATCCTCTGCGCGATTTTTTCTTCGCCATCCCCATTTTTCAATTATAGTTATGCTGCTGATTTCCACCATCATCCCGGATCAACTTCATATAACTATGGTTCATCCACAAATTTATTTAGTGAAGCTGGCAACTTAACATCCATTCCATAAATTAAATATCTATGGACATAGCAAAGCATCGAGGCTAATCCCAAAAGATACTATGCATAAAGATAAAACAGATGCATGGTATAACATCCCTTGAAAAATTCCTTTGAGGGCCAGTTGTGAGGAAAAGTCACATGAAAGAGCGCATTCGAGGCCTGGTTATAGACTGCGCTCCATCAACATATATGGTTGTTCCTGTCATGTAGCGTGATCCATCACTGATTAGATAGATGACTGTAGAAGCAAGATCATTCTTAGGATCAAGCCATCTCTCAAGTGGTGCTGCCTCTTTCACTAACTTCTCTGCCCTTTCCTTTCCCACTGATAATGGGAATTCATCATTCAGGTGAAGTCCGCGTGCAATAGCATTAACTCTGATCTGGTACTTCCCTATCTCCAAAGCTGAAACCTGAGGAAAACAAATTAACAGTGTTGTCAGTAGGAGAACACATTAAGCATCACCAGACTTTCTAATATTTCGGAATACGAAATGCAAGTAAAAGCTTTCTTAAATTGTGTAATAGACAATTTTTAGTTAATTAAGCTACAATATTTTACGTCTGGAACAACTTCACATAACATGGCTCATTGGCTTATAAATGAAATCTTGAATAATCGAATAGTAGGAAAACTCAGCCAGAAAGCTAAAGTAACAGTAGTACAGATGAATAGGAACTTCAAATATAGTGTACTCTAGCATTGGGCTTTAGAATAGGCTTAATGCTAGTCAAAGTTCAAGAAGGAAAGCCCATTACAACTGCGGAGAAACAGTAGTACAAATTCATTTGTCATTGAAGATAGCATAATAAGCAAAATGCCTTATAACATGCGACCTCTGTATCGGCCACAAAATTTGTTCATCATCTGTAAACAATCCCATTTGAATTAAGATCATCTCAACTGATCAGATAATGCATTTTCCTTTTGGCTTTGGAAGCTAATCAGATTAACTCAGTAAAACATGCATCACACCATATTCAGATTAAAAAAAAGAGTTGAATTTTCAGATGGCAAGCAAAGCAAACCATGAATTCGAAGCAGTCTTCTATGTGTTTGAAGTTGGAGGGGTATATGCAATTTTGGGAATTGCCCGGCTGGCATATTTGGGAGACAACAGCAAATTGGGCACCATTCATGGAACTCTACCACCAAGGAGAGATGTGAGGATACACGGGGACCCAAAGTTTTCCAAATCTCAGATCTCTTCAAGGGACATTTAGGAAACTTTTCATACTCATGGCTCTCGGACTAACAAATGCCCTAGTTACTTTTCAATGTGCTATAAACTCCACTTTGCTACCATTTTTGAGGAAAATTGTATTGGTGTTTTTCAATGATATCCTCATTTCAATAAAGATAGCCGTTTGAGACAGCTTGATTAAGAATAAGCGATTCCACAGCAAGCCATTTTTTATGCCAACCAAAAGAAGTGCAGCTTTGAAAAGAGGATGATGATTATATGGGTCTTATCTGGGTCGCATTGTATCAAAAGGAGGAGTTTTTTGGATAACAGGAAAAAGAATGTGATATTTCAATGGTCCGCACTAAAAACAGTTAAATCTTGGTGGGGTTTCCTCGGACTCTCTAGCTATTGTTGACGCTTAGTTAGATTTTTGCAAAATTGCCAAACCACTCACCAATTTTTTATCCTAAAACCCACGTTTCAAATGGAGTCAACAAGTTGATCAAGCCTTCAAACTGCTACAGATACTCCATTGCTTGTTGTGCCAGATGTCAGCAAGTCGGTCTCCAGAGTATGATGCATCAGGGAGGGGTAGAGGTACAGTGCAGTGCCATCGCAAGGCAAGAGGCCTATTGCATTCTTCAGAAATGCTTTCTCAGAATGCTCAATAAAGTAAATTAATCTACGAGGTACTACAGGCCATATTTGGTCATTAGACAGGTCGGACCACTTTCATACCAGCTACCGCTACCAGAGCAGGTCCATATTCATCCAACTTACTTTGTTTTACAGCTCAACAGGGCAATCAAAACTCACTCGGCTGAACCAGAGTTCCCTGCTGATTTGCTTAGTTATCAATCTCGGGCACATAGTGGCACATAGCAACCAACTATAAAATAATTTATATTATATATACACATAGCATGATATTCATAATTAGCAATAAAAAGTCATAGCTTATAACAAGATGACTTATATTCTAATTAGTTCTAATACATATTAGATAATTTATATTATATATACAAATGCTGAAAAAACATAAAATAATACTCAATATTCATGAATTATTCATAATTAGCAATAAAAAGTCATGGTTGGTCTTAAGCAAAACATACAAGTAAATACCAAAGAAAGTCAAGAAAACACACATTTATGCATTCAGTTCTCCCCAGAATTTGCTCACCACCTATGCAATCGATGCAGGGACAGCTCCTAAAAGTACATCATTTCCCAATGCTAAACTTCTTGTATTAACACAGACAACTAGCATTCTAAGATGCAATCTAACTCATCAGTACACCACACCAACACAAGCAATAGAACAACTTTTCTCACAAAAGAAGTTGATCTTTAATGAAAGTCAAAGAAATTTGCAGCACAAACTGAGAAACATCATCACAAAAGGATGTTTCATATAGTATAACCACTAAATCATGAAATCTTCCTTCTTTTTTAGATTGACTTTAGGGCATAGTAAATGTATAAAATATAAATACGTGAAATTTGACAAGTTGACTTTCAGACAAGTGATTTGACAATATTATAATAATCTTCTTTCTAGGAAAACAAAACATAAACTAAATAAAGGCTGATAATAATAGATGTTCTCTTACCCTAACTAACTGCTGCACTCCAGCCAAAACTGAGCCATACGCAGCAGCTCCCGGATAAAGACCTCTTTCAGAACCTAGAATCGATGTTATAAATACAATGGAGCCTCCTGTATTGAAGTCCCGCATCCTTTGGCCAACAGCTTTTAACAAATACCAGACAGCCATAAAATTTATGTTGACTGTTTTTTTAAATTCGCTCTCAGCTAACTTGAGATGATCTTGCATCTTTCCTGAAATGAACAGAATCACACACTCATTAGGCTACTACTGGAGCACATGAAAGAAACCAAAGGAAAAATCACACTTCACAGATATTATTATATCATCATGTTATTACTAAAAGAGGGAATAAAAAGTAAAATCAATCTCAAGAAGAGTTACTTTTGCCTCCAAGTTTCAATTTGATTAGAAGTAATAAAATACTTTCGTTTTACATTGAAAAACCTGCACTACATCAAACTTGATTTCAGAATGAAAAACTCGGACAGAACACAAATCATTTTACTTCAAACTCAATTTGAGCTAAATCAATTTTATAAAATTCAATTCAATTAAAATCACCAAAAGTCGGTTTAGAGAAGATAAATTTGATTTTGGTAAAGATAATATTTGACAGTTAAACATCAAAATTGATTTTATTTCAAAAGCAAGATTGGCTTATCATAAGCATATAAGTGCTTATATATATAAGCTATTTCTATAACAAAAGATACAATAAAGTCAAATTCTATTCATATAAGTTATAAGTTGTTTTCATAAGCTATTATGAAGAGCTTATGAAAATAAGTTGAAAACAACTTATGGACATATCATTAACTATTTTATAAGCTCTCTCCAATAGTCTCTCTCACAAGTACTTATGTCAGTAGGTAATACCAAATAAGTCAATCCAAACATACCTTAGAAGTGTTGCTAACAGCTTTTTTAGAATGAAAAATCATCCATATAAAAACTAGCTCACTTCAGATTCAATTTATTTAACCTAAAATCAATTTTACAAAACCATTCATAAATTAATTTGATAATTTACTAACTCCCAAAGGTGATTGTTTACCTTCATAAGAGTAACAGTTAACAAACGCATCCAATTTCCTAAAATCTGACACGCCTTATCAACAGCATCGTGAAAAGTCGATTCGTTTTCGTTCTCCATGTCCAATCCAACGACATGTACAACGGGATCAGTAACGGCAACACCATTGGGGAAAAGCGAATCCGTTATATTTTTAGCAATGCTATGTAGTGAAGTAGCATCTCCCAATAAAACCAATCTGAATCGAATTAACAAATAATTTAATCGAATCATCAAACGATAATGAAAATGGTAATGAGATAGAGAAGGGAGTGTTTTTCAAAACCTGCATCCTTGTTTGGCTAAATGGAAAGCGATTCCCTGAGAAACGTCGTCACCATTGGAGGTCAGCAACACTCGCTTACTTGAGTTCTCCATTGTTAGTCAAATGGCTTCAATGGCCAAGGGATTTTCCATTATAAAAGCGTGATCTATATCTACCAAGCACTTTGCTATTCTCCGTGAAACACGTTTCTCGTTTATGTTTGGGATCATGATTGAGCACTTTTAAGGGTAAACAGTTATTTTGGTCTTTGACTCGCTGTCAATTTGATCCCTGAATAGAGAGAAAATGCAAAATGATCTCTGTAAGTGTAATTTGTCTGTCACGTTAGTCCTTCCCGTTAATGTGCGTCATTAACACCGTTCATCTATCCGTTACTTTCAGTTTAGTCCGAAGAGGTCACTTCTTCACAATTTGGTCCCTGAAACATATACATGAATTCATTTTAGTCCCTCGAATCTTAATTTACTTCAACAAAATTTTAAACCAGAATTTACTAGCCTTGGCTCAATTTGTGTCTTGACTTTACTCAAATCGAGTACTGAAATGGGTCTCACGTGTACACATAACTCATTTATAACAAACACTTCTTTGTATGAAACGTAGTCTAAAGACTGACGTGGAGTAATTATGTGCCTCTTTTCATGTGCATGCTCTGCCATGTTGGGTTATTAAAACGGTATTCTTACATCTCCTCACTTTTAATTTTTAATAGTAGTACTTATTTGTAATCGTATAAACTTGGTTGTTGTGAAATCCCGAAACATATACGTGAATTCGTTTTAGCCTAGCAAAGCCAATGCACAAATTGAGCCAAGGTTAGTAAGTTCTGGTTTAAAATTTTGCTGAAGTAACTTAAGATTCGAGGGACTAAAATGAATTCACGTATATGTTTCAGGGATCAAACTGACAGTAAGTAACATCTTTCAGGGACTAAAATGACAGTAACAGATGGATTAACGGAGTTAACGATACACATTAACAGGAGGGACTAACGTGACGAACGAATTACACTTTCAGGGACCATTTTGCATTTTCGTTCGATTCAAAGACCAAATTGACAACGAGTTATACTTTCAGGGACCAAAATGACTATTTACCCGCAGTTTTAATTGGAAAAGGGAAATAGAAAAATACAAAATATCTCTCAAAGCCCCTTAACTTTTTTTAGATAATCAATAATTTCATTGAAGGGAGCACAATGGGTGCCCAACCCTTACGATAGAAAGCACAAACTACACTACAGTGATGATAATCAACCTAACCTTTCGCTTATCCCCTATCTAGATTACGGGCCCGTTTGTTATGGATTAAAAAATAAGTAATTTTGTTGTAAAATAATTTAGAGATTAGTTTTTAGAGATTTTTAAGAAAATGAGAAGTTGTTTTGTGTTTGTGTAACATACTAAAAATCACTTATTTTAAAAAAAAATCATTCTTAAAAAATTGCTTTTCATGAGAAGCTACTCTAAACAGCTTCTCATATGAAGTAGTTTTTAGATTATTTTCAGCTTTTCATTTTTTTAATAATCTGTAACAAACGGACAACATGTCGTCATAAGTGATTATTTTTAAAAAAAAAGTGATTTTTTTTAAAAATAATCTGTAACAAACGGGCCCTACATATTGTTTAGGCATTAGAGTGGGTTAGTCCACCACATTGAAATAGAAATAGAGGAATTACAATTCAGCTTATAAATACACCAACTCCAAATATAGCTTTTGATACGAGTCACAACCGAATTGACACTTGGTTCCTCGTTCTTGAAAATAGCTCTGTTCCTTGCGATCCATATGCTCCAACAAGTCGTCACCCATATAAGATGTTTCTTTCTCTTGGATTTTTTTCCTCTACACAATTGGTCGCACCTATGAAATAGATCCATTATGTTCAGTGATGTGTCAAAGACCAAACCAAGCCAAGCACCGACACTAGACCAAATCCGAACTCGCGAAAAAGGGAAAACAAATTGTGCACGCCAAGCAAAATTCGCGCACGCGTGGGACATATAGCGTCCTCAACTGAGTGCAGAATATTTATGTGCAACACTTCGTCGTGCACCAACAAAGAGTTCGACAACAACCGCCAACTGAACAACAATACCTTCGAAGGAGCTGTCGTTTTCCATAAGGACGTCCAAAAATTCGGAGGATCTGTTTCATTGGAGGTGTAGTCGTCTCGGACTAGCTGGAAATAATATGACTTAAACGAAAATAGCTTAGACGGATCGTGAGGCCAAATCCACTCATCCTTCTTACCTCTAATGGGAGACGCCTGCTGTAAGATGCTACTAAGAATGTCACCCTCTGCCTTAATAAGCGGGTCCGTTGAGTTCTGCCACAGAACCAGCCACACCCAAGAATCATTGTGCCAATGTCCCAAACTAGACACCAAAATGTGTTGTCGATCGCACCCGACAGATAGAAAAGGAAACACCTTTAACAAAGGTTCAATTTCTAACCATTGTTCCTTCCAAAAATCAATATTGTTCCTGTCACCGAGTGTGCATTTGATACACCACGCAAATCTTCTTGCTTCCTCTACATGCGAATCCAAATCAACCAAGTCTCTCCACCAAATAGATCCCACGCTCTGGCGAAGAGTACCGACCACCGAGTCATGAACACAACAAGATGTAAGATTATCATATCTATGATATAGCAACTTGCTCCACATCGCGTTAGGATCCATCAGCGCCCTCCATTTCCACTTGGAGAGGAGCGCCATATTGAACAGTTCAAGATCTTTGATTCCAAGGCCCCCTTCTGTTTTTTATTTACAGATTTTATCCCAAGCCACCCAATACATACCATGATCTCCCTCTTTAATTCCCCAAAGAAAGTCCCTTTGGATTTTGATCAGTTTCTTTATAACAACCTTGGGCGCTATATAAAAGAAAACATATACAGAGGGATGATATTTAAGACGAAGTTAATGAGTGTTACCCGACCACCAATGGAGAGAAAACGACCTTTCCATAGAGCAAATATTTTTCTAACCATCCCTATGACGAAGCTCCACGTCGCCTCCCGCCTCGGATTTGCACCAATCGAATACCCAAAACTTGAAAGGGATGGACTCGTGCGCAAAATAAAAAGTGCTAGCTCTTTCCAAAAAACCTTCTGGAGCGTTTATACCAATAACCTTGCTCTTATGAAAGTTTACCTTCAAACCGGACACTAACTCAAAGGCCCTCAAAATTGATTTAATGCTCCAAAGATTTTTCCAATTTGCCTTACCCACCAACATAGTATCATCCACAAATTGCAACATGGAAAAATGGACATCATCATTAATAGAGAAGTCTTGAAAGTCACCAATCGCCACGACCTTGCGCATCAACGCCGACAGTCCTTCGACAACAATTGAGAAATAAAAATGGTGATAAAAGATCACCTTGCCTCAACCCCCACCGCACATGAAAATCTTGAGTGGGACTACCGTTCACCAATACCGACTTGGAGCTATTACACACACAAGATTGCATCCAAGCAATCCAACGGTGAGGAAAACCCATCCTATTCAACATATAGATTAGGAATTCCCATGAAATTGAATCATAAGCTTTCTCAAAGTTTACCTTAAATATCAAACAATCTTCCTTTTGGCGTCGTGCATAGTCGACCAATTCATTAACAACAACAACCCCATCAAGTATTTGTCTCCCTCCTATGAAAGCAGATTGTTGATTGGAGATTATACTAGGAACCACTTTCTTTAGCCGGCAAGCCAAAACTTTTGCCAAGATTTTGTATAAACACCCTATCAAGCAAATGGGCCTTAACTCTCCCAATCCTTGCGGGTTATCGTTTTTTTAACTTTTTTGGGACCAAGGCAATAAAAGAAGCGGTGATCGCTTTAGGGAGAAAAGCGTTAACATAAAATTCAATAAAGAAACTCAACATGTCATCTTTCAATATACTCCAACAAGTTTTGATAAAGTTGAGGTTGAAGCCATCCGGTCCTGAGCTCTTATCTCCATCGCAATCCCAAACTCTTGATCTAATCTCTTCCTTGGTGAACGGTTGAATTAATGACTCAGACTTCGAAAGCAATAAAGAATCGAAGTGAATCCCCCCTAAAGTGGGGCGATTATGTGACTCTGCGAAGAACTTATCAAAGTGACGCTTCACAATACTCTTCACTTCATCCACCTTTTCCACTAACTCCCTCGTCTCCCTTAAGATCACAACATTACATCTTCTTCTTCTATACCTCATCACCGAGTGAAAATATTTGGAATTCATATCCCCTTCCTTAATCCATCTTGCTCTTGATTTTTGGGCTAAGAAATACTCTCTGGCCTTGATTTCTTTTCACAAAGAGGCTGAGACTTCCTTTCTATTAATCACTACATCACTATCCCACCCTTCACTGAGAATACCATCCAATGAGTTCAAGTCCCTCACCAAATTATCAATGTTCAAGTAAAATTTACCATACACCTCCTTATTCCAAGCTCTAATACTCCCCTTGAGTTGTTTCAATTTCTCTTTTATAACAAAAGCCTTGTGACATATAACATTAAGCTCATTCCAACACCTGCGTACCATAGGCAAGAACTCGACATGATCCAACTACGCATTAAAGAACCGAAAAGGTTTAGGCCCCCAATCATTCACTGCACATAGGAGCCAAATGAGCGAATGATCCGAAATATCACAATTCCCAATCCACTGACCAGTGATCCCCCACTCAGAAAATTTCTTCCCCGATACCGAAACATCAACTAAGTCCATGTCAACAATGAAACTATTAAAATCATCTAGTTCAGCATCACCTGTGGTCACGCCTCTACCCCTTCTCTCTGAGACACAGGATACAGTGTTAAAATCGCCCACAATACACCACTCTCCATCCCCAAAACTCTGTTTAATAGCAACCAACTCTGCCCATACCCCTCTCTTCGCTACTGTAGTACAAGGGGCATAAATATTCACAATATAGACAACTTTACCACGTGTGACAGTGCTAATACCAAGGAAACATGTACCTGAAAAATGAGACGTTACCGTGCATGCACCCTCCAACCAAGTACATAAGATACCTCCCGACAAACCACGAGAGGGTTGGTGTACCCACTGAAACTGACGGTTACCCCACAACATACCAACCTCGCCCTCCACCATCACCTCCCTCTTTGTTTCTTGAATACAGACAAACTGAAAAGAGCCAGAATTGATAAGAGAAACCAACTGGCGCCTCTTCTCGTGATCGCCCCACCCTCTAATATTCAAAGCCCCTTAACTTATTTTCAAGTAACGAATAGGTTTTTTTAACTTTTTTTGTAACTTTTTAACAACTTCGTTAATCAGTGATTTGCACATTTTCTCCGTTCGTATGGTTTATCCTTTTAATAATAAAGTTTTTGTACACTCAAGACTTGACCTTGAGATGATTGACATGTGTCCTAATAGTTTTATAATCAATGTTAGATTGTAAGAAAAGAAAAGTAAGAAAATTAAAACAATGGACTTAGTGTGTAGTGTTTGTTGGGGCCTACATTTTAACTTTTAATGTATTTCTTACATTTCTTTTTAAAAACTATTCTTACTAAATAGCATTGCTCTAATTTAATTTAGTATTGGATTGAGATTTTAAAAGACTTTTTTAACATCAAAAAGTCCCAAGAATTTTAAAAGATTTTGTAGGAATTTCATTACGTTTAGGACTCTGTAGGATTTTAAAGACTTTTAAGTTCAAATTTTGGCTTAATTACACTTTTGGTCTCTTTATAATAACTCATCCACGTTTTTGGTCCTCCAAGTTTTTTTCACGATTTTGCTCCCTCTATTATTCCAATTTTAAAAGTTTTTTAACTAAAAAATCCACATGGTAGTCAACGTAGCATGCCACGTGATTTAAGTGAATATCACATCAGCCTAAGGCTTGATCAATTTTGGCAGAGACAAACATTTTAGAAATTGGAATAAAAGGTGAACCAAAATTTTAAAAAAAAAAACTTGGACGAACCAAAATCGTGGATGAGTTATTATAGGAGGATCAAAAGTGCAATTAAGCTTAAGATTTTAATGGATTTATATCAGTGGACTTTATAGGATTTGAAAGGACTTTGTGGAGTTACGAGATTTGTACAAAGTCCAAAATAAAAAAATAATAATAATGTTGGGATAATTATGTTTTTAGCCCCTATAAAATTTCAGTATTTTTTTTAGTACGTATAAAAATTTTCATCAACTTTTATTCCCTATAAAATTTTACAATTTTGTTTTTTGTCCCTATAAAATGCCAACTTATGTATACGCATTGAAATTTTGAGTGATGCTTTGTATACATGTTAGAGACATTATAAACATCAACTTCAAATTTTCTTACAATGGATGAATTAAATATAAATTTTTTAAGTGCAAAAAATTCAATAATCAAATTAAAGGAAATATTAACCTAGAAATCCAATTTTGAACTTATTATTTGTGAGAGAGATATTTTTAATATCCTTAATGTGTATGCAAAATATCATTAAAAAATTCTAAAAGTATACATGAGTTTAGCTAATTCATTCTAATTTCATGTCCTTCAAAGTGGGGTAGTATTTCTCTACATATTCTCCATGCATTAGCATATTCTGGTTACTGCTATTAGATTTGAATAATAGGTTCAAAATTACAGTCTTCATTAACAAGAGTGTTGAAGATGAAAATCCGTCCATACCCAACCATGACTAGTAAAATTATTTAACATCTAATAATAACTATATAAATTTATTCTTTTTTTTTTGACAAAATAAATTTATTCAACATCTAATTAATTAATTAACTAATAGTAAAAAGTTATACCTATAAAGTAGCTTTAATAATTGCTTATATTTTTTTTTCAACATACTGTTATAGGCCTCTTGATTTAATAACTACACAATGTAATAGTTTTATAAAGAAAATAAGTGATGCATTTGTACTGTTCCTAGTATTTTTCTTTGGTATAATAGAGGGCCTATCGCCCAAAGAGAGAGACCAAGTCTGGGAAATGAGACTCCCATAGCATTAGCTAACAACAAATGTCTTAGTATTTTTCAGTATAGTGTGTTTTTTGTTGAGACCAGGGTATCCACTATCGAATGCATTGGCGGATGTACATATTGCCTAGAGTGTACACCTGCACACTCTCTAATTTAAAAATTTGCATTAATACCCCTATAAAAATATATTTTGACACCTTTAATTTTGTTTTTTCTATTGTAGCTCGAGGGGCGGTTGGTAGTGTAATTATAGAGTAGTTTTGACTGCCCCAAAATAATATATGTATTTGAATAATTGAGTATATTTTATATTTAGCTACCTCAATAATTTGTTATTTAGCTATCCCAACTAAGTTTATTTGTCTGGGATAAAAGAACAATAACAAGTTTATTAGTTTAAGTCTCATTAGTCTATTATTATCACAACAAAAAATATGCTGATTTTTGTTAAATTGGTAATTTTCGTCCTTCTATTTTACTTTTGACAATTTTGGTCCCAATTTTTCTTAATTTTGCAATTTTTTCCCTCAAAATCATGTATTATATATTTGCACTTTGGTCCTAAAAAATCTTTAATTTTGAGAAAATGGGGGACTAAAATTGCACAACCCATGATTTTTAGCAGCCAAAAGTGCAATAAAAAATCACAAGGACAAAAATTACCAAATTAGAAGAGCAAAATTGTTTAGTTGGTATGTACCATCACCGTAAAAACTTTTTGAAGTAGGCGAGAGAGAAAGCCAAACTTTTTTCATGGTGTGTTGTTTCATGATTAACTGATGTCATAAAAAAATTTCTACACGACGATGTATATTAGTTATTAAATTAAATCGTTTGACCACCCTCGACTAGGGTTCTAGATACGCCATTGGCCAAACACGTGACTAATCCTCGCTTGATTTCAATATAGTGTTTATATGTCTCTTAATTTTTTATCATTGTTGTCAATAAAGGTTACTTTGTTATTAGATGAATATTAAATGATTTTGTTTGTAACAAAATTAAAAGGATACACTATTTTTCATACATGTTTACTCTTCTTGAGGCTTTGTTTGGTAAAAAATAGCGGATAGCAGAAAAACTAGTGGATAGCGGATGATCCACTACAAAAAAAAACAAGCATTAGCTAGGGAATATTCTGTCGCTAAGAAGCCCAATTCTGTCGCTAATGACCATTTGTGAGGGAATTAGCGAGGGACTGGTTCATTCGTTAAATCCCTCCTCGCTAATTCCCTTAGAGAGGGAAATTTGAGTTAGTCTCTAATTAGCTAGGGACCATTCCGTCGCTAATTCACTCTCTAAGCCAGACAGACGTGTTTCCCAATCTGAATGACTTGTATGAGGGATTCAAATTATTATTATTATTATTATTATTATTATTATTATTATTATTATTATTTCTCCGAATTTATTATTATTATTATTATTATTATTATTATTATTATTATCACCACTAAGCTTTCCAGAGAGAGAGAGGAGTGAGAGTGGTGATGGTGTGGTGTTGAATGGTGGATTAGGGTAGAGAGAAGGAGAATAGTAAGGAAGAAAGAGAGTGAGAGAGATCTATGTGGTAGTGGTGTGGAAGAAAGAGAATGAGACAGAGCTATGTGGCGGTGGTGGTGTAGTGGAAGGTGGAGAGAGGAAGAGAGAAAGAGGGAAGAAATTGGGGTTAAGAGAGAGTGGAGGTCGTAGGTGATGGTGGTTATGTGGTGGTGGTGGTTTTGTGGTGGTGGTTGTGTGGTGGTGGGTTAGGATTTGTAGGTGAGAGAGAGAGTAGAGGAAGAGGAGAGTAGGTAGTAGGTGATGATGGTTGTGTGATGGTGGTGGTGATGGGTTAGAATTTGTAGGTGAGATAGAGAGAGTAGTGGAAGAGGAGAGTAGGTAGTAGGTGATGGTGGTTGTGTGGTGGTGATGGTGGTGGTGGTGGTGGTGGTTGTGTGGGTAAGAAATTTGTGAAGAGAAGAAGAGAGTGAGGGTGTTGTGAGTGAGAAAGAAGAGTGAGTGGTACAAATGGATTTTAAAAAAAAAAATTTAAAATTTTGTGAGGATTTAGCGACGGCTTGTCCGTCTCTAAATGGTTGCACGCTTTTCAAAAACGTTAAGGTTGCGAGGACACTCCTATTCCATCGCTAAATGTCTTGGTATGCGTGCGATTTGATCTCGAATTTTCCTCCTAACAATTAGCGACGGATGGCCGCTATATTACCTTAAATTTCGTCGCTAAATCCGAAAAAAAAACGACAGACCCTATTCCGTTGCAGTTTCCATCGCTAAAGCCAGTTTTTGCGAGGGACCATTATTCCCTCGCTAATGTCCCTCACTAATAACACTTTTTTTGTAGTGATCTTATAGCGAATAGTGGATAAGCTAGCTGATAACAGATAGCTTATAGTGGATAGATAAGCTAGTTGATAGCGAATAAAATGTTTTGTAAAATTAGCGGTTGAACTAACTGAAAATGTAAAATGACATAAAAAGACATGTTTAATTAATGGTTGGGTTTATTCAATCAATTATAAACTATTAATTCTATAAATTCATGATAATCAAACTAACTATTAATATATTTTTAAATTATTTTTTAATATTTATATTTTAATATCTAATTTATTTTTTTTAAATCGAACTTGTGCAGTGCAATACAATGATAGTAAACTCCTAAAAAAAGTAACAATAACAATAGTAATATAATTAAAATTAAAATTAAAATAAAAGACAATATTGTATGCTTAAAAAATAAAAATAATCTTCATCATGCAGTATTATATTAGTATAAAATAATAGTCAACATAAATATTCTCTAGCATTTCACATAAAATATTGAAGAAAAGATACAAATAAAAGGTGACGAAGGTAACTAACATGGAGTGTGATTTTTTTTTTTAATGCAAAAAGATAAAAAGCAACTTCGCACAGTGAATAGAGAATCACGTATTCAAAATTAAAAATAGGGTTAAATATCATTTACCCCCTGCAAATATCGCTATAATCCATTTACCCCCTGTAAAATAAAAAGTTTTAAAATGCCCTTTGCAAATATAAACTGTTTACGGTTACCCCTCTGCTGTTAGATTATATTGACAGTGTTAAGTGTATAATGGGTATAAACCGTTTACGGTTACCCCCCTGCAAAATATATATCGTTTACGGTTACCCCCTGTAGGGGGTTGTAAACCGTTTATATTTGCAAGGGGCATTTTAAAACTTTTTATTTTACAGGGGTAAATGAATTATGGTGATATTTGCAGGCGGTAAATGATATTTAAGCCTTAAAAATATTAAAAAATTAAATTTACTTTATTAAAGACAGAGAAGAAATATTATAAAAATAATTGAATTAAAAATGACTAAAAAATGAGACGTTATAAACTCAAACACTACTAATTGAAGTAGCATTCTAAAAAATTAGAAGTGTTTAACAAGCAACCGTGATTAGCATTTTTTGGAATGGTAGAATAATGGAGATAAAAAGTCCCAAGAATATGGGTGGGATTATTTCATGAGTGTAGTATTTATAGTTTGTAATAAAAAGTCCCACAAAATGCATGTATTTTTTAATACCAATAGATTTTATTTAAGCTGTAAAATATCTCCCACAAATACTACTAGATTTCGTGAGACTGTTTTTAAAGATCTTGAAAATCTTAATTGAATACCACAGATTTTCTTTTCCAATTAACTAAAAGTCGTGATTGAATACCACACAATTGTTTTAACTAAAAAAAAGTGTTTAAAATCATTTTGACATATATATAATATAAAGAGACTCACTCATAAAGATAATGTAACTTCTCAATAGTCAAATTACACCGATATACTTGTGACCAGCCTTTAGCATCAGAGTGCCTTTACAAGAAAACCCATATGCAACCTTCTCCGAGATCCACCACCTCTTGTTCATTCAAGAACAGAGATTGATCTTGATCGTACCTTGATCACTGAGTGTTGATGTCGTTCGCTACTCCGTCGTCCGGTCGCTGAGGATGAATAAGGACCGGTCTCGAGAGCACCTCGGGTGGTACCTGTAAAGACACTTCGACGCTCGAGTCAGAGGTGTGCTAACGGGCGAGGTATCACTGGGTAGGAAAGCGTACCTGGTACTGTGGATGGATGGGGTACTTATACCACTGAGGCGACCTGGCCGTTGCGAAAAATCTGGCCGATCGCCGAGAATTGCGCACCAAGCCACGAGCTTGGGCCGCTTATTGAAATGGGCGGCCAATTTCTCGATCGCACATCCTGTTATTTCTGATACACCCCGGAACAGATCTAAATTGACTTTGATTTACTAGATGATCATATAATATGCATACATTGAATCAATCCATAGAAATGAATCAAATGATGTCTTGACGAGAAGATGTAAGAAGAAAATCAGAAATGATGCATTACAGAAATGAATTGAATGATGCTGCTAGAGAGTAAAAAGAAATAAATCTTGGGAACTTACATTGGAGCTAGTAAAAAGAATACACAGAGGACATAAAAGCTATTAGCCACAACTATTGAAAGAAACCTAAGTCTCACATTGATTAGAGATATGATCTCATAAGAGTATATAATGAAAGGATCATATCACCTTACATGTGCCCTGGTTTGTGAAATGAATTAGACGCAATCCACATTCTAAGAAAAACAACCTCCCACTTTCTAACACTGCTTACTCAAATGAGCATCTCAGTCAGCAGCACACATTGATATGCTGCATGCAAATTGCAGCTGTGATTGGAATACTCATTTGAGCAAGAAACATTACAAAGGGGACACACTTCAACAAACAAAACCAGAGTTTTTCATTCAAAAGGCTGGTTCTTTTTGTTGACAAGAAAATAGCTCAATATATACCCATATTTAAAGTGGCTGAGAAGTGGCACTGTTTGGTTGAAATTTGACAAGAGGTTAAAAGAGAAAGACTTGTAGTTGTAGGTATAGTCATAGAATGGCAGCTCAAATTATTGTTCAGACCCAACAAACTAAAACCAATGTGAATAATATGAGGGTAAAATTTTTGTCTCTATTTGCTCTCACATTTTGTGTCTCTTACTAACGACAATTTGCTTTATAATAAAAAATAAAATCATAACTTGTTAACATATATGTATATCTCTACCAACATGGTATAGTAGAAGAGGTAAATATCTGGGTTCCTTAACCATTTAGTCATAGGTTTGATCTCAAACCAGTGCGTATGGAAAAATACCTGGTGGGAGAGATCAACTCCTTAAATGAATCTCAGTACTTCAGAGGATTAGTCTCTGCAGTTGCGAAAATATCTTGATTTTAAAAATCTGTATATCTCAAATATTTGATTGGTTGGTGATGGCCTGATGGGGCGACAATATTTTTTGGGACATCATATGTTTGAGGATATGGTTAAAGTTAAAATGCACTAGTTAAGAAAAATATTGACAACATTAAAATTATTCCTCAACTCGTTAACCATTTCTTTGTTTAAACGAGTAATCATTACTATTAACAAGATAGCTAGATATATTGTTTAGAAATTGATGATGTTTCAAATAAGAAAAAAAGTCTTCAAAGTAGGTAGTTTAATGAGTGAGCTAAGAGACACAAAAGGAGTATAAAAAAGAGGTCTGATGTTAAAATCATTGAAACTAGCGTTTCTCCTTCTCTAACAACTAACCACTATTATTTGCGAGTATGATTTACAATATATACTAAACAAATGTTTAGTATTTCTTACTAAATGGGTATAAAGGTTAATTCCCTAATAATAAATAAAACGGTTACTAACTAGCCCTCTTCAACATCACACAGATGTAGGGAAGCCAACTTTTGAGACAAAAAAAGAACAATTAAGGTAAAAAACTGTTACAATTAATTGATGATGATTTACACAAACACCTTTATTTATTTTAAACCGTTAGATCTGATATTCCTAATAAATAAAAAATCAAAGGATTAAGATTAATCTATATCTATATAAATATCTAAAGGAAGCTTTTTTCCAAGCTCTAGGATGCTCCACATCATCTTCATTTATTTTTCAATTTAAATATCAACATTCTTTTTTCCTTAATTAATAACAACTTTCTTCTCATCTTAATTAAGCTATAGTGGAGATCCTACTCATATTCTTTTATTTATTTATTGTTTTTATTTTATTTTATGTATAGTTTATTATTACCTAACCACTGATAATTAAGTATAATTATTTATTTCAAAATCTATGAGATGAATCCCCAAAGGAAGCTCCACAATTTTTCTCAAGATTTTTGTCTATTAAAATATTTATTTTTAATTTAGGGGGAAAGAGGACTTTAATTTTAATGAAAGCAATTAGTTACCACTAACTTATTAAATAATTCTCTTAGTGGAATATTAATTAAATGTTTTTGTATTTATATGAAAATGATATTTTCTTATGGAAATGATGTTCCTATATTTAATAAAATTTATAAGTTGAAATTTTATTGTGTTCTCTACTATATAAATTTTTCTAAAACAATAAAGAAAATTTTCTTTAGATTTCAACTTTTTTTGTAGTTAACAATTCAAAATTTTCATCTTAAGATTTCAGCAAATATATTTTCTTTAATTTTTGCAATTAATTTTGTTAATTATTGAATTAGCTATTTATACAATTAAAACTAACATTTTTAACATTTTACTTTTATATATATATATATATATATATATATATATATATATATATATATATATATATATATATATATATATGCAATTCATGAAACAAAAGTAAAATACTAAATTACTAATCAAATAGTTTTTTGTAAGAAAAACCATACAAATTCCTTAACCGATACTACTCATTTACTCTTAAGCATGATTGAGTATGTGTTACTTTTAATATTATGGAATTCCTATGGTTGAGTAACAATTCGGCTTTCTTCATGTGTAGAATTTAACAACTCTAATTTCACGTAAAATAAAAATCTATATTATCTTTTAATTTTCTTATGTAACTTTGTTAATTTTTTTAATTCTTAAAGTAGTTATTTATATTCCAATTGAATTTTTATATATGTGTGTGCTTGAAATTTATGAAATAAAAATAAAATATCAAAATAACTTCCCAAATAAGTTTTCAAAAAGAAAACTGCCCAAATACATTTATTATCTATAACTTCTTATTTACTCATATATAAACTATTACACAATATTAAGCAAACCAAAAAGATCTATACTATTATTGGTTTATTCAGTTTCTAAAAATCTAAACTCTATGTAATTAGGCTTTTCATATTCACCATTAATATCAATTAAAATCCACTTAAACTATAATTATTCACATTCATTTTCTTTGCAAATATTTGACTACTATAAAGATTGCTTCAACATTATGTACCCTCCTACCATTCTGGACTCAGTTTATTGAGTAGTTGATCACTTTGGTGCTTGCCTCTAAACTCTCTACTACTAGGTTTGAAGTAAGCATAAGAATAGAAAAAGAAATCTCTACCATGTTAGACTAAAGTTTCAATTATTCATATATTATTTGCATATATATATATATATATATATATAACTATAATTGTTCTTCTCATGCAAGTTTTATGTCTCTTTTGGTTTCAATCTAAGCATTTTATTTACTCTCCACTTTTATGTATCTTTATTTTCTAGATTATTGTGCTAACTTTCTGGTGGTACCTCTTTTGTTATCTTATACTCTTCCTTTGTCTAGGGGGTAACACAATCCTTGGCGTCAATAAGGGCATAGCAATTGTTTCAACATTTCAAGTGAGTACTACTTTAGAGGTACGCTACTCATGTCAATATCTTCCACATCGACAATTACATAATTGAATAGAAGTACTCCATGTAAATGGTTCTTGGACGATTTCTGAAGCATTCCCCTCATCTATGTGCAAAGAAGATACACGTCGATACCTTTTACCTAACAGGTGGATCATTTCTTTAAGCTTCTCTCTAAATTTTGGTTGGAATAAATCTTCTGAAATTATGTGCTAAATTTTCATAGTTTTGTAACTTATAATATAATATAATATAATCTATATATATCTATATTTTTATGTCTTCTTTTTTAGCATGATATTTTTATATATCTAAGTTTTTTAACACGACAAAATTAAATATCTAGGTTAGTAGCATAAAAAGGGAGAAAACTCACTTTATAAAAAGCTTTCTCCTTTAGTCCTTACACTTAATTCATTACTTAATGTTTTGATTTTTGTTACCTTTTGGTGTCTCTAAATTATTATTTTGATTAGTACTAATTATTATAGTTGGTTTTTAGAAGAGATTTGTTATAATATTTTCATTTTTTTAAAGCCTATAATCTTTTCAATTTTCTTGAGAAATCCTATAAATACCTAAGTAGAGAGGTCACCACTTATCTTTTCATTCACTTTTGTTTGGTTGTCACATCACTTATGTAAAAATTTTAATTTTTTTTCACAAATACTTTTGTGTATTTGGATTTCTAAATTTTTTTGTGTAAATTTGTCTTTTATTTATAAGCTTTTATTGATTAAGTATTGAGTTTGTTATAGGTTTCAAATTGCAGTCAAGTAAGGGAAAATGGAGCTTATATCGATACAGAAGAAATTGAAAAGACAAAGCACAGGATTTGAACTTCATGTTCTAGACAATTCTAAAGTAGTCAAAAAGACAAAAAGAAAAATTTAGATTAGTTAGTGCGTCATGCAGTTGAAAAACAATTTTTTCGTCAAGCAATAGACATGTATGAATTATGTTAATTTTCCCCATTATTTCTTTGGAGCCTACACAATGCTCCTCATTATTTCTATTTCTATTTGTATTATTATTCGTTTATAATTTGATTATATACATAAAGAAAATTTAGAGTGAGCAAAAAAACAATTGCAACTATATAGAATTCATGGTAAGCTAAAAGACTAATGATATTTATAACATTAATAAGATATTTTATAAAGCATAAAAATCATGAATTTATGTGCATTGATAATATAAAAAAAGTTTTATCATTTATTATTATTAATATTAATATTATTATTATTATTATTATTGTTCTTTTAAAAATAATGTAAACGGTCTTTTTTATATATACAATTTACTATTAAAAAACTGTTTTTCCCATTTATTAATTTTTATCCATTGTTCTTGCCTTTTGAACTTCTAGGAATAGGTTACTACTTAAAAAAAACGGATGCCTTAAAATTTGTCCATATATATACATCTCAATTCCTACCCTTCCATGTGATCTCTTCATTGTTTTGGTTATTCCATCACTTATTTTTTAAAAACAAAACACAATTTTACCCACCAATGCATACATAAAAGCCAAAAACTATGATATTTTTTGTCAGTTTTACATTTTGTTGGTTCCATCATTCTTGCTCTTATTCATCACTTATGCTCTATATGATCTTTGTGTTTTTATAAATAAAAAAAGATTTTTTTTCACTTTTTTTGGTGATTCATATTTTGATATATATACCAACATTTTAGCATTTGTCTTCTTTGTCTTGACTATTAGAAATCACTTTTGCTCGGGTACCTTCAAGAGATAGGGTGTGCTACTATATATGCAAAAACGCATGGATTTTGGATGAAAAAAAAAACTCACAACAAGAGGCTGTGATCTTGATAAAGGATGAAGCTCAAAGTGAAATGTTTGAGATGGAGGTCTATTAGTTTGGCTGCGCATCATCTGAATTTATTCATATCGAGCTATAGGTGAAACCATGAAAGTCTATACAAAAAGAAGGTGAAGCTCATGTTGCAAAAGAGGCAATTAATTGTGAACCTTAAGGCAAAGAGGCAATTACATTGAATAATAGTAAGGCAAAGAGGCAATTACATTAAGAAATAAAATGAGTGTTATATTTTCTAATGATAAAAATTAAGGTTACATTGATCATTTTCTACTATTTTTCATTCTACTTATTTTTAATTTTTTTAGAATCCTTTATTTAAATGAATGCGTGCTCCTTTAAAAATATAAAAAAAATGTTGTTTTTAAATATATAGTTGTACTAATTTTAAAGTTGGGTAAAACTTTTGAATAATTATAAATAAACGATTTAATTAGATAACTATGCCAAGATTATATCCAAGTTACTCTAAATTAGATAATATAAGTATTGCCTAATTTGGACAATTGCAAGAGAGAAGTGATTAATAATCCATCCTAATTCTAAAACATAAATATGAAAATGGTGAATAATATAAGATCCTTAAATTTTTATTTCCTTCTACTAATATCACTACAATATTTATAGTCCTTATAATATTTATTAACATTATATTATATACTACTAAACTACATTATATTAAAATGGATTTTCATTTTATCTATATATGTTTAAATTTTATTATCTTAATAAAGTATATAATTTTGTTATTCATTTATTTTAAATTATACATATTTAAATTATACCTTTAAAAAAAAATTAAAAGCATTTTTTTTATAAATCCGTGCATCGCACGGGGTTATCCCCTAGTAAATATCTAAAGGAAGCTTTTTTCCAAGCTCTAGGATGCTCCACATCATTTCCATTTATTTTCCAATAAATTTTTTAATTTTATTAATATTTATTTATAATTTACAATTAAATGAGACTTAAATTCATTATTACCACTAACTTATTATTATTAAATGCTACTCTTAGTGGAATAAAATATTTGGTGATGCCTATGAGCATTCTCAAGAAGAATAAAAACCTACGATTATGGATTGCTAATAGGAATTAAACATAAAATTATTCATAACACAATGAAGGGAAATGTTTATCTATATCTATATCTATATCTATATCTATATCTTCTATACATATAAGTAAAATAATCCCCAATGAGCCTCCACAATAATTCTTGAATTTTTGCTTTTATTTTTGTCTATTAAAAAACTTCTCTTTTATTATTTATTAATTCATACCTTTGTGTCCAACCCACTACTACTAATAAATTCCAACATAGTAATAAATTTACACATTATATTATATTTAATCATAATTTTTGTATAAATGAGACGTTGATTTTAATTTTTAATATATAATTAAATATAAAAAAACAAGATTTTTTTTATATTAATCAATGTTCATTCTCAATTCATGAGACTTATGAGCTCAATTATGTGTTCATTCTAAACTCAATTTTATGTTCTTATATTAGTTACTTTTTATTGTTTTGTTTTTATATTTATTACTATTTATTCTAAATGTTTTTTTTTAAATTATATATTTATTTACATAGAAATTATATTATTATTAGAATTGGTCAAAATTTAAATTAATTGAATTAATAAATATATTTATCAATTATAATAGTTTAGATGAAATAAGAAATAATAAGTTGACCTTTAAAATTCTTTTTATGTAACCATTATGCATTGAATGGAGGGTTTCACATTTACATGAATTATTGCTTTAATTTACAATAAACTCATGAGTTAGTGGAATAGGAGTGGAAGAAATAGAGTTTAAACTAATTATAACAAGAAATGACTATTTAAAGGAGAGATCTTTGGATGGTTGGGGTAGAGGTTTTGACAAAAAGAATCATATAAAAAATAAGAAGTAGAAGAAAGGAGCAAGTTTCACAAGAAGGTGTAGAATGCACAAAAAGGGTAAAGATTTTTATGTTCTTAACAGTTTTAAGTTGACAAATAGGCAATGATTTTTTGTAAAGTTATAGACATTGAGAAATTATGTATATTTTAATATTGTTCTTAAGAAAAATGTTTAATTTTTTGATGATTGTATGATGTGTTAGATCTAAATGAGTTGCATATGTTCCACGAGCCTTCATAATCTTTGTTGTCACTTCTAAGAAGGTAATTACATTAGGTGCAAGAATCATATAGAAAACAAGGAGTAGAAGAAAGGAGCAAGTTGCACGAGATGTAGAATTCGCAAAAAGGATAAATAATTTGATGTTCTTGATAGTTTGAAGTTGACAAATAGACAACAATTTTTTGTAAAGTTATAGGCATTGAGAAATGATGTATAGTTTAATATTGAAACTTCATAACCTTCTAAATGAGTTGCATATGTTACTTGAAACTTCATAACCTTTGGTGTCACTTCTAAGAAGGAAATTACATTAGGTGTCTCTTCTCTACATCACAAAGGAAAAAAAATATCATTTTCTTCAACTATCATCATATCTAATGCCTTTAGTATATATTCTATCTAATACTTTTTATTCACAAATTCACATCTAAAATGGTTAATTTTAAATAAGAATAGTGCTTGAGGTAAAAACAACCAAATAAAGCTTCAGATTTAAATGTTTCAATTCTTTTACAAATATTATATGTTTACTCTCCACTTTATGTAGCTTATTTAGATTATAAGTTGCATAAAAAACAATTATAATAAAATAAATCTATCATTTCATATTGTGAATAATGGCCATATATTTTTCATATCATTATAAAGAATAAAAATAAAGATTTGATTTTGATTGTTTTCTCTTTCTAAGTTTCCTATTAAATCTAAATTCCTTATTATCACTTTTGTTTTAAGTTTCAAATTTTGTTTTAATTAATATTTATGAATTATTAATTGATGAATAAACAAAGAAATAAAGAAAAAATAAAATAAAGAGTAGTTACTTTCTAATTTCTATGATTTATATTTATTCATACACAACCATTAACTTATTTAATTTAAACTCATCCAAGCTTAATATAATAATAATATTTAGAGGATGTCACTGAAATTTGGAAGAAGAAAATAATAATAGAATAACATTATAGGAGAAAAGCAAATGCGAGACGCACATTACAAATGTAAGTCACTTCCAAACATGTTTATCAATATATTATGATCACTTTCTTAGTATAACTTAGTTATTTTTATTCTAATGTTTTAAAAGAAATATAAAATCTCATTATTTTCATCCTTAAACTTTCACATATTAAACCATTATTTTTGTTTTTAAACAAAAGAATTTTTTTACGTAGTGTTTATTTAGGCTATATGTTATATCAAAAAATATTCTCATTAGTATTGATCTTCAATTATTATCATTATTATTTTTCTTCTTTGTCTTACACATATTAAAAAATGCTATATCAAAAATATTCTTATTATTTATTTTATTTTTCACATGTCTTTATTATTAAAATTCATGCTCATAAATTCAAGATATTAAATAGAATGACATTTATTATTACTAAGTAAAATGAAGTTTAGTAAGATTTTATTTTCAACAATTAAGCTCACTAAAATTTGGACAATTGTGCATATTAAAAAACAATACACTATATAAGAATATGGCATAAATAAAAATTCAACAATATATTAATGTAGTACTATATTTTTAAAATACATAATTTATTTAAAATACATAATTTATATCGACAACTTATGTATATATTTGTATAAAATCTATATAAAATTAAAGGAAAAAATTTATATAAAATTAAATTTGTATAAAAATTAAAGGAAAAAATTTATATAAAATACATAATTTATCACAATATATATATATATATATATATATATATATATATATATATTCAATTAACTTTTCTGAACCAAAAATATTCATATTATCTTTTTCTTGATTTTAATTTTTTCTAAACATTTAGCAAATGTTAAATTCATTTTATTAAAAACATTAAAAGATGTTAACTAAATACTACATTTTCTATAAACTTCATTTCTTTTCCTACAAAAAATGAAATTCTATGTCTATATTGTGAACTTTAGTAGACCAAATTTATTCCTCTAAATATTTTCATAACGAATTTTCATTATTATTACAACAAGTACTTATTTATACATAATTTTCTACACACAAACTTTACTATTGAATTGTGAGTTTTTCTTCCTTTGTTATTTTTATTTTAAAAAAATTTCTCCCTTATTGATTACTCTTAATTAATTACTTGATGTTTTGATTTTTTTTGCCTTTTGGTGTCTCTAAATTATTATTTTCATTAGTACTAATTATTAGTGTTGGTTTTTAATAGAGATTAGTTACAATCCTTTCATTTTCCATCACTTAAATTCTTCTTTTCAAAATACTATATATACCTAAGAAGAGAGGTCACCCCTCATATTTTCATTTTTACATCACTTTTTTTGAGTGTTACATCACTTATGTGACAGTTTTTTTATTTGGTTTTTACATCATCAATATTCTAGCTTGAAGAAATGTATTGTAGTAGATGGAGTTCCAAAAAGTTGTATAAATTTGTCTTTTATTCTTAAGCTTTTATTGATTGTTGATTAGGTATTGAGTTTGTTATAGGTTCCAAATTGCAGTCAAGGGAGGAAAAATGAAGTTTACATGGATAGGAGAAATTGGAAAGGCAAATCAAAGGATTTGAGCTTCATGTTGTAGACAATTCTAATGTTGTCAAAAGTTATAGACATAGACATACAATTGAGGAACAATTTTTTAGTGAGTAATGCAGTTGAGGAACAATTGTTTAGTGAGTAATGTTGTCAAAAGTTATAGACATAATAATTTGGATTAGTTAGTGAGTAATGCAGTTGAGGAACAATTTTTTGCCAAGCTATTGACATGTATGGATTATTTTAAATTTTAATATTGTTCTTCAAATTTTTTTTTAGTTTTAATAGGTTCCATGAAATTGGATGAGGCTTTGTATCTAAAAGTTTTTTATAATATGTTCTTTGAACATTCACAAATGCATGTTCGTTAATGTCCCTTCTGAACTAATGATATTAAGATTTTATTATTTTTATTTTTTGTACAATTTAATATTAATAATAAATTTGTTAATTATTATTCATTATAAATTAATGAGATGAAGTTTTTACTTACATTTAATTTTTTTATTTTCAAAAAAATTTAAAGATAGATAAATATCAATGTACCATTTGAAACAACATATACAGTAGCAAATAAATTATATTATTACTAAAATAGATTAATATAAATTAGTTTAGTAAACACTTTTTATAATTATAATAGTTTAGATCAATTTAAAAGATTAGAATCATATGAATTTGTCTTTTAAAACATTTAGTGCAAATTAAAAAAAAAAGTGATAAAGGAGGTTTGATCGTTGGTGACCTTTCCTCTCTCTCTCTTTTTTTTTTAAATGTATCTCTTATTGATTACTCATCAATATTTTTTTAGTCAAAACTCTTCAATATTCATGATTAGTAGTTATTATTTTAGTTGCCTTTTAGTGTCTCTAAATTAATATAATTAGTACAATATATTTTCTTTTTCTTGATTTAAAATCCACCCAACAAATCCTTCTTTTTTAATAATATATTGAAAATATTTTATAAAATCAAAATTAAAAATAGATGAAACTAAAATTATATAATAAATTATTTACTTGCTATTTGATTGCACAAAAACAAATATTAATTATTATAAGAAAAAAATACTATCGTAAAAATAAATGAACTGCTCTCATTTTTTCCCCTTTGGCGTCCAATATCATGTTTTACCATTGTGTTTTTCATGTTACCATGAACTAATCTATACATATGATTTCTTTGATGAAAAAAATCTACACATATGAATGTATAGAAAAACAATTTATTTGTCGTAAAAAAAAGTCAACTAACTCACCATCTCTATTGTCATATTAAAATGTGTCTATTGGTATTACTTTTGTTGACCTAATGTTTATCATCAATTTAACATTTTTTGTGCATTCATCAAATTGATCTATAAAATTCTTATGGGTCATGATTAGTTGTTTAATATTAATCATTCACACAATTAAAAATTTCATACAAATAGTAACCGATGTCATCCAAAAAGTTTATATTCCACCATCTACTACTTACATAACTTAATAATTCTTTAATAAAACAATAAAGCTTTTATGAACAGTCTTTTCTATTTAAACCATATAGTTAACCATTTCCATTCAAATGCATCCTCACAAGAGGTTAGATGTCAATTGAACATAAGTTCCTATATAAACACTTTAAATATTTTCACCATTAGAAATAAAATAGTGTTTTCTTTCTAAACAATCCATCATCCACAAAAACTGCATGCAAAATAAAAAGGATAATTTTGGGGTGATTCTAGGGTGAAAGAGCAAATTAAATCTTTCACCGGTGAACCACTAAAATTGACCGTTGGATGTAGTTTAAAAATTCATCAATGGTTGAGATTTAATATTGGTTGATTCAATCTTAACCATTCATAGCTTTATAAACAATATCCAACGGTCAATTTTAGTGGTTCACCGGTGAAAGATTTAATTTGCTCTTTCACCCTAGAATTACCCATAATTTTGACCATAGGACACTCTCAACATCCATGAAAAAGCGGAATGGACTCATTCAAGTATCTTTACTACTCATTGACGAGAATGTATGAATTCTATAATTTTTCTTTCTTACAATATACTTTATTGCAAACTTTTCTAATTCAAATTTTTTCAAAACCTTTTAGACCAGCCACATACATACTTCCTTTGGGAGAAATAATGGCATAGATTCATGAATATATTACAAGAATGTAAAATATTTAGTATTACCAAATTTATTGTATTATGCTATTCAATTTTCTTATTGACCAACTAACAATTTCATGATAGAATATCATAAATTTCATAACTAGAAATAAGACAATATAAAGGATTTAGATTTCATATTGAGAATTAAGACAATAAAAAGGACTTAATTAGATCAACTATCAAAGTTTTATTAAATTTCCAACACTAAACTTTTCCTAGGGTCGAGAATAAGGTGAATGTGATTTGTAATGCATAATATTCAACTTTATATTTCATTTATCGATTAAATATTTGTTTCAAATAATTGCAACTTCAATCTAATGAAGATGAGTCAACTTATACTGGAACAAAAAGTGGTCGAAAGAGAAGTTCAAAAAATTGTATGATTGAAAAAATTAGATTTAGTTTTTAGAACTTTAGATGTTTCAATTATCGCAACAAATATCACTATGGTTGATTAAATAATTGTTCGATTTTTTTATTATTTAAAATGTTGGGTTTTAATAGGTTTAAAATACCATGAATTTACTATTAAAATATTTGTTAATTATTAATTTTATAACTTAGATATGTTTATAGAATAAAAAAACTGTAACAATCTCTATATTAAAAACCAACTAAAATAATTAGTACTAACCATACTAATTTAGAGCCACCAAAAGGCAATTAAAAGTAAGACTCACCTGATAGATTAATAGTAATCAATAATGGAGTAATTTAAAAATAAAATAAAAAAAACTCAAAGTTGGAAGAGGTAGTAAAATATGAGTGAAAGATGTAGAGTTTTAAACAGTTGTAACAACAAACAACTATTTAAAGAAGACAACTTTGGATTTGAGTGGACTTTCAGAAGAAAAAAATAAAATGTGCAAAAAATAAAGGATTTCATGTTTTTATAGTTATATATATATATATATATTGCATTAGAAAATGATATATTTTTATAATAATAATATTTAGAGGATGTCACTGAAATTTGGAAGAAGAAAATAAAAATAGAATAACATTATAAGAGAAAAGCAAATGCGAGACGCACATTACAAATGTAAGTCACTTCCAAACATGTTTATCAATATATTATGATCACTTTCTTAGTATAACTTAGTTATTTTTATTCTAATGTTTTAAAAGAAATATAAAATCTCATTATTTTCATCCTTAAACTTTCACATATTAAACCATTATTTTTGTTTTTAAACAAAAAGAATTTTTTTTACGTAGTGTTTATTTAGGCTATATGTTATATCAAAAAATATTCTCATTAGTATTGATCTTCAATTATTATCATTATTATTTTTCTTCTTTGTCTTACACATATTAAAAAATGCTATATCAAAAATATTCTTATTATTTATATTATTTTTCACATGTCTTTATTATTAAAATTCATGCTCATAAATTCAAGATATTAAATAGAATGACATTTATTATTACTAAGTAAAATGAAGTTTAGTAAGATTTTATTTTCAACAATTAAGCTCACTAAAATTTGGACAATTGTGCATATTAAAAAACAATACACTATATAAGAATATGGCATAAATAAAAATTCAACAATATATTAATGTAATACTATATTTTTAAAATACATAATTTATATCGACAACTTATGTATATATTTGTATAAAATCTATATAAAATTAAAGGAAAAAAATTATATAACAACTTGTGCATCGCACGGTTAAAAAAACGATAACCCGCAAGGATTGGGAGAGTTAAGGCCCATTTGCTTGATAGGGTGTTTATACAAAATCTTGGCAAAAGTTTTGGCTTGCCGGCTAAAGAAAGTGGTTCCTAGTATAATCTCCAATCAACAATCTGCTTTCATAGGAGGGAGACAAATACTTGATGGGGTTGTTGTTGTTAATGAATTGGTCGACTATGCACGACGCCAAAAGGAAGATTGTTTGATATTTAAGGTAAACTTTGAGAAAGCTTATGATTCAATTTCATGGGAATTCCTAATCTATATGTTGAATAGGATGGGTTTTCCTCACCGTTGGATTGCTTGGATGCAATCTTGTGTGTGTAATAGCTCCAAGTCGGTATTGGTGAACGGTAGTCCCACTCAAGATTTTCATGTGCGGTGGGGGTTGAGGCAAGGTGATCTTTTATCACCATTTTTATTTCTCAATTGTTGTCGAAGGACTGTCGGCGTTGATGCGAAAGGTCGTGGCGATTGGTGACTTTCAAGACTTCTCTATTAATGATGATGTCCATTTTTCCATGTTGCAATTTGTGGATGATACTATGTTGGTGGGTAAGGCAAATTGGAAAAATCTTTGGAGCATTAAATCAATTTTGAGGGCCTTTGAGTTAGTGTCCGGTTTGAAGGTAAACTTTCATAAGAGCAAGGTTATTGGTATAAACGCTCCAGAAGGTTTTTTGGAAAGAGCTAGCACTTTTTTATTTTGCCGCACGGAGTCCATCCCTTTCAAGTTTTTGGGTATTCCGATTGGTGCAAATCCGAGGCGGGAGGCGACGTGGAGCTTCGTCATAGGGATGGTTAGAAAAATATTTGCTCTATGGAAAGGTCGTTTTCTCTCCATTGGTGGTCGGGTAACACTCATTAACTTCGTCTTAAATATCATCCCTCTGTATATGTTTTCTTTTATATAGCGCCCAAGGTTGTTATAAAGAAACTGATCAAAATCCAAAGGGACTTTCTTTGGGGAATTAAAGAGGGAGATCATGGTATGTATTGGGTGGCTTGGGATAAAATCTGTAAATAAAAAACAGAAGGGGGCCTTGGAATCAAAGATCTTGAACTGTTCAATATGGCGCTCCTCTCCAAGTGGAAATGGAGGGCGCTGATGGATCCTAACGCGATGTGGAGCAAGTTGCTATATCATAGATATGATAATCTTACATCTTGTTGTGTTCATGACTCGGTGGTCGGTACTCTTCGCCAGAGCGTGGGATCTATTTGGTGGAGAGACTTGGTTGATTTGGATTCGCATGTAGAGGAACCAAGAAGATTTGCGTGGTGTATCAAATGCACACTCGGTGACAGGAACAATATTGATTTTTGGAAGGAACAATGGTTAGAAATTGAACCTTTGTTAAAGGTGTTTCCTTTTCTATCTGTCGGGTGCGATCGACAACACATTTTGGTGTCTAGTTTGGGACATTGGCACAATGATTCTTGGGTGTGGCTGGTTCTGTGGCAGAACTCAACGGACCCGCTTATTAAGGCAGAGGGTGACATTCTTAGTAGCATCTTACGTGCGCCTCTCCATTAGAGGTAAGAAGGATGAGTGGATTTGGCCTCACGATCCGTCTAAGCTATTTTCGTTTAAGTCATATTATTTCCAGCTAGTCCGAGACGACTACACCTCCAATGAAACAGATCCTCCGAATTTTTGGACGTCCTTATGGAAAACGACAGCTCCTTCGAAGGTATTGTTGTTCAGTTGGCGGTTGTTGTCGAACTCTTTGTTGGTGCACGACGAAGTGTTGCACATAAATATTCTGCACTCAGTTGAGGACGCTATATGTCCCACGTGCAGCGAATTTTGCGAAACTGTGCACAATTTGTTTTCCTCCTGTTCGGCGAGTTCAGTTTGGTCTAGTGTCGGTGCTTGGCTTGGTTTGGTCTTTGACACATCACTGAACATAATGGATCTATTTCATAGGTGCGACCAATTGTGTAGAGGAAAAAAATCCAAGAGAAAGAAACATCTTATATGGGTGACGACTTGTTGGGGCATATGGATCGCAAGGAACAGAGCTATTTTCAAGAACGAGGAACCAAGTGTCGATTCGGTTGTGACTCGTATCAAAAGCTATATTTGGAGTTGGTGTATTTATAAGCTGAATTGTAATTCCTCTATTTCTATTTCAATGTGGTGGACTAACCCACTCTAATGCCTAAACAATATGTAGGGCCCGTTTGTTACAGATTATTTTTAAAAAAAATCACTTTTTTTTTAAAAATAATCACTTATGACGACATGTTGTCCGTTTGTTACAGATTATTAAAAAAATGAAAAGCTGAAAATAATCTAAAAACTACTTCATATGAGAAGCTGTTTAGAGTAGCTTCTCATGAAAAACAATTTTTTAAGAATGATTTTTTTTTAAAATAAGTGATTTTTAGTATGTTACACAAACACAAAACAACTTCTCATTTTCTTAAAAATCTCTAAAAACTAATCTCTAAATTATTTTACAACAAAATTACTTATTTTTTAATCCATAACAAACGGGCCCGTAATCTAGATAGGGGATAAACAGTGGGTTAGGTTGATTATCATCACTGTAGTGTAGTTTGTGCTTTCTATCGTAAGGGTTGGGCACCCATTGTGCTCCCTTCAATGAAATTATTGATTATCTAAAAAAAGTTAAGGGGCTTTGAGAGATATTTTGTATTTTTCTATTTCCCTTTTCCAATTAAAACTGCGGGTAAATAGTCATTTTGGTCCCTGAAAGTATAACTCGTTGTCAATTTGGTCTTTGAATCGAACGAAAATGCAAAATGGTCCTCGAAAGTGTAATTCGTTAAATCACGTTAGTCCTCCCCTTAATGTGTGTCGTTAACTCCGTTAATCCATCTCATTCTCGCTTTTTAGTCCTCGAAAGATGTTACTTTATCGTCAGCTTTGATCCTCAAAACATATACGTGAATTCATTTTAGTCCCTCGAATCTTAAGTTACTTCAGCAAAATTTTAAACCAAAACTTACTAACCTTGGCTCAATTTGTGCCTTGGCTTTGCTAGGCTAAAACGAATTCACGTATATGTTTCGGGATTTCACAACAACCAAGTTTATACGATTACAAATAAGTACTACTATTAAAAATTAAAAGTGAGGAGATGTAAGAATACCGTTTTAATAACCCAACATGGCAGAGCATGCACATGAAAAGAGGCACATAATTACTCCACGTCAGTCTTTAGACTACGTTTCATACAAAGAAGTGTTTGTTATAAATGAGTTATGTGTACACGTGAGACCCATTTCAGTACTCGATTTGAGTAAAGTCAAGACACAAATTGAGCCAAGGCTAGTAAATTCTGGTTTAAAATTTTGTTGAAGTAACTTAAGATTCGAGGGACTAAAATGAATTCATGTATATGTTTCAGGGACCAAATTGACAGTAAGTGACCTCTTTCAGGGACTAAACTGAAAGTAACGGATAGATGAACGGTGTTAATGACGCACATTAACGGGAAGGACTAACGTGACAGACAAATTACACTTACAGAGATCATTTTGCATTTTCTCTCTATTCAGGGATCAAATTGACAGCGAGTCAAAGACCAAAATAACTGTTTACCCTTAAAAGTGCTCAATCATGATCCCAAACATAAACGAGAAACGTGTTTCACGGAGAATAGCAAAGTGCTTGGTAGATATAGATCACGCTTTTATAATGGAAAATCCCTTGGCCATTGAAGCCATTTGACTAACAATGGAGAACTCAAGTAAGCGAGTGTTGCTGACCTCCAATGGTGACGACGTTTCTCAGGGAATCGCTTTCCATTTAGCCAAACAAGGATGCAGGTTTTGAAAAACACTCCCTTCTCTATCTCATTACCATTTTCATTATCGTTTGATGATTCGATTAAATTATTTGTTAATTCGATTCAGATTGGTTTTATTGGGAGATGCTACTTCACTACATAGCATTGCTAAAAATATAACGGATTCGCTTTTCCCCAATGGTGTTGCCGTTACTGATCCCGTTGTACATGTCGTTGGATTGGACATGGAGAACGAAAACGAATCGACTTTTCACGATGCTGTTGATAAGGCGTGTCAGATTTTAGGGAAATTGGATGCGTTTGTTAACTGTTACTCTTATGAAGGTAAACAATCACCTTTGGGAGTTAGTAAATTATCAAATTAATTTATGAATGGTTTTGTAAAATTGATTTTAGGTTAAATAAATTGAATCTGAAGTGAGCTAGTTTTTATATGGATGATTTTTCATTCTAAAAAAAGCTGTTAGCAACACTTCTAAGGTATGTTTGGATTGACTTATTTGGTATTACCTACTGACATAAGTACTTGTGAGAGAGACTATTGGAGAGAGCTTATAAAATAGTTAATGATATGTCCATAAGTTGTTTTCAACTTATTTTCATAAGCTCTTCATAATAGCTTATGAAAACAACTTATAACTTATATGAATAGAATTTGACTTTATTGTATCTTTTGTTATAGAAATAGCTTATATATATAAGCACTTATATGCTTATGATAAGCCAATCTTGCTTTTGAAATAAAATCAATTTTGATGTTTAACTGTCAAATATTATCTTTACCAAAATCAAATTTATCTTCTCTAAACCGACTTTTGGTGATTTTAATTGAATTGAATTTTATAAAATTGATTTAGCTCAAATTGAGTTTGAAGTAAAATGATTTGTGTTCTGTCCGAGTTTTTCATTCTGAAATCAAGTTTGATGTAGTGCAGGTTTTTCAATGTAAAACGAAAGTATTTTATTACTTCTAATCAAATTGAAACTTGGAGGCAAAAGTAACTCTTCTTGAGATTGATTTTACTTTTTATTCCCTCTTTTAGTAATAACATGATGATATAATAATATCTGTGAAGTGTGATTTTTCCTTTGGTTTCTTTCATGTGCTCCAGTAGTAGCCTAATGAGTGTGTGATTCTGTTCATTTCAGGAAAGATGCAAGATCATCTCAAGTTAGCTGAGAGCGAATTTAAAAAAACAGTCAACATAAATTTTATGGCTGTCTGGTATTTGTTAAAAGCTGTTGGCCAAAGGATGCGGGACTTCAATACAGGAGGCTCCATTGTATTTATAACATCGATTCTAGGTTCTGAAAGAGGTCTTTATCCGGGAGCTGCTGCGTATGGCTCAGTTTTGGCTGGAGTGCAGCAGTTAGTTAGGGTAAGAGAACATCTATTATTATCAGCCTTTATTTAGTTTATGTTTTGTTTTCCTAGAAAGAAGATTATTATAATATTGTCAAATCACTTGTCTGAAAGTCAACTTGTCAAATTTCACGTATTTATATTTTATACATTTACTATGCCCTAAAGTCAATCTAAAAAAGAAGGAAGATTTCATGATTTAGTGGTTATACTATATGAAACATCCTTTTGTGATGATGTTTCTCGGTTTGTGCTGCAAATTTCTTTGACTTTCATTAAAGATCAACTTCTTTTGTGAGAAAAGTTGTTCTATTGCTTGTGTTGGTGTGGTGTACTGATGAGTTAGATTGCATCTTAGAATGCTAGTTGTCTGTGTTAATACAAGAAGTTTAGCATTGGGAAATGATGTACTTTTAGGAGCTGTCCCTGCATCGATTGCATAGGTGGTGAGGGGGAACTGAATGCATAAATGTGTGTTTTCTTGACTTTCTTTGGTATTTACTTGTATGTTTTGCTTAAGACCTATGACTTTTTTATTGCTAATTATGAATAATTCATGAATATTGAGTATTATTTTATTTTTTTCAGCATTTGTATATATAATATAAATTATCTAATATGTATTAGAACTAATTAGAATATAAGTCATCTTGTTATGCGCTATCATGCTATGTGTTTTTATAGTTGGTTGCTATGTGCCACTACCCGAGATTGATAACTAAGCAAATCAGCAGGGAACTCTGGTTCAGCCGAGTGAGTTTTGATTGCCCTGTTGAGCTGTAAAACAAAGTAAGTTGGATGAATATGGACCTGCTCTGGTAGCGGTAGCTGGTATGAAAGTGGTCCGACCTGTCTAATGACCAAATATGGCCTGTAGTACCTCGTAGATTAATTTACTTTATTGAGCATTCTGAGAAAGCATTTCTGAAGAATGCAATAGGCCTCTTGCCTTGCGATGGCACTGCACTGTACCTCTACCCCTCCCTGATGCATCATACTCTGGAGACCGACTTGCTGACATCTGGCACAACAAGCAATGGAGTATCTGTAGCAGTTTGAAGGCTTGATCAACTTGTTGACTCCATTTGAAACGTGGGTTTTAGGATAAAAAATTGGTGAGTGGTTTGGCAATTTTGCAAAAATCTAACTAAGCGCCAACAATAGCTAGAGAGTCCGAGGAAACCCCACCAAGATTTAACTGTTTTTAGTGCGGACCATTGAAATATCACATTCTTTTTCCTGTTATCCAAAAACTCTCCTCCTTTTGATACAATGCGACCCAGATAAGACCCATATAATCATCATCCTCTTTTCAAAGCTGCACTTCTTTTGGTTGGCATAAAAAATGGCTTGCTGTGGAATCGCTTATTCTTAATCAAGCTGTCTCAAACGGCTATCTTTATTGAAATGAGGATATCATTGAAAAACACCAATACAATTTTCCTCAAAAATGGTAGCAAAGTGGAGTTTATAGCACATTGAAAAGTAACTAGGGCATTTGTTAGTCCGAGAGCCATGAGTATGAAAAGTTTCCTAAATGTCCCTTGAAGAGATCTGAGATTTGGAAAACTTTGGGTCCCCGTGTATCCTCACATCTCTCCTTGGTGGTAGAGTTCCATGAATGGTGCCCAATTTGCTGTTGTCTCCCAAATATGCCAGCCGGGCAATTCCCAAAATTGCATATACCCCTCCAACTTCAAACACATAGAAGACTGCTTCGAATTCATGGTTTGCTTTGCTTGCCATCTGAAAATTCAACTCTTTTTTTTAATCTGAATATGGTGTGATGCATGTTTTACTGAGTTAATCTGATTAGCTTCCAAAGCCAAAAGGAAAATGCATTATCTGATCAGTTGAGATGATCTTAATTCAAATGGGATTGTTTACAGATGATGAACAAATTTTGTGGCGATACAGAGGTCGCATGTTATAAGGCATTTTGCTTATTATGCTATCTTCAATGACAAATGAATTTGTACTACTGTTTCTCCGCAGTTGTAATGGGCTTTCCTTCTTGAACTTTGACTAGCATTAAGCCTATTCTAAAGCCCAATGCTAGAGTACACTATATTTGAAGTTCCTATTCATCTGTACTACTGTTACTTTAGCTTTCTGGCTGAGTTTTCCTACTATTCGATTATTCAAGATTTCATTTATAAGCCAATGAGCCATGTTATGTGAAGTTGTTCCAGACGTAAAATATTGTAGCTTAATTAACTAAAAATTGTCTATTACACAATTTAAGAAAGCTTTTACTTGCATTTCGTATTCAAAATATTAGAAAGTCTGGTGATGCTTAATGTGTTCTCCTACTGACAACACTGTTAATTTGTTTTCCTCAGGTTTCAGCTTTGGAGATAGGGAAGTACCAGATCAGAGTTAATGCTATTGCACGCGGACTTCACCTGAATGATGAATTCCCATTATCAGTGGGAAAGGAAAGGGCAGAGAAGTTAGTGAAAGAGGCAGCACCACTTGAGAGATGGCTTGATCCTAAGAATGATCTTGCTTCTACAGTCATCTATCTAATCAGTGATGGATCACGCTACATGACAGGAACAACCATATATGTTGATGGAGCGCAGTCTATAACCAGGCCTCGAATGCGCTCTTTCATGTGACTTTTCCTCACAACTGGCCCTCAAAGGAATTTTTCAAGGGATGTTATACCATGCATCTGTTTTATCTTTATGCATAGTATCTTTTGGGATTAGCCTCGATGCTTTGCTATGTCCATAGATATTTAATTTATGGAATGGATGTTAAGTTGCCAGCTTCACTAAATAAATTTGTGGATGAACCATAGTTATATGAAGTTGATCCGGGATGATGGTGGAAATCAGCAGCATAACTATAATTGAAAAATGGGGATGGCGAAGAAAAAATCGCGCAGAGGATACTTTGATGTTGCATTTTTTATCAGTATGTTTTATGGTAATAGCTAAGGTGGGGATGTGCCCAATTATTCCATGATATGCATATTGTTAGTCGTCTTTAGAATGACTCTAATGATTCATCTTCCACTCAACCCTTCACTATCAAGTTAGCATCTGGTGTGTGAATATTAGGAAAGTTTTAAGGTGATGTGTTAGATGTTGATATTGATCCTTTGATTACTGATATCCTAGGAATAATGGCGCATGACGATAATTTCGAAATGGTTGTGTCCAAGACCCAAAAGAAGAACAGGTTAAGCTCGATAAATGCCTCAGAGTCTATTGCTACTAATAGTCCAAAGAGTAGCATCCGACATTAGAATATTAGGAAATCTTTGAAGTGATGTGTCGGATGATGTTGGTGATCCTGTGGTCATTGATACTCAAGGAACAATTGCGTAGTAGTAGTATGATAATTTTGAGAAGCGGTTGTGTCTAAGACCCTAAAGAAGAAATTATGACAATACAAGAAATTTGTCCTTGGATATAATATTCGTTTAAGAGCAAATTTCATCTCTTTATCTTTTTGACTTGGTTGTTGTAATTTAGTCCTTTAAACTCTTATATTTTGTCTTTAACATGGATTGTTTTAGGGGGTTTCAAGTTAGGGTCCTTTATTATTGCTTGGATTATTCTCTTTTCTTGCTAATGCTATTGGTCTAGTTCCCATTGTCTCTCTTTTGTCTTCTTTATTTTTTCTCATTTTTTAATAAAATCAGGAGAAGTACTCATTTTTCTTCTTGATGTTTTTTCAACATCAGAATGTTTTAATGAGGACTCCTTTATTATTGTTTTGACTTATTCTCTTTTCTTGCCAATGGTATTGGTCTAGTCCCCCATTGTCTCTCTTTTGTCTTCTTTATTTTTTCTCATTTTTTAAATAAAATCGGGAAGTACTTCTTCATTTTTCTTCTTGATGTTTTTTCAACTAAAAAAAAGCATGTGATTGATATGTGATCCATGGTGGACCAATTTTGTCCATTCTTAGATCATGTATGTCCAAACAAAAGAGAGAGAACTACCGCCTCTTTCTATCCTTTTTTTCTTATACCAAACATCGTATTTAGTCTACTCTATTTCTCATTCATTTCTCTCTTTTCTCATTCCCTCTCACTTCTTTCTCTCTTTACTTTTTCCCTCTTGAATAAAACATAGCATAATATAACAACTTCTTTTTAGTTTTTTGGCTACCATGGGCGTCGTCAGGGGCGATTTTAGGGCCCAGCTAGCCCGGGCACGCGCCCGGGCTCAACTTCTACTTTGTTTGTAAAGCCTCCAACCTAATAGCTGATTTTCTCTATTAAGGATATATAATATATTTAACATCTAATAATAACTATATAAATTTATTCTTTTTTTTTTGACAAAATAAATTTATTCAACATCTAATTAATTAATTAACTAATAGTAAAAAGTTATACCTATAAAGTAGCTTTAATAATTGCTTATATATTTTTTTCAACATACTGTTATAGGCCTCTTGATTTAATAACTACACAATGTAATAGTTTTATAAAGAAAATAAGTGATGCATTTGTACTGTTCCTAGTATTTTTCTTTGGTATAATAGAGGGCCTATCGCCCAAAGAGAGAGACCAAGTCTGGGAAATGAGACTCCCATAGCATTAGCTAACAACAAATGTCTTAGTATTTTTCAGTATAGTGTGTTTTTTGTTGAGACTGCAAGTATCACTATCGAATGCATTGGCGGATGTACATATTGCCTAGAGTGTACACCTGCACACTCTCTAATTTAAAAATTTGCATTAATACCCCTATAAAAATATATTTTGACACCTTTAATTTTGTTTTTTCTATTGTAGCTCGAGGGGCGGTTGGTAGTGTAATTATAGAGTAGTTTTGATCACCCAAAATAATATATGTATTTGAATAATTGAGTATATTTTATATTTAGCTACCTCAATAATTTGTTATTTAGCTATCCCAACTAAGTTTATTTGTCTGGGATAAAAGAACAATAACAAGTTTATTAGTTTAAGTCTCATTAGTCTATTATTATCACAACAAAAAATATGCTGATTTTTGTTAAATTGGTAATTTTCGTCCTTCTATTTTACTTTTGACAATTTTGGTCCCAATTTTTCTTAATTTTGCAATTTTTTCCCTCAAAATCATGTATTATATATTTGCACTTTGGTCCTAAAAAATCTTTAATTTTGAGAAAATGGGGGACTAAAATTGCACAACCCATGATTTTTAGCAGCCAAAAGTGCAATAAAAAATCACAAGGACAAAAATTACCAAATTAGAAGAGCAAAATTGTTTAGTTGGTATGTACCATCACCGTAAAAACTTTTTGAAGTAGGCGAGAGAGAAAGCCAAACTTTTTTCATGGTGTGTTGTTTCATGATTAACTGATGTCATAAAAAAATTTCTACACGACGATGTATATTAGTTATTAAATTAAATCGTTTGACCACCCTCGACTAGGGTTCTAGATACGCCATTGGCCAAACACTGTGACTAATCCCCTCGCTTGATTTCAATATAGTGTTTATATGTCTCTTAATTTTTTATCATTGTTGTCAATAAAGGTTACTTTGTTATTAGATGAATATTAAATGATTTTGTTTGTAACAAAATTAAAAGGATACACTATTTTTCATACATGTTTACTCTTCTTGAGGCTTTGTTTGGTAAAAAATAGCGGATAGCAGAAAAACTAGTGGATAGCGGATGATCCACTACAAAAAAAAACAAGCATTAGCTAGGGAATATTCTCGCCGCTAAGAAGCCCCAATTCTGTCGCTAATGACCATTTGTGAGGGAATTAGCGAGGGACTGGTTCATTCGTTAAATCCCTCCTCGCTAATTCCCTTAGAGAGGGAAATTTGAGTTAGTCTCTAATTAGCTAGGGACCATTCCGTCGCTAATTCACTCTCTAAGCCAGACAGACGTGTTTCCCAATCTGAATGACTTGTATGAGGGATTCAAATTATTATTATTATTATTATTATTATTATTTCTCCGAATTTATTATTATTATTATTATTATTATTATTATTATTATCACCACTAAGCTTTCCAGAGAGAGAGAGGAGTGAGAGTGGTGATGGTGTGGTGTTGAATGGTGGATTAGGGTAGAGAGAAGGAGAATAGTAAGGAAGAAAGAGAGTGAGAGAGATCTATGTGGTAGTGGTGTGGAAGAAAGAGAATGAGACAGAGCTATGTGGCGGTGGTGGTGTAGTGGAAGGTGGAGAGAGGAAGAGAGAAAGAGGGAAGAAATTGGGGTTAAGAGAGAGTGGAGGTCGTAGGTGATGGTGGTTGTGTGGTGGTGGTGGTTTTGTGGTGGTGGTTGTGTGGTGGTGGGTTAGGATTTGTAGGTGAGAGAGAGAGTAGAGGAAGAGGAGAGTAGGTAGTAGGTGATGATGGTTGTGTGATGGTGGTGGTGATGGGTTAGAATTTGTAGGTGAGATAGAGAGAGTAGTGGAAGAGGAGAGTAGGTAGTAGGTGATGGTGGTTGTGTGGTGGTGATGGTGGTGGTGGTGGTGGTGGTTGTGTGGTGGTGGTTGTGTGGGTAAGAAATTTGTGAAGAGAAGAAGAGAGTGAGGGTGTTGTGAGTGAGAAAGAAGAGTGAGTGGTACAAATGGATTTTAAAAAAAAAAAAAATTTAAAATTTTGTGAGGGATTTAGCGACGGCTTGTCCGTCTCTAATGGTTGCACGCTTTTCAAAAACGTTAAGGTTGCGAGGGACACTCCTATTCCATCGCTAAATGTCTTGGTATGCGTGCAGTTTGATCTGAATTTTCCTCCTAACAATTAGCGACGGACTGGCCGTTGCTATTACCTTAAATTTCGTCGCTAAATCCAGAAAAAAAACGACAGACCCTATTCCGTTGCAGTTTCCATCGCTAAAGCCAGTTTTTGCGAGGGACCATTATTCCCTCGCTAATGTCCCTCACTAATAACACTTTTTTTGTAGTGATCTTATAGCGAATAGTGGATAAGCTAGCTGATAACAGATAGCTTATAGTGGATAGATAAGCTAGTTGATAGCGAATAAAATGTTTTGTAAAATTAGCGGTTGAACTAACTGAAAATGTAAAATGACATAAAAAGACATGTTTAATTAATGGTTGAGTTTATTCAATCAATTATAAACTATTAATTCTATAAATTCATGATAATCAAACTAACTATTAATATATTTTTAAATTATTTTTTAATATTTATATTTTAATATCTAATTTATTTTTTTTAAATCGAACTTGTGCAGTGCAATACAATGATAGTAAACTCCTAAAAAAAGTAACAATAACAATAGTAATATAATTAAAATTAAAATTAAAATAAAAGACAATATTGTATGCTTAAAAAATAAAAATAATCTTCATCATGCAGTATTATATTAGTATAAAATAATAGTCAACATAAATATTCTCTAGCATTTCACATAAAATATTGAAGAAAAGATACAAATAAAAGGTGACGAAGGTAACTAACATGGAGTGTGATTTTTTTTTTTAATGCAAAAAGATAAAAAGCAACTTCGCACAGTGAATAGAGAATCACGTATTCAAAATTAAAAATAGGGTTAAATATCATTTACCCCCTGCAAATATCGCTATAATCCATTTACCCCCTGTAAAATAAAAAGTTTTAAAATGCCCTTTGCAAATATAAACTGTTTACGGTTACCCCTCTGCTGTTAGATTATATTGACAGTGTTAAGTGTATAATGGGTATAAACCGTTTCTGATTTACCCCCGCAAAATATATATCGCTTACTGCTACCCTCGTAGGGGTTGTAAAACCGCTTATATTTGCAAGGGGCATTTTAAAACTTTTTATTTTACAGGTAAAATGAATTATGGTGATATTTGCAAAGCATAAATGATATTTAAGCCTTAAAAATATTAAAAAATTAAATTTACTTTATTAAAGACAGAGAAGAAATATTATAAAAATAATTGAATTAAAAATGACTAAAAAATGAGACGTTATAAACTCAAACACTACTAATTGAAGTAGCATTCTAAAAAATTAGAAGTGTTTAACAAGCAACCGTGATTAGCATTTTTTGGAATGGTAGAATAATGGAGATAAAAAGTCCCAAGAATATGGGTGGGATTATTTCATGAGTGTAGTATTTATAGTTTGTAATAAAAAGTCCCACAAAATGCATGTATTTTTTAATACCAATAGATTTTATTTAAGCTGTAAAATATCTCCCACAAATACTACTAGATTTCGTGAGACTGTTTTTAAAGATCTTGAAAATCTTAATTGAATACCACAGATTTTCTTTTCCAATTAACTAAAAGTCGTGATTGAATACCACACAATTGTTTTAACTAAAAAAAAGTGTTTAAAATCATTTTGACATATATATAATATAAAGAGACTCACTCATAAAGATAATGTAACTTCTCAATAGTCAAATTACACCGATATACTTGTGACCAAATTTTTAGCATCGTGAGTGCCTTTACAAGAAAAACCCATATGCAACCTTCTCCGAGATCCACCACCTCTTGTTCATTCAAGAACAGAGATTGATCTTGATCGTACCTTGATCACTGAGTGTTGATGTCGTTCGCTACTCCGTCGTCCGGTCGCTGAGGATGAATAAGGACCGGTCTCGAGAGCACCTCGGGTGGTACCTGTAAAGACACTTCGACGCTCGAGTCAGAGGTGTGCTAACGGGCGAGGTATCACTGGGTAGGAAAGCGTACCTGGTACTGTGGATGGATGGGGTACTTATACCACTGAGGCGACCTGGCCGTTGCGAAAAATCTGGCCGATCGCCGAGAATTGCGCACCAAGCCACGAGCTTGGGCCGTTTCGCTGGAATGGGCCGCTGGCCAATTTCTGACTGCACATCCTGTTATTTCTGATACACCCCGGAACAGATCTAAATTGACTTTGATTTACTAGATGATCATATAATATGCATACATTGAATCAATCCATAGAAATGAATCAAATGATGTCTTGACGAGAAGATGTAAGAAAAAAATCAGAAATGATGCATTACAGAAATGAATTGAATGATGCTGCTAGAGAGTAAAAAGAAATAAATCTTGGGAACTTACATTGGAGCTAGTAAAAAGAATACACAGAGGACATAAAAGCTATTAGCCACAACTATTGAAAGAAACCTAAGTCTCACATTGATTAGAGATATGATCTCATAAGAGTATATAATGAAAGGACTGTTATCACCTTACAAGCCGGTTTTGTGGGGCTGAATTAGACGCAATCCACATTCTAAGAAAAACAACCTCCCACTTTCTAACACTGCTTACTCAAATGAGCATCTCAGTCAGCAGCACACATTGATATGCTGCATGCAAATTGCAGCTGTGATTGGAATACTCATTTGAGCAAGAAACATTACAAAGGGGACACACTTCAACAAACAAAACCAGAGTTTTTCATTCAAAAGGCTGGTTCTTTTTGTTGACAAGAAAATAGCTCAATATATACCCATATTTAAAGTGGCTGAGAAGTGGCACTGTTTGGTTGAAATTTGACAAGAGGTTAAAAGAGAAAGACTTGTAGTTGTAGGTATAGTCATAGAATGGCAGCTCAAATTATTGTTCAGACCCAACAAACTAAAACCAATGTGAATAATATGAGGGTAAAATTTTTGTCTCTATTTGCTCTCACATTTTGTGTCTCTTACTAACGACAATTTGCTTTATAATAAAACATAAAATCATAACTTGTTAACATATATGTATATCTCTACCAACATGGTATAGTAGAAGAGGTAAATATCTGGGTTCCTTAACCATTTGGTCATAGATTTGATCTCAGACCAGTGCGTATGGAAAAATACCTGGTGGGAGAGATCAACTCCTTAAATGAATCTCGATTTGGAGAGATTAGTCTGCGATTATGCAGTAGAGAATATCTTGATTTTAAAAAACTGTATATCTCAAATATTTGATTGGTTGGTGATGGGGCGACAATATTTTTTGGGACATCATATGTTTGAGGATATGGTTAAAGTTAAAATGCACTAGTTAAGAAAAATATTGACAACATTAAAATTGTTCCTCAACTCGTTAACCATTTCTTTGTTTAAACGGGTAATCATTACTATTAACAAGATAGCTAGATATATTGTTTAGAAATTGATGATGTTTCAAATAAGAAAAAAAGTCTTCAAAGTAGATAGTTTAATGGGTGCGCTAAGAGACACAAAAGGAGTATAAAAAAGAGGCCTGATGTTAAAATCATTGAAACTAACGTTTCTTCTTCTCTAACAAATAACAATTAACCACTATTATTTGCGAGTATGATTTACAATATATACTAAACAAATGTTTAGTATTTCTTACTAAATGGGTATAAAGGTTAATTCCCTAATAATAAATAAAACGGTTACTAACTAGCCCTCTTCAACATCACACAGATGTAGGGAAGCCAACTTTTGAGACAAAAAAAGAACAATTAACGTAAAAAACTGTTACAATTAATTGATGATGATTTACACAAACACCTTTATTTATTTTAAACCGTTAGATCTGATATTCCTAATAAATAAAAAATCAAAGGATTAAGATTAATTTAGTAACAATAAGTAGCTAAAAGCTTAGTTCCATTATTTACACCTTAAAAAAATAGAGAAGAAAAGTTGATGTAAAGCACATGGGGCATTCCCCCTTCAACTTCCAAATTTGGTTGGTTAAAATCCTCACCGTGAGTTAGACTAGAAAAGTAGGAGTGGCAGATCTACCCACTTTTTTTTAGCTTTATATGACACTACATTTCACATTTTTTCAACATATTTTTATTCTTTGTTAAATTTAAATGACTCACTGAATATTTTTGTGCTCAAATTTGTACTAAAAATCAATTGTGTTCATCAATTGAAATCAAGTGTGCTACTAACATCATCATTATTTTTATTTTTTTACCATATATACATTCAAATTGGTTTTGAAATTAAAGTTGATTTTATTAAAACTAATCTAAAATATTTGAATTAATGCAATTATGGTTAAATTGATATTTTAGTCCCTATACATTATAATTTATATCAATTTATAATTTGGTACTAGTTGAGAGAAAAAATAGTCAATCAGTCCTACATGTGTAGTTACAAGTTGGTCTCTCTCGTTAGAACGTAAAAAAATATCAGGGCAAAGACTTATGATATTAAGGCATTTCTTAGTAATAATTACTAAATTTTTCGATAACCATTATACAACAATCCAATTGTTAGTACATACTAACCAGTGTTTGTGTGGTGACTAACTTTTAGTGTTTGTGTGGTGACTAACCACAATTTAGTGTTTGTTTGATTAGATGGACAAATTACTAACCACAATTTAGTGTTTTGTTTGGTTACATGAAATTATGTCTTCTAAGTCAAACTCGAGAGAGATAGAACCCTCGTGTAAAATATAACTTTTTTTATAAAATTTTAAAAATATTGTTCCTTTTATATTGATTTTTAGTTTGGTCCGAATTTTGAAAAAAAAAGTTATCAAATCAATCCCTAAAAAATTATGACAAAAAAACAAGTGAAATATGGATGGATGTTATTGGATTTGCAAAAATCCATTCTCCGAACCAATTACAATTACTCAGTTTGAGTTGGTTCATTTATTACATTTTTTCTCCAAAACCCAAGCCAATCCAATAGTATATAGGTTCGTTCGAATTAGACTCACGAGTCATGCACCAAAATATAAAGTTTTTAAAATATAAAAAGCCAAAAAAGCAAACTCAAACTCTAACTCAGTTTTCAAAAGATATAAAAAAACACTTTTTTAATAATCCAACACTTTAAATAGACAAAAAATTCTAACAAAACAAACTCAAACTCATTAATAGTCTTCCAATATGTAGTATTAAAAAATTACAATTAAACTATAAATTATTAAGGTGAAAAATATTGGCAAGTAACATCTTGTGCTTCTAAAATTAAAAAGCTACTATGAGTTATGGGTTGGTTTAGGTTTGTGAGTTTGATTTTTGAAATCCTTTTCCAAACCAAATTACTATGGGTTGGTTGGTTCGAGTCTGACATAAACACAAAAATTCCATAACCAAACATATCGGTCTGGATTGAATTATGGTTTTTTTTTTTTGGATTTTCCTGAACCACTGAATACCCTAAAAAGGGTTTAGAGTTTAGGGTTTAGGGTTTAGGGTTACCAAATGGATAACAGTTGCATATGTAGTGATTGATTTAATGATTTTTTTTGTATATGGACATGTTGTCCAACTTGAAAGTTAGTCGATGAATCGATTAATAGCTTTCAACTATGAATCCCTTTCTTCAAGCAATTACATTGAGAGAGGAACTCTGTCTCTCAGTTATGAGCCCCTCAACTACTTTAAAGAGTGTTGAGTACTGATGCGAGAAGAAGTTTGGTTCTATTGTACTACAAAAAACATAAGGAAAAATGAAGATATAAGTAAAATTGCTTGAAAGTAACTTGTGTATTGATTAATGTCTGCCCAAAAACATTTACAAGTTTCGTATATATAGGTACAATAATAGCCTAATCTCTGTTTATCACTAATATACGGCTAACAAATAACACTACTACCGAGTAATTATTCGGCTAAGAACATCCACTAACACATCACGTTTCCATGTTTCTCGCCACTAACCGCTTCCAACGTCTCTTAGGTGTCTTATACACTCACCTTATATTTAGGACTAGTTCCCTTATCCTTTGCACATAGCTCCAATGTGCATATTTCATATGTGGGCAATTGTTTTCTTTCAATCATGGGTTGGATTGAACTTGTCTAAGTCAGTTATATATGGCATGGTCTTATATAGCTTTCAAGTATGATGGCCTGATACTCCGGTGTAAGGTTATTTTTGATCCCTCTCTTGCTTTTTGTGTGATTTGTGGGGACTTGATGGAAACTCTAGCTGTGTTTCAATGATAGGGGTGGCAACTGCCTATGCCACTAGATTTATTCTCGCTCTTCTCGGTTTTCTGTGGCTTTGGATGAGGGACTAGGGGGAAGCAGAGTTTGAGTCTGATTTGACACTCAGTCCCATGGCTCCTCTAGGACATGTGAAACAGGTGTATTTTTCACGCTAAGCTTCCTGATTGTGATGGGGTTATTCAGCAGACTAAGTCTCTTTCCCGACAGTGGTTTCTTGCTAGGTCGCATGGTCCATGGTGTCTCTACTATGAGTGACATGTGGCCCCTTTATTATGTATTAGCCGTAAATAGTTTTTGTGCTTCCCTGCTTGTTTTTTATGTTGTCATGTATTCTTTGGGTACTTATTTTTCCTTTTTGTGTATTTTTTTTCATTGGGTTTTGCCCACGAGAGATTTTAATGAGGCCACTTGTATTTTAAGGGTTCGAATACCCTTTATACTCCCATTAGTATAATATTCTACTTTGCCTTTCAAAAATATTTGGGTGCCATAATTCTTAATTTCATATAGGTGATGTCCATCAAGAAAATTTGCATTTTCTTGGCATAAGGTTTGCACCCTATTAGATATATAGTTAGTTGATACTAATCCCATCTCAAATATAAATAAACAAGGAGGCTTATTTTTTTAAGTTTGGGTCATTGCTGGCTACCTACGAAGTGTCTCAATGTTTTAAATAAAATGTTAATTTTCGTTTGTGCTTAGGAGTAGATTTCGCACTGCCCAACACCAAATTTGTCCTGTGCGAGAATCGAATCCAAAAACACCGAATTGACCACCCATGTCCCAATGTAGTTTATGTCAATGGGTCAACGGTGTTGGTTACAAAAAGACTTATTTGGTTTGGTGATACAAAATATAAGTAAGAAAAGGATAGTTTGTGAAATGCAGCTATAATTTTGATTACTCAAGAAAATTAAACGAGGTTAACCACCATTATTAATACCCTATTAGGGAAGGAGATTGAGTTTAAGGTTTATATATCCCTAATACACTCCTAATACATCCTAGTTCTCAATGGGAAGGAGAATGGGCTTAGAATGCTAGTTAACTTATCTACACAATAATTACTACCTTCTCCGAAAAAATGAGAGACTATGAAACACATGTCTGTAGTCAATAAAATATAATTATTCCACTTAGTTCTAAGTGGAATAATGCGTAAAATTGGTGAACACTTGAACCCCGGGTGTATTAAATTATTGGTTCCAAAATGCAAATGTTCTAAAATTTAATATCTTCTTTTATATATGTGGCTTGTCACTTCGTTGGCGCCAAAGTGCCTTTTTTTTTTTTTTTTTTTCTTTTTTTTTTTTTTCTTTCCTTTTTTCTTTTTTCTTTTATATTTTAATGTTTTCTCTTTTTTCTTTTTTATATTTTAAAGAGTATTTTACCGTCTCTAAAATTTAATCTTTTTTCGGTGTCAATTGGGTATCCTTTATGCACAACTGTAGAGACTAATTTCTCGAGTTAGGCGGTAAAACTCTCCCTCAAGAGATTTAACACTGTTGCGTGCCTAAGGCTGGATTCGATCCCAAGACCATGGTTAAACTAAAAGAGACCCCTACCATCTCATCCAAGTACTCTTGGGCCTCTAAAATTTAATATGTTTAAATATGTGAAGTTTTTCTTCAATAATTAATTGGATAAAAAAATGCTAAACAATGTGTTTTTGGGTACTTTAGTGTTTATAATTTTTTTAACTATACAAATACTCAAAGTTTGTTTCTCTATAACTGATTTAGTGAGAAAAAAATATAACTTTGTGAGACTAACCCGTGCAACTCACCATTTTACTAATTTCCACTTTAAAAAATCAATTTCTTTTTATACTTTTTCTTTTTGTATTTTTATGAACTTTTTAAAAATTAATTTTTTTTCATACTTCTTCTATTTATATTTTTTAGAACCATATTCTTTTGAAGTTGAAATATATTTTGAATCCATCTAGTTCGGTTACTATCAACTATGGATGTTTAATTTCAACGTTTTTGTTAATATTCCTATTAAATTTTATAATCTTATTTAATTCATGAGTTATAAATTTTTCTTATTCACAGTTATTTGACTATATATTTTACAAACTAACACCATTAGTCCACTGACATAAGCTACCCTAGGATTTGGAGTTGACTCAATGCTCCCAAGTTTGATTCCCGCAGTGGACAAGCTTTGTACAGTTAAAAAAAATCAAGCATGAACATTTATAAGGAGGCTTTTGCTAATAATTGCGTAAAAAATTTATTACTCATTTACACGAAGAAATTTAGTCAATCTTGTGTAACATTTATAAGGAGGCTTTTGCTAATAAATTGCATATTTACTCATTGTTGGAGTTGTTTTCGTTTTTTTGTTTGTTTTTTTTATTCACTTCTTTCTTTACTTTTTTGTTTGTTTTTTCTCCATTTTTTTTTGGTTTTTCTTCTTTTATTTTTTTTTGTTCACATGTCATTGGTACGCAGTTTCCATCGACTTTGTCAACGATTAATCTACGTTAGAGAGTCTGACTGACCACATGTATCCGGCTTTGTTGTTCCGTATGGTTCTCCCCTAATAGAGTTTTTACCACATGCATGCAAGGTTCTTTTTTTTTTATATTTTAAGGGGTACTTTACTGTCTTGAAATTTTTTTGACGTTTAAATATGTAAATTTTTTCGGTGAAAAACAATTTAATTTCACGACAAAATACGTAATGTGTGATGCTAAACAATGTGCTTTGGTGTAGTTGATGGGTAAAAAATTATTTTGTAACAAAATACGTAAAGTGAAATGTTAAGTGGTGTGTTTAGGGGTACTTTAGGATTTAGGAAAAAAAATCCAATTCTTCAAATACCAGAAGTTTCATCGTAAATAACCGGTGTGGTAAAAAATGATAATAAGTTTGTGACAAAATACGTAAAATGCGATGCTGACAGTGTGTTTTGGTATGCTTTAGGGTCCCGGAAAAATTTTAGAAGTTCAAATACACGAAGTTCATTCATCAATAACAGTTAGATTAAAAATACAAAACAAATTGTGACAAACTACGTAAATTGTGATTCTACGCAGTGTATTTTGGGGTACTTTAGGGTCCAGAAAAAATTTTAGACATGTCAAATTTGGTGTTCTCTTCTTTATTTTGATAATTTGACACCAACGAGTATTAGAAACATATTTGAATTGGTGTTTAGTTTTGAATCAAACTCTGGATGATACCTACTGCGTGTTTCACTTTTTAATTGTGTTGTCATCTTTTCTCTTTAATTATGAGTTGAGTTTTTATATTTCCACTTGATGAATGAAGATAATCTTATTAAAAAAATTATATATTTTTATTATCTGTGAATGTTCAATTCCAATGTCTTTGTTAAAGTTTATTTTTAATTTGATAATATTATTATTTAATTTATAGTTATAATTTAACTTTTTTTTGTGGAAACTCCGACCTCATTTACAATAGAACTCCCCAACATTTTTTTTGATCTTTGTGTAGATGCTTTTATTTTAATAGTGGTAACTTCAACCACATTTACAATAAAACTCCCATAATCTTTTTCAACTTTGTATAGTTTACCACTATTTTATTAGTGATTTTCATCCAACCCTACATGATATCCACGTGTTTCACTTTCTAATTTTGTTGTATTATTTTCTTTCTAATTATGGGTTAAATTTTAATATTTACATTTGATAAATATGGAATATATTATTAAAATTATTTAGGCTTTTTCTTCCTATTATCTATGAATGTTTAATTTTAACGTCATTTTTAATATTCTTTCAATTTTCTATATTTGTATACCGCGTTGCAGCATTTACTCACGTAGGAACTTCAGCCACATTTACAAGATACACCTCATCATCTTTTTCAACTCAGATAAATCGCTTCTTATTTTATTTGTGATTTTCATCCAGCCCTACATGGTACACACATATTTCACTTTCTAACTGTGTTGTATTCTTTTCTTTCTAATTATGGGTTAAGTTTTATATTTACATTTGATAAATATGGATTATGTTATTAAATTTTTTAGACATTTTCTTCCTATTATCTATGGATGTTTAATTTCGTCTTTGTTAATATTTTTTTTAATTTTATAATATTCTTATTTAATTTATAGTTATAATTTAATTTTTATTCACAGTTATTTGACTATATATTTTACAAACCAATATTGTTGGTCCACTGGTACAAGCTACCATTAGATACAGGGTCGACTCGATGCTTCCGAGTTCGATTCCCGCAGTGGACAAACTCTAAACAGTTAAAAAAGAAAGCGAGCATGAATGTTTATAAGGAGGTGATGGTAAAAAATTTATTACTCATTTACACGAAAGAATTTAGTCAACCCCGTGCATCGCACGAGATATGGGGCTAGTTTGTCTTATAATGTACACATAACAAACGATAAATTGGGCACGAAGTAGCCCAACTGGTTTGAGCTAATGATATAAAGAGTTGTAAAAAAATCAACAGACCAAGATTCTTCAAAAGTAGAAAGATTAAAATAATAAATAGGCTTATATATGTTTTTAGTTCATGCAAGTATAAAGATTTTCTAACACCCTTCTGTTAAGTCTCTGTTAGCCATTACTGATGTGGCTAACAGAGCTCCATGCTGGAATTGACACAAGTCCTATTTGACTTTATATGTCATTACTTTTTATTTTCTTTCATTTTAAATTGCACGAGAATGTGTTATGTATACATGAACCAAATTTATCAACACTGCTATAGAAATCTGCTGTACCAGTCACTACATATGTTATGAAATCACTCAATTCTTGCATTGTCCATGTTGCATATCTGTCGCTATATTATCTTTACTGCACAACACTATGTTAATCTACTCATGTGTGTATGTATCATGTATTATCTATACATCTTTATATTGTATAATCATACTTACATTTTTATTCTCATTTTCATTGCATCAGTACGAAAAGCATTGCGTACGAAATCTAAGAATTTGTCTGCTATTCCGTTGGTTTTTATAACACTACACCTCAGTCGCCGGATATTTAGTTAGTTTTGCTTTGATCAGCAGCGTGCAAACTTACATGTTTAATTCTTACATGACTGGTGAAGGAATGAAGAAATAAATTCACCATTTCAGAAATTTATCTTCTGGTATCTATGAAAACTCCCTATTTCTTGCAATTACTTCAGTTAAACTATTGGGTTGTCTGCATTAGTAAGAAACTAGTAGGATACCCGTGCATACGCACGGGTGCTACCATATTCATTTCATGAACGAACTTAGACATAATTTAAATAGTCTGGACAACACCTCGTGTAAAAAAAGACAAATTTAAAGTAGTTAAAAAAGTGACTCTCAAATAAAAAATTAGATAAATATTAAAATCTAAAAATGTAAAAGTATCATCTAAAAACAATCTGTGCTTTTATCTAGTGTTCTTTCATATATTAGTGTCAGTGTTGTTATCCCGTGTTTTTTTATATATTAGTGCAGCTATCTCGTGTTTTTACATGCATCATTGCAATTATCCCGTGTTTTTTATATTTCAATAAAGTTATCACGTATTTTTTAATATATCAGTGAAGTTATCTCATAGTTTCAATTGATTATTTTTAGTTGACTAATAGATTATAGTAGACAGTAACGATAGATGGTAGATTATCAAATATTTCAGTGAAGTGTTTTTTATATATCAGTGCAGTTATCCCGTGTTTTTTTATATATCGAGATAGTTATCCCGTGTTTTTATATATCGATCAGCTTATCCCGTGTTTTAAATATTAATCAAGAGTTGAAATAGTCAATAAGTTTTCCTTATATATATATATATATATATATATATATATATATATATATATATATATATATATATATATATATTAATATCGTGTCTTTTTTATATATCGGTGAAGTTATCCCGTATTTTTATATATTAGTGAAGTTATCTCGTAGTTTAGATTGATTATTTTAGTTTATTAGTAGATTTGATTTGAATTTCGAATTTTTTTAAAAAAAAAAAGGGGAAAGTTAAAAAAAAAATGGGAAAAGAAATATCTTTAAATAAATGGTGTGGGGGTCACTAATAATAGATGTGTAAGAAGTAAAAAATATTGGAAAATGTGAAATTGAAAGAGAGTGAGTGAGAAAGGAAGATAAAGTAGAATTAAAAATTGATAAATAAAACAAAAGTGGTGATGTGTCAAAAAAAAACAAAATGTCTAAAATTGTAATTTGGTAAGTTATTTGTTTGTATAAATAGATATTAGATTAGATTAGTATAGTTATGTCATGTTTTTTTATATATAAGTGTAGTTATCTCATTGTTTCAATTGATTATTTTAATTGATTAGTAGGTTATAGTAGATAGTAAAAGATAGATAGAAGATTATCAAATATATCAGTGCAATTATCCCGTGTTTTTTATATATCAGGATAGTTATCCAGCATTTTTTATATATCAGTACAGTTATCCCGTGTTTTAAATATTAATCCGTAGTTGAAATAGTCATCAGTAGATAGTGGGTAAAGAAAGTTGGTGAGTTTAATTTGAATTTTGAAAGAAAAAAAAATGAAAGTTGGAAAAAAGTGGGAGTGATAAGAAAATGCATTGAGAGAAGAAATTTGATAAAAGTATGATAGTAAATTACAATGTTGTCCTTAGTCAGATGAATTGTCAAGTAAATAGGGAGGCTTGTTTGAGTAATTTAAATGTGGTTTGTCTGTATAAATAGATTAAGTGTTGTTTGTTTGTATAAATAGATAAATAGATATTAGGTTAGATGCTAAATAGGAGTAAATTGTAGGTTATTTAATATTAATTTAATTATATTAGATTATATAGTGGATTAAAAAAATTGGGAAAAAAATATTTTTAAATAAAGGGTGTGGGGCCACTAATAATAGATGTGTAAAAAGTAAGAAATAGTGGGAAATGTGAGATTGAAAGAGATTGAGTGAGAAAGAAAGAGAAAGTAGAATTAAAAAATGATAAATAAAACAAAAGTGGTGATGTGTCAAAAAAGTAAGATGTCTAAAATTGTAATTTTGTAAGTTATTTGTTTGTATAAATAGATATTAGATTTCTCTCGGCTAACCCCATAAAAATCCAAATCCATCCCAATTGGTATCAAAGCTTAATCCTGAGGCTTTGAAATGTTCATTGTTAAAGTAAAAAATGTCAACTCATGGTCAAAGTCAAGCTATCATTCAAAAAGTGGAGATAGGGAGCAACTCAACTGATGGAGTTCTAAATTTGATCTCCACTTTTATAAACGACGCCCATGGTAGCCAAAAAACAAGAAAGAAGTTGTTATATTATGCTATGTTTTATTCAAGAGGGAAAAAGTAAAGAGAGAAAGAAGTGAGAGGGAATGAGAAAAGAGAGAAATGAATGAGAAATAGAGTAGATTAAATACGTTGTTTGGTATAAGAGAAAGAGGATAGAAAGAGGCGGTAGTTCTCTCTCTTTTGTTTGGACATACATGATCTAAGAATGGACAAAATTGGTCCACCATGGATCACATATCAATCACATGCTTTTTTTTAGTTGAAAAAACATCAAGAAGAAAAATGAGTACTTCCCCTGATTTTATTAAAAAAAAATAATAATAAAGAAGACAAAAGAGAGACAATGGGGGACTAGACCAATACCATTGGCAAGAAAAGAGAATAAGTCAAAGCAATAATAAAGGAGTCCTCATTAAAACATTCTGATGTTGAAAAAACATCAAGAAGAAAAATGAGTACTTCTCCTGATTTTATTAAAAAATGAGAAAAAATAAAGAAGACAAAAGAGAGACAATGGGAACTAGACCAATATCATTTGCAAGAAAAGAGAATAATCCAAGCAATAATAAAGGACCCTAACTTGGAACCCCCTAAAACAGTCCATGCTAAAGACAAAATATAAGAGTTTAAAGGACTAAATTACAACAACCAGGTCAAAAAGATAAAGAGATGAAATTTGCTCTTAAACAAATATTATATCCAAGGACAAATTTCTTGTATTGCCATAATTTCTTCTTTAGGGTCTTAGACACAACCGCTTCAAAATTATCATACTACTACTACGCAATTGTTCCTTAAGTATCAATGACCACAGGATCACCAACATCATCTGACACATCACTTCAAAGATTTCCTAATATTCTAATGTCGATGCTACTACCTGACTATTAGTAGCAATAGACTCGAGGCATTTATCGAGCTTAACCTGTTCTTCTTTTGGGTCTTGGACACAACCATTTCGAAATTATCGTCATGCGCCATTATTCGTAGGATATCAGTAATCAAAGGATCAATATCAACATCTAACACATCACCTTAAAACTTTCCTAATATTCACACACCAGATGCTAACTTGATAGTGAAGGGTTGAGTGGAAGATGAATCATTAGAGTCATTCTAAAGACGACTAACAATATGCATATCATGGAATAATTGGGCACATCCCCACCTTAGCTATTACCATAAAACATACTGATAAAAAATGCAACATCAAAGTATCCTCTGCGCGATTTTTTCTTCGCCATCCCCATTTTTCAATTATAGTTATGCTGCTGATTTCCACCATCATCCCGGATCAACTTCATATAACTATGGTTCATCCACAAATTTATTTAGTGAAGCTGGCAACTTAACATCCATTCCATAAATTAAATATCTATGGACATAGCAAAGCATCGAGGCTAATCCCAAAAGATACTATGCATAAAGATAAAACAGATGCATGGTATAACATCCCTTGAAAATTCCTTTGAGGGCCAGTTGTGAGGAAAAGTCACATGAAAGAGCGCATTCGAGGCCTGGTTATAGACTGCGCTCCATCAACATATATGGTTGTTCCTGTCATGTAGCGTGATCCATCACTGATTAGATAGATGACTGTAGAAGCAAGATCATTCTTAGGATCAAGCCATCTCTCAAGTGGTGCTGCCTCTTTCACTAACTTCTCTGCCCTTTCCTTTCCCACTGATAATGGGAATTCATCATTCAGGTGAAGTCCGCGTGCAATAGCATTAACTCTGATCTGGTACTTCCCTATCTCCAAAGCTGAAACCTGAGGAAAACAAATTAACAGTGTTGTCAGTAGGAGAACACATTAAGCATCACCAGACTTTCTAATATTTCAGAATACGAAATGCAAGTAAAAGCTTTCTTAAATTGTGTAATAGCCAATTTTTAGTTAATTTAATTAAGCTACAATATTTTACGTCTGGAACAACTTCACATAACATGGCTCATTGGCTTATAAATGAAATCTTGAATAATCGAATAGTAGGAAAACTCAGCCAGAAAGCTAAAGTAACAGTAGTACAGATGAATAGGAACTTCAAATATAGTGTACTCTAGCATTGGGCTTTAGAATAGGCTTAATGCTAGTCAAAGTTCAAGAAGGAAAGCCCATTACAACTGCGGAGAAACAGTAGTACAAATTCATTTGTCATTGAAGATAGCATAATAAGCAAAATGCCTTATAACATGCGACCTCTGTATCGCCACAAAATTTGTTCATCATCTGTTAACAATCCCATTTGAATTAAGATCATCTCAACTGATCAGATAATGCATTTTCCTTTTGGCTTTGGAAGCTAATCAGATTAACTCAGTAAAACATGCATCACACCATATTCAGATTAAAAAAAAGAGTTGAATTTTCAGATGGCAAGCAAAGCAAACCATGAATTCGAAGCAGTCTTCTATGTGTTTGAAGTTGGAGGGGTATATGCAATTTTGGGAATTGCCCGGCTGGCATATTTGGGAGACAACAGCAAATTGGGCACCATTCATGGAACTCTACCACCAAGGAGAGATGTGAGGATACACGGGGACCCAAAGTTTTCCAAATCTCAGATCTCTTCAAGGGACATTTAGGAAACTTTTCATACTCATGGCTCTCGGACTAACAAATGCCCTAGTTACTTTTCAATGTGCTATAAACTCCACTTTGCTACCATTTTTGAGGAAAATTGTATTGGTGTTTTTCAATGATATCCTCATTTCAATAAAGATAGCCGTTTGAGACAGCTTGATTAAGAATAAGCGATTCCACAGCAAGCCATTTTTTATGCCAACCAAAAGAAGTGCAGCTTTGAAAAGAGGATGATGATTATATGGGTCTTATCTGGGTCGCATTGTATCAAAAGGAGGAGTTTTTTGGATAACAGGAAAAAGAATGTGATATTTCAATGGTCCGCACTAAAAACAGTTAAATCTTGGTGGGGTTTCTCGACTCTCTAGCTATTGTTGACGCTTAGTTAGATTTTTGCAAAATTGCCAAACCACTCACCAATTTTTTATCCTAAAACCCACGTTTCAAATGGAGTCAACAAGTTGATCAAGCCTTCAAACTGCTACAGATACTCCATTGCTTGTTGTGCCAGATGTCAGCAAGTCGGTCTCCAGAGTATGATGCATCAGGGAGGGGTAGAGGTACAGTGCAGTGCCATCGCAAGGCAAGAGGCCTATTGCATTCTTCAGAAATGCTTTCTCAGAATGCTCAATAAAGTAAATTAATCTACGAGGTACTACAGGCCATATTTGGTCATTAGACAGGTCGGACCACTTTCATACCAGCTACCGCTACCAGAGCAGGTCCATATTCATCCAACTTACTTTGTTTTACAGCTCAACAGGGCAATCAAAACTCACTCGGCTGAACCAGAGTTCCCTGCTGATTTGCTTAGTTATCAATCTCGGGTAGTGGCACATAGCAACCAACTATAAAAACACATAGCATGATAGCGCATAACAAGATGACTTATATTCTAATTAGTTCTAATACATATTAGATAATTTATATTATATATACAAATGCTGAAAAAAATAAAATAATACTCAATATTCATGAATTATTCATAATTAGCAATAAAAAATTAGTCATAGGTCTTAAGCAAAACATACAAGTAAATACCAAAGAAAGTCAAGAAAACACACATTTATGCATTCAGTTCCCCAACAGATCACCACCTATGCAATCGATGCAGGGACAGCTCCTAAAAGTACATCATTTCCCAATGCTAAACTTCTTGTATTAACACAGACAACTAGCATTCTAAGATGCAATCTAACTCATCAGTACACCACACCAACACAAAGCAATAGAACAACTTTTCTCACAAAAGAAGTTGATCTTTAATGAAAGTCAAAGAAATTTGCAGCACAAACCGAGAAACATCATCACAAAAGGATGTTTCATATAGTATAACCACTAAATCATGAAATCTTCCTTCTTTTTAGATTGACTTTAGGGCATAGTAAATGTATAAAATATAAATACGTGAAATTTGACAAGTTGACTTTCAGACAAGTGATTTGACAATATTATAATAATCTTCTTTCTAGGAAAACAAAACATAAACTAAATAAAGGCTGATAATAATAGATGTTCTCTTACCCTAACTAACTGCTGCACTCCAGCCAAAACTGAGCCACACGCAGCAGCTCCCGGATAAAGACCTCTTTCAGAACCTAGAATCGATGTTATAAATACAATGGAGCCTCCTGTATTGAAGTCCCGCATCCTTTGGCCAACAGCTTTTAACAAATACCAGACAGCCATAAAATTTATGTTGACTGTTTTTTTAAATTCGCTCTCAGCTAACTTGAGATGATCTTGCATCTTTCCTGAAATGAACAGAATCACACACTCATTAGGCTACTACTGGAGCACATGAAAGAAACCAAAGGAAAATCACACTTCACAGATATTATTATATCATCATGTTATTACTAAAAGAGGGAATAAAAAGTAAAATCAATCTCAAGAAGAGTTACTTTTGCCTCCAAGTTTCAATTTGATTAGAAGTAATAAAATACTTTCGCTTTACATTGAAAACCTGCACTACATCAAACTTGATTTCAGAATGAAAACTCGACAGAACACAAATCATTTTACTTCAAACTCAATTTGAGCTAAATCAATTTTATAAAATTCAATTCAATTAAAATCACCAAAAGTCGGTTTAGAGAAGATAAATTTGATTTTGGTAAAGATAATATTTGACAGTTAAACATCAAAATTGATTTTATTTCAAAAGCAAGATTGGCTTATCATAAGCATATAAGTGCTTATATATATAAGCTATTTCTATAACAAAAGATACAATAAAGTCAAATTCTATTCATATAAGTTATAAGTTGTTTTCATAAGCTATTATGAAGAGCTTATGAAAATAAGTTGAAAACAACTTATGGACATATCATTAACTATTTTATAAGCTCTCTCCAATAGTCTCTCTCACAAGTACTTATGTCAGTAGGTAATACCAAATAAGTCAATCCAAACATACCTTAGAAGTGTTGCTAACAGCTTTTTTAGAATGAAAATCATCCATATAAAAACTAGCTCACTTCAGATTCAATTTATTTAACCTAAAATCAATTTTACAAAACCATTCATAAATTAATTTGATAATTTACTAACTCCCAAAGGTGATTGTTTACCTTCATAAGAGTAACAGTTAACAAACGCATCCAATTTCCCTAAAATCTGACACGCCTTATCAACAGCATCGTGAAAAGTCGATTCGTTTTCGTTCTCCATGTCCAATCCAACGACATGTACAACGGGATCAGTAACGGCAACACCATTGGGGAAAAGCGAATCCGTTATATTTTTAGCAATGCTATGTAGTGAAGTAGCATCTCCCAATAAAACCAATCTGAATCGAATTAACAAATAATTTAATCGAATCATCAAACGATAATGAAAATGGTAATGAGATAGAGAAGGGAGTGTTTTTCAAAACCTGCATCCTTGTTTGGCTAAATGGAAAGCGATTCCCTGAGAAACGTCGTCACCATTGGAGGTCAGCAACACTCGCTTACTTGAGTTCTCCATTGTTAGTCAAATGGCTTCAATGGCCAAGGGATTTTCCATTATAAAAGCGTGATCTATATCTACCAAGCACTTTGCTATTCTCCGTGAAACACGTTTCTCGTTTATGTTTGGGATCATGATTGAGCACTTTTAAGGGTAAACAGTTATTTTGGCCTTTTGACTCACCACATTCGATCCCCGAATGCAGAAAAATGCAAAATGATCTCTGTAGTTGTAATTTGTCTCACACGTAATTCCTTCCCGCAATGTGCGCCATTAACACCGCTCATCTATCCGCTACTTTCGCTTTAGTCCTCGAAAGAGGTCACTTATCACAATTTGGTCCCTGAAACATATACATGAATTCATTTTAGTCCCTAGAATCTTAAGTTACTTCAACAAAATTTTAAACCAGAATTTACTAGTCTGGGCTCAATTTGTGTCTTGACTTTGCTCAAATCGAAAGATCGAATGGGTCTCACGCAGACACATAACTCATTTATAACAAACACTTCTTTGTATGAAACGTAGTCTAAAGACTGACGTGGAGCAATTATGTGCCTCTTTTCATGTGCATGCTCTGCCGTGTTGGGTTATTAAAACGGTATTCTTACATTTCGTCAACGTACGAACTTCGTAGTAAATAGCATTTCTCCTCACTTTTAATTTTTAATAGTAGTACTTATTTGTAATCGTATAAACTTGGTTGTTGTGAAATCCCGAAACATATACGTGAATTCGTTTTAGCCTAGCAAAGCTAAGACACAAATTGAGCCAAGGTTAGTAAGTTCTGGTTTAAAATTTTGCTGAAGTAACTTAAGATTCGATGGACTAAAATGAATTCACGTATATGTTTCAGGGATCAAACTGACAGTAAGTAACATCTTTCAGGGACTAAAATGACAGTAACAGATGGATTAACGGAGTTAACGACACACATTAACAGGAGGGACTAACGTGACGAACGGATTACACTTTCAGGGACCATTTTGCATTTTCGTTCGATTCAAAGACCAAATTGACAACGAGTTATACTTTCAGGGACCAAAATGACTATTTACCCGCAGTTTTAATTGGAAAAGGGAAATAGAAAAATACAAAATATCTCTCAAAGCCCCTTAACTTTTTTTAGATAAACAATAATTTCATTGAAGGGAGCACAATGGGTGCCCAACCCTTACGATAGAAACCACAAACTACACTACAGTGATGATAATCAACCTAACCCACTGTTTATCCCCTATCTAGATTACGGGCCCGTTTGTTATGGATTAAAAAATAAGTAATTTTGTTGTAAAATAATTTAGAGATTAGTTTTTAGAGATTTTTAAGAAAATGAGAAGTTGTTTTGTGTTTGTGTAACATACTAAAAATCACTTATTTTAAAAAAAATCATTCTTAAAAAATTGCTTTTCATGAGAAGTTACTCTAAACAAATTTCTCATATGAAGTAGCTTTTTAGATTATTTTCACTTTTCATTTTTTAATAATCAGAATAAACGGACAACATGTCGTTATAGTGATTATTTTTAAAAAAAGTGATTTTTTTAAAAATAATCAGAATAAACGGGCCCTACACATATTGTTTAGGCATTGTGAATGGTTAGTCCACCACATTGAAATAGAAATAGAGGAATTACAATTCAAATTTATAAATACACCAACTCCAAATATAGCTTTTGATACGAGTCACAACCGAATTGACACTTGGTTCCTCGTTCTTGAAAATAGCTCTGTTCCTTGCGATCCATATGCTCCAACAAGTCGTCACCCATATAAGATGTTTCTTTCTCTTGGATTTTTTTCCTCTGCACAATTGGTCGCACCTATGAAATAGATCCATTATGTTCTGTGATGTGTCAAAGACCAAACCAAGCCAAGCACCGACACTAGACCAAACTGAACTCGCCGAACAGGAGGAAAACAAATTGTGCATAGTTTCGCAAAATTCGCTGCACATGGGACATATAGCGTCCTCAGCTGAGTGCAGAATATTTATGTGCAACACTTCGTCGCGCACAGACAAAGAGTTCGACAACAACCGCCAACTGAACAACAATACCTTCAAGGAGCCGCTGCTTTCCATAAGGACGCCCAAAAATTCGGAGGGTCTGTTTATTGAGGTGTAGTGCCTCGACTAGCTGGAAATAATATGACTTAAACGAAAATAGCTTAGACGGATCGTGAGGCCAAATCCACTCATCCTTCTTACCTCTAATGGGAGACGCCTGCTGTAAGATGCTACTAAGAATGTCACCCTCTGCTTTAATAAGCGGGTCCGCTGAGTTCTCGCCACGTAACAAGCCACACCCAAGAATCATTGTGCCAATGTCCCAAACTAGACACCAAAATGTGTCATCATCGCACCCGATGTATAGAAAAGGAAACACCTTTAACAAAGGTTCAATTCCTAACCATTGTTCCTTCCAAAATCAATATTGTTCCTCACACCGAGTGTGCATTTGATACACCACGCAAACCTTCTTGGTTCCTCTACATGCGAATCCAAATCAACCAAGTCTCTCCACCAAATAGATCCCACGCCCGCGCAGAGTACCACCACCGAGTCATGAACACAACAAGATGTAAGATTATCATATCTATGATATAGCAACTTGCTCCACATCGCGTTAGATCCATCAACGCCTCCATTTCCACTGGGAGAGGAGCGCCATATTGAAATGGGCTTCAAGATCTTTGATTCCAAGGCCCCTTCTTTTTTTTATTTACGATTTTATCCTGCCACCCAATACATACCATGATCTCCTCTTTAATTCCCAAAGAAAGTCCTTTGATTTTGATCGCTTTATTATAACAACTCTGGGCGCTATATAAAAAGAAAACATATACAGAGGGATGATATTTAAGACGGTTAATGAGTGTTACCCACCACCAATGGAGAGAAAACGACCTTTCCATAGAGCAAATATTTTTCTAACCATCCCTATGACGGCTCCACGCCGCCTCCCGCCTCTGATTTGCACCAATCTAATACCCAAAACTTGAAAGGGATGGACTCCATGCGCAAAATAAAAAGTGCTAGCTCTTTCCAAAAACCTTCTCGGAGCGCTTATACCAATAACCTTGCTCTTATGAAAGTTTACCTTCAAACCTGACACTAACTCAAAGGCCCTCAAAATTGATTTAATGCTCCAAAGATTTTTCCAATTTGCCTTACCCACCAACATAGTATCATCCACAAATTGCAACATGGAAAAATGGACATCATCATTAATAGAGAAGTCTTGAAAGTCACCAATCGCCACGACCTTGCGCATCAATGCCGCCGATAAATTCTTCGACAACAATGAGAAATAGAAATGGTGATAAAAGATCACCTTGCCTCAACCCCACCGCACATGAAAATCTTGAGTGGGACTACTGCTCAACAATACCGACTGGAGCTATTACACACACAAGATTGCATCCAAGCAATCCAACGGTGAGGAAAACCCATCCTATTCAACATATAGATTAGGAATTCCCATGAAATTGAATCATAAGCTTTCTCAAAGTTTACCTTAAACATCAAACAATCTTCCTTTTGGCGTCGTGGCATAGTCGACCAATTCATTAACAACAACAACCCCATCAAGTATTTGTCTCCTCCTATGAAAGCAGATTGTTGGTTGGAGATTATACTAGGAACCACTTTCTTTAGCCTAAGCCAAAACTTTTGCCAAGATTTTGTATAAACACCCTATCAAGCAAATGGGCCTTAACTCTCCCAATCCTTGCGGGTTATCGCTTTTTTAACTTTTTGGGGACCAAGGCAATAAAAGAAGCGGTGATCGCTTTAGGAGAAAAGCGCTAACATAAAATTCAATAAAGAAACTCACCACGTCATCTTTCAATATACTCCAACAAGTTTTGATAAAGTTGAGGTTGAAGTCATCCTGGCCCCGAGCTCTTATCTCCATCACAATCCCAAACTCTCGATCTAATCTCTTCCTTGGTGAACGGTTGAATTAATGACTCGCACTTCAAAGCAATAAAGAATCGAAGTGAATCCCCTAAAGTGGGGCGATTATGTGACTCACAAGAACTTATCAAAGTGACGCTCACAATACTCTTCACTTCATCCACCTTTTCCACCAACTCCTCGCCTCCTTAAGATCACAACATTACATCTTCTTCTTCTATACCTCATCACCGAGTGAAAATATTTGGAGTTCATATCCCCTTCCTTAATCCATCTTGCTCTTGATTTTTGGGCTAAGAAATACTCTCTGGCCTTGATTTCTTTTCACAAAGAGGCTGAGACTTCCTTTCTATTAATCACTACATCACTATCCCACCCTTCACTGAGAATACCATCCAATGAGTTCAAGTCCCTCACCAAATTATCAATGTTCAAGTAAACTTTACCATACACCTCCTTATTCCAAGCTCTAATATACTCCCCTTGAGTTGTTTCAATTTCTCTTTTATAACAAAAGCCTTGTGACATATAACATTAAGCTCATTCCAACACTTGCGTACCATAGGCAAGAACTCGACATGATCCAACTACGCATTAAAGAACCGAAAAGGTTTAGGCCCCCAATCATTCACTGCACATAGGAGCCAAATGAGCGAATGATCCGAAATATCACAATTCCCAATCCACTGACCAGTGATCCCCCACTCAGAAAATTTCTTCCCCGACACCGAAACATCAACTAAGTCCATGTCAACAATGAAACTATTAAAATCATCTAGTTCAAAGATCACCGTGGTCACGCCTCTACCCCTTCTCTCTCGGTAGACACAGATACAAGGTTAAAATCGCCACAATACACCACTCTCCATCCCCAAAACTCGCTTAATAGCAACTAACTCGCCCATACCCTCTCTTCGCCATCAGAGTACAAGGGGCATAAATATTCACAATATAGACAACTTTACCACGTGTGATGCTAAGCTAATACCAAGGAAACATGTACTAAAAATGAGACGCTACTGCGCATGCACCCTCCAACCAAGTACATAAGATACCTCCCGACAAACCATGAGAGGGTTGGTGTACCCACTGAAACTGACGGTTACCCCACAACATACCAACCTCGCCCTCCACCATCACCTCCCTATTTGTTTCTTGAATACAGACAAACTGAAAAGAGCCAGAATTGATAAGAGACCAACTGGCGCCGCTTCTCGTGATCGCCCACCCTCTAATATTCAAAGCCCCTTAACTTATTTTCAAGTAACGAATAGGTTTTTTTAACTTTTTTTGTAACTATTAAGTCCCTTAAATTTTAAAAATGTTGCACCATTGCCCTTTTTAACAACTTCGTTAATCAGTGATTTGCACATTTTCTCCGTTCGTATGGTTTATCCTTTTAATAATAAAGTTTTTGTACACTCAAGACTTGACCTTGAGATGATTGACATGTGTCCTAATAGTTTTATAATCAATGTTAGATTGTAAGAAAAGAAAAGTAAGAAAATTAAAACAATGGACTTAGTGTGTAGTGTTTGTTGGGGCCTACATTTTAACTTTTAATGTATTTCTTACATTTCTTTTTAAAAACTATTCTTACTAAATAGCATTGCTCTAATTTAATTTAGTATTGGATTGAGATTTTAAAAGACTTTTTAACATCAAAAGTTCCCAAGAATTTTAAAAGATTTTGTAGGAATTTCATTACGCTTAGGACTCAGAGGATTTTAAAGACTTTTAAGTTCAAATTTTGGCTTAATTACACTTTTGGTCTCTCTATAATAACTCATCCACGTTTTTGGTCCTCCAAGTTTTTTTCACGATTTTGCTCCCTCTATTATTCCAATTTTAAAAGTTTTTTTAACTAAAAAATCCACATGGCAGTCAAACGTAGCATGCCACGTGATTTAAGTGAATATCACATCAGCCTAAGGCTTGATCAATTTTGGCAGAGACAAACATTTTAGAAATTGGAATAAAAGGTGAACCAAAATTGTAAAAAAAAAAAACTTGGACGAACCAAAATTGTGGATGAGTTATTATAGGAGGATCAAAAGTGCAATTAAGCTTAAGATTTTAATGGATTTATATCAGTGGACTTTATAGGATTTGAAAGGACTTTGTGGAGTTACGAGATTTGACAAAGTCCAAAATAAAAAAATAATAATAATGTTGGGATAATTATGTTTTTAGCCCCTATAAAATTTCAGTATTTTTTTTAGTACGTATAAAAATTTTCATCAACTTTTATTCCCTATAAAATTTTACAATTTTGTTTTTTGTCCCTATAAAATGCCAACTTATGTATACACATTGAAATTTTGAGTGATGCTTTGTATACATGTTAGAGACATTATAAACATCAACTTCAAATTTTCTTACAATGGATGAATTAAATATAAATTTTTTAAGTGCAAAAATTTCAATAATCAAATTAAAGGAAATATTAACCTAGAAATCCAATTTTGAGCTTATTCTTTGTGAGAGAGATATTTTTAATATCCTTAATGTGTATGCAAAATATCATTAAAAAATTCTAAAAGTATACATGAGTTTAGCTAATTCACTCTAATTTCATGTCCTTCAAAGTGGGGTAGTATTTCTCTACATATTCTCCATGCATTAGCATATTCTGGTTACTGCTATTAGATTTGAATAATAGGTTCAAAATTACAGTCTTCATTAACAAGAGTGTTGAAGATGAAAATCCGTCCATACCCAACCATGCATAACATCTAATAATAACTATATAAATTTATTCTTTTTTTTTTGACAAAATAAATTTATTCAACATCTAATAAATTAATTAACTAATAGTAAAAAGTTATACCTATAAAGTAGCTTTAATAATTGCTTATATTTTTTTTTCAACATACTGTTATAGGCCTCTTGATTTAATAACTACACAATGTAATAGTTTTATAAAGAAAATAAGTGATACATTTGTACTGTTCCTAGTATTTTTCTTTGGTATAATAGAGGGCCTATTGCCAAAAGGGAGAGACTACAGAGGAACAAGTCTGGGAAATGAGACTCCCATAGCATTAGCTAACAACAAATGTCTTAGTATTTTTCAGTATAGTGTGTTTTTTTTGTTGAGACCAGGGTATCCACTATCGAATGCATTGGCGGATGTATATATTGCCTAGAGTGTACACCTGCACACTCTCTAATTTAAAAATTTGCATTAATACCCCTATAAAAATATATTTTGACACCTTTAATTTTGTTTTTTGCACACCTTGCTCTTATTTTTTTCTTTCTATTCCTAAAACCACTCTTTTCTATTGTAGCTCGAGGGGCGGTTGGTAGTGTAATTATAGAGTAGTTTTGACTGCCCCAAAATAATATATGTATTTGAATAATTGAGTATATTTTATATTTAGCTACCTCAATAATTTGTTATTTAGCTATCCCAACTAAGTTTATTTGTCTGGGATAAAAGAACAATAACAAGTTTATTAGTTTAAGTCTCATTAGTCTATTATTATCACAACAAAAAATATGGTGATTTTTGTTAACTTGGTAATTTGTCCTTCTATTTTACTTTTGACAATTTTGGTCCCAATTTTTCTTAATTTTGCAATTTTTTCCCTCAAAATCATGTATTATATATTTGCACTTTGGTCCTAAAAAATCTTTAATTTTGAGAAAATGGGGGACTAAAATTGCACAACCCATGATTTTTAGCAGCCAAAAGTGCAATAAAAAATCACAAGGACAAAAATTACCAAATTAGAAGAGCAAAATTGTTTAGTTGGTATGTACCATCACCGTAAAAACTTTTTGAAGTAGGCGAGAGAAAGCCAAACTTTTTTCATGGTGTGTTGTTTCATGATTAACTGATGTCATAAAAAAAATTTCTACACGACGATGTATATTAGTTATTAAATTAAATCGTTTGACCACCCTCGACTAGGGTCCTAGATACGCCATTGGCCAAACACTGTGACTAATCCCCTCGCTTGATTTTAATATAGTGTTTATATGTCTCTTAATTTTTTATCATTGTTGTCAATAAAGGTTACTTTGTTATTAGATGAATATTAAATGATTTTGTTTGTAACAAAATTAAAAGGATACACTATTTTTCATACATGTTTACTCTTCTTGAGGCTTTGTTTGGTAAAAAATAGCGGATAGCAGAAAAACTAGTGGATAGCGGATGATCCACTACAAAAAAAAAACAAGCACTAGCTAGGGAATATTCTGTCGCTAAGAGGCCCAATTTTGTCGCTAATGACCATTTGTGAGGGAATTAGCGAGGGACTGGTTCATTCGTTAAATCCCTCCTCGCTAATTCCCTTAAAGAGGGAAATTTGAATTAGTCGCTAATTAGCTAGGGACCATTCCGTCGCTAATTCACTCTCTAAGTCAGACATACATGTTTCCCAATCTGAATGACTTGTATGAGGGATTCAAATTATTATTATTATTATTATTATTATTATTATTATTATTATCATCACTAAGCTTTCCAGAGAGAGAGGAGTGAGAGTGGTGGTGGTGTGGTGTGGTGTTGAATGGTGGATTAGGGTAGATAGAAGGAGAATAGTAAGGAAGAAAGAGAGTGAGAGAGATCTATGTGGTAGTGGTGTGGAAGAAAGAGAATGAGACAGAGCTATGTGGTGGTGGTGGTGTAGTGGAAGGTGGAGAGAGGAAGAGAGAAAGAGGGAAGAAATTGGGGTTAAGAGAGAGTGGAGGTCGTAGGTGATGGTGGTTGTGTGGTGGTGGTGGTTTTGTGGTGGTGGTTGTGTGGTGGTGGGTTAGGATTTGTAGGTGAGAGAGAGAGTAGAGGAAGAGGAGAGTAGGTAGTAGGTGATGATGGTTGTGTGATGGTGGTGGTGATGGGTTAGAATTTGTAGGTGAGATAGAGAGAGTAGTGGAAGAGGAGAGTAGGTAGTAGGTGATGGTGGCTGTGTGGTGGTGATGGTGGTGGTGGTGGTGGTGGTGGTGGTTGTGTGGGTAAGAAATTTGTGAAGAGAAGAGGAGAGTGAGGGTGTTGTGAGTGAGAAAGAAGAGTGAGTGGTACAAATGGATTTAAAAAAAAAATTAAAAATTTTGTGAGGGATTTAGCGACGGCTTGTCCGTCTCTAATGGTTGCACGCTTTTCAAAAATGTTAAGGTTGCGAGGGACACTCCTATTCCATCGCTAAATGTCTTGGTATGCGTGTAGTTTGATCTGAATTTTCCTCCTAACAATTAGCGACGCCGTTGCTATTACCTTAAATTTCGTCGCTAAATCCGTAAAAACGATGCACTTATTCCGCTGCGCTTCCATCGCTAAAGTCGCTTTTTATGTAGGACCATTATTCCTCGCTAATGTCCTCACTAATAACACTTTTTTGTAGTGATCTTATAAATAATAGTGGATAAGCTAATGATAACATATAGCTTATAGTGGATAGATAAGCTAGTAGTTGATAGCGAATAAAATGCTTTTGTAAAATTAGCGGTTGAACTAACTGAAAATGTAAAATGACATAAAAAGACATGTTTAATTAATGGTTGGGTTTATTCAATCAATTATAAACTATTAATTCTATAAATTCATGATAATCAAACTAACTATTAATATATTTTTAAATTATTTTTTAATATTTATATTTTAATATCTAATTTATTTTTTTTAAATCGAACTTGTGCAGTGCAATACAATGATAGTAAACTCCTAAAAAAAGTAACAATAACAATAGTAATATAATTAAAATTAAAATTAAAATAAAAGACAATATTGTATGCTTAAAAAATAAAAATAATCTTCATCATGCAGTATTATATTAGTATAAAATAATAGTCAACATAAATATTCTCTAGCATTTCACATAAAATATTGAAGAAAAGATACAAATAAAAGGTGACGAAGGTAACTAACATGGAGTGTATTTTTTTTTAATGCAAAAAGATAAAAAGCAACTTCGCACAGTGAATAGAGAATCACGTATTCAAAATTAAAAATAGGCTTAAATATCATTGCAAATATCACTATAATCCATTTATCCCCTGTAAAATAAAAAGTTTTAAAATGCCCTTTGCAAATATAAACTGCTTACTTACTACCCCCTTGCTAGATTATATTGACAAAGTTAAGTGTATAATGGGTATAAACTGCTTATTTGCACCCCCGCAAAATATATATCGCTTACTGCTACCCTCGTAGGGGGTAACCAGAAACCGTTTATATTTGCAAGGGGCATTTTAAAACTTTTTATTTTACAGGGGGTAAATGAATTATGGTGATATTTGCCGGCTGTAAATGATATTTAAGCCTTAAAAATATTAAAAAATTAAATTTACTTTATTAAAGACAGAGAAGAAATATTATAAAAATAATTGGATTAAAAATGACTAAAAAATGAGACTTTATAAGCTCAAACGCTACTAATTGAAATAGCATTCTAAAAAATTAGAAGTGTTTGACAAACAATAGTGATTAGCATTTTTTGGAATGGTAGAATAATGGAGATAAAAAGTCCCAAGAATATGGGTGGGATTATTTCATGAGTGTAGTATTTATAGTTTGTAATAAAAAGTCCCACAAAATGCATGTATTTTTTAATACCAATAGATTTTATTTAAGCTGTAAAATATCTCCCACAAATACTACTAGATTTCGTGAGACTGTTTTTAAAGATCTTGAAAATCTTAATTGATACCACAAATTTTCTTTTCCAATTAACTAAAAGTCGTGATTGAATACCACACAATTGTTTTAACTAAAAAAAAGTGTTTAAAATCATTTTGACATATATATAATATAAAGAGACTCACTCATAAAGATAATGTAACTTCTCAATAGTCAAATTACACCGATATACTTGTGACCACCTTTTTAGCATCGTGAGTGCCTTTACAAGAAAACCCATATGCAACCTTTCTCCGAGATCCACCACCTCTTGTTCATTCAAGAACAGATTGATCTTGATCGCATCTTGATCATCGAAAGTGTTGATGTCGCTCGCTACTCCGCCGTCCGGGTCCGAGGATGAATAAGGACCGGCCGAGAGCACCTCGTGTGGTACCAGAAAGACACTCCGACGCCGAGTCGAGGTGTGCTAACGCGCAGGTATCACTGGGTAGGAAAGCGCACTGCATCGTGGATGGATGGGGTACTTATACCATCGAGGCGACCGCCGCTATGGTAAAATCGCCGATCGCCGAGAATTGCGCACTGCCACGAGCTTGGGCCGCTTACCGAATGGGCCGCCAAATTTCTCGATCGCACATCCTCGTTATTTCGATACACCCCCGAATGCATCTAAATTGACTTTGATTTACTAGATGATCATATAATATGCATACATTGAATCAATCCATAGAAATGAATCAAATGATGTCTTGACGAGAAGATGTCAGAAAAAAAATCAGAAATGATGCATTACAGAAATGAATTGAATGATGCTGCTAGAGAGTAAAAAGAAATAAATCTTGGGAACTTACATTGGAGCTAGTAAAAGAATACACAGAGGACATAAAAGCTATTAGCCACAACTATTGAAAGAAACCTAAGTCTCACATTGATTAGAGATATGATCTCATAAGAGTATATAATGAAAGGACTCATCTATCACCTTACATGCTTCTGCCATGCAAATGAATTAGACGCAAATCCACATTCTAAGAAAAACAACCTCCCACTTTCTAACACTGCTTACTCAAATGAGCATCTCAGTCAGCAGCACACATTGATATGCTGCATGCAAATTGCAGCTGTGATTGGAATACTCATTTGAGCAAGAAACATTACAAAGGGGACACACTTCAACAAACAAAACCAGAGTTTTTCATTCAAAAGGCTGGTTCTTTTGTTGACAAGAAAATAGCTCAATATATACCCATATTTAAAGTGGCTGAGAAGTGGCACTGTTTGGTTGAAATTTGACAAGAGGTTAAAAGAGAAAGACTTGTAGTTGTAGGTATAGTCATAGAATGGCAGCTCAAATTATTGTTCAGACCCAACAAACTAAAACCAATGTGAATAATATGAGGGTAAAATTTTTGTCTCTATTTGCTCTCACATTTTGTGTCTCTTACTAACGACAATTTGCTTTATAATAAAAAATAAAATCATAACTTGTTAACATATATGTATATCTCTACCAACATGGTATAGTAGAAGAGGTAAATATCTGGCTTCCTTAACTATTTGGTATAGATTTGATCTCGCATCAAAGGCATATAAAAATACCCATGAGAGATCAACTCCTTAAATGAATCTCAAGATTTCGTATGATTACCTCATAAATACAAGAGAGAATATCTTGATTTTAAAAAACTGTATATCTCAAATATTTGATTGGTTGGTGATGGGGCGACAATATTTTTTGGGACATCATATGTTTGAGGATATGGTTAAAGTTAAAATGCACTAGTTAAGAAAAATATTGACAACATTAAAATTGTTCCTCAACTCGTTAACCATTTCTTTGTTTAAACGGGTAATCATTACTATTAACAAGATAGCTAGATATATTGTTTAGAAATTGATGATGTTTCAAATAAGAAAAAGTCTTCAAAGTAGATAGTTTAATGGGTGCGCTAAGAGACACAAAAGGAGTATAAAAAGAGGCTCGATGTTAAAATCATTGAAACTAACGCTTTTTCTTCTCTAACAAATAACAATTAACCACTATTATTTGCGTAGTATGATTTACAATATATACTAAACAAATGTTTAGTATTTCTTACTAAATGGGTATAAAGGTTAATTCCCTAATAATAAATAAAACGGTTACTAACTAGCCCTCTTCAACATCACACAGATGTAGGGAAGCCAACTTTTGAGACAAAAAAAGAACAATTAACGAAAAAATCAAGTACAATTAATTGATGATGATTTACACAAACACCTTTATTTATTTTAAACCGTTAGATCTCGATATTCCTAATAAATAAAAATCAAAGGATTAAGATTAATTTAGTAACAATAAGTAGCTAAAAGCTTAGTTCCATTATTTACACCTTAAAAAATAGAGAAGAAAAGTTGATGTAAAGCACATGGGGCATTCCCCTTCAACTTCCAAATTTGGTTGGTTAAAATCCTCACCGTGAGTTAGACTAGAAAAGTAGGAGTGGCAGATCTACCCACTTTTTTTTAGCTTTATATGACACTACATTTCACATTTTTTCAACATATTTTTATTCTTTGTTAAATTTAAATGACTCACTGAATATTTTTGTGCTCAAATTTGTACTAAAAATCAATTGTGTTCATCAATTGAAATCAAGTGTGCTACTAACATCATCATTATTTTTATTTTTTTACCATATATACATTCAAATTGGTTTTGAAATTAAAGTTGATTTTATTAAAACTAATCTAAAATATTTGAATTAATGCAATTATGGTTAAATTGATATTTTAGTCCCTATACATTATAATTTATATCAATTTATAATTTGGTACTAGTTGAGAGAAAATAAGTCAACCAGTCCTACATGTGTAGTTACCAGTTGGTCTCTCTCGTTAGAACGTAAAAAAATATCAGGGCAAAGACTTATGATACTAAGGCATTTCTTAGTAATAATTACTAAATTTTTCGATAACCATTATACAACAATCCAATTGTTAGTACATACTAACCACAATTTAGTGTTTGTGTGGTGACTAACCACAATTTAGTGTTTGTTTGATTAGTACATACTAACCACAATTTAGTGTTTTGTTTGGTTACATGAAATTATGACCTCTTTTAACTTCCTTGCCACAAAAAGTTAAAAAAACAAGTGAAATATGGATGGATGTTATTGAATTTGTCCTTGCCACAAAATCCATTCTCCGAACCAATTACAATTACTCAGTTTGAGTTGGTTCATTTATTACATTTTTTCTCCAAAACCCAAGCCAATCCAATAGTATATAGGTTCGTTCGAATTAGACTCACGAGTCATGCACCAAAATATAAAGTTTTTAAAATATAAAAAGCCAAAAAAGCAAACTCAAACTCTAACTCAGTTTTCAAAAGATATAAAAAAACACTTTTTTAATAATCCAACACTTTAAATAGCCAAAAAATTCTAACAAAACAAACTCAAACTCATTAATAGTCTTCCAATATGTAGTATTAAAATCTTACAATTAAACTATAAATTATTAAGGTGAAAAATATTGGCAAGTAACATCTTGTGATTCTAAAATTAAAAAGCTACTATGAGTTATGGGTTGGTTTGGGTTTGTGAGTTTAGTTTTTGAAATCCTTTTCCAAACCAAATTACTATGGGTTGGTTGGTTCGAGTTTGACATAAACACAAAAATTCCAGAACCAAACATATCGGACTGGATTGAATTATGGTTTTTTTTTTTTTTGGATTTTCTTGAACCACTGAATACCCTAAAAGGCAGGTACCAAATGGATAACTATTGCATATGTAGTGATTGATTTAATGATTTTTTTTGTATATGGACATGTTGTCCAACTTGAAAGTTAGTCGATGAATCAATTAATAGCTTTCAACTATGAATCCCTTTCTTCAAGCAATTACATTGAGAGAGGAACTCTGCCTCTCGCTTATGAGCCCTCAACTACTTTAAAGAGTGTTGAGTACTCGAGGCGAAGAAGTTTGGTTCTATTGTACTACGTAAAACATAGGAAAATGAAGATATAAGTAAAATTGCTTGAAAGTAACTTGTGTATTGATTAATGTCTGTCCAAAAACATTTACAAGTTTAGTATATATAGGTACAATAATAGCCTAATATCTATTTATCACTAATATACAGCTAACAAATAACACTACTACCGAGTAATTATTCGGCTAAGAACATCCACTAACACATCACGTTTCCATGTTTCTCGCCACTAACCGCTTCAACGTCTCTTAGGTGTCTTATACACTCACCTTATATTTAGGACTAGTTCCCTTATCCTTTGCGCATAGCTCCAATGTGCATATTTCATATGTGGGCAATTGTTTTCTTTCAATCATGGGTTGGATTGAACTTGTCTAAGTCAGTTATATATGGCATGGTCTTATATAGCTTTCAAGTATGATGGCCTGATACTCCGGTGTAAGGTTATTTTTGAGCCCTCTCTTGCTTTTTGTGTGATTTGTGGGGACTTGATGGAAACGCTAGCTGTGTTTCAACGATAGGGGTGGCAACTGCCTATGCCACTAGATTTATTCTCGCTCTTCTCGGTTTTCTGTGGCTTTGGATGAGGGGCTAGGAGGAAGCAGAGTTTGAGTCTGATTTGGCACTCAGTCCCATGGTTCCTCTGGGACATGTGAAACAGGTGTATTTTTCACGCTAAGCTTCCTGATTGTGATGGGGTTATTCAGCAGACTAAGTCTCTTTCCTGACAGTGGTTTCTTGCTAGGTCGCAGGGTCCACGGTGTCTCTACTATGAGTGACATGTGGCCCCTTTATTATGTATTAGCCAGAATAGTTTTTGTGCTTCCCCGCTTGTTTTTTATGTTGTCATGTATTCTCCTGGAGTACTTATTTTTCCTTTTGTGTGTTTTTTTCATTGGGTTTTCCCCGAGAGATTTTAATGAGACCACTTGTATTTTAAGGGTTCAAATACCCCTTATACTCCAATTAGTATAATATTCTATTTTGCCTTTCAAAAATAATTGGGTGTCGTAATTCGTAATTTCATATAGGTGTGTCCATCAAGAATATTTGCATTTTCTTGGCATAAGGTTTGCACCCTATTAGATTTATAGTTTGTTGATACTAATCCCATCTCAAATATAAGTAAATAAGAAGACTTATCTTTTGAAGTTTGAGTCATTGTTGGCTACCTACAAAGTGTCTCAATGTTTCTAATAAAATGTTAATTTTCGCTTGTGCTTAGGAGCAGATTTTGTACTATCCAACACCAAGTTTGTCCTGTGCGAGAATCGAATCCGAAAGCACCGAGTTGACCACCCGTGTCCCAATGTAGCTTATGCCACAATTGGTTACAAAAAGACTTATTTGGTTTGGTGATACAAAATATAAGTAAGAAAAGGATAGTTTGTGAAATGCAGCTATAATTTTGATTACATCAAGAAAATTAAATGAGGTTAACCACCATTATTAATACCCTATTAGGGAAGGAGATTGAGTTTAAGGTTTATATCCCTAATACACCCATAATACATCCTGGTTCTCAATGGGAAGGAGATTGGGCTTAGAATGCTAGTTAACTTATCTACACAATAATTACCTTCTCTGAAAAAATGAGAGACTATGAAACACATGTCTGTAGTCAATAAAATATAATTATTCCACTTAGTTCTAAGTGGAATAATAAACTAAGTGGAATAATGCGTAAAATTGGTGAACACTTGAACCCCGGTATATTAAACTAGTAGTGATTCTGTCCGATGGACGGGCCAATGCTTTAGTTTCTATGGATAGTGGGGACAATGTTTTAAGTTATATTAAAGAGGTTCTATGCTTTAAGATATATTAAAGACAAAGCTTAAGCAACATAAATGACACATAATAGAGGTACAAAATACTATGGAGAGGGGGCAATAGTTTAGGTTATATTTCCACTTTGATAAACACAAAGTACATTACCCAAAACGAAACTTTAACACCCTTGAACTTCCATACCAATTTCCAATACATCAAGTCTAAACATACAATAGTCAAAGAGTACATTACCTAAAAAACAAACTCTAGGTGATAAAAAAAGGGAGAAAGGGAAATGACTACTACTCAACAAAATAAAGGAGCAAAAAGGAATGACTCAAGCATTCGATCCAAATGAAAAAATAACATCTTCTAGCTCTTTCAAACAGATTATGGTGTAACTGGAGCAGAGACTTGAAGCTCAATGTAACGCGCTCAGAGAGAAGCTTGACACTGCAAAAGGCGCACTCACCATCCTCCAAACCACAAAGAGATTGATTTTGCCGATCATTGTTCATACTACAAATCCACCAAAGGGCAAAGCTATCCACGAAAGTGACTTCAAATTTACTATGTGGCATGAGATGTTCGCAGTAAATCAAGCAGTATGAATCAAGCAACCAATCATGTAAATCACTTAGCAATTTAACAATATGAATAGAGAAATCAATTTAATAGAAAACACTTAGTTTGTCAATAAAATTAGGAAGCATAGGAAGTTCGGTAGCATACAACCTTGAATAGACTATAATTTTTAGATAATCATAATCATGGATTTATTCTTCTTATTCTCATCTAATCTATTGGTGGGGGTAGTAAAATGAATCAAGCTCCCGAGTTCTTATTTTTATGCATCAAAAGTAATGATTTTGGTAATCCTTCTAACAAAAGAGTATTTATATTCATGTGGTGTGAAGGTAAAATGTTTTCCGAGTTAACAATCTCAAATAGATAATTATAACTAATTTAGATGTTCCATTAAATAGTTTAGGCCAAGGGTAATCGGGTTAACGACACGCAGACTAAATTGTAGTTAATTTAATTTCACCCCAAAAATTTCACCCTCAAGGTGGCACAATCAAGAGAACAAAAAAATGAACAAAGGGAGAACATGATTCATAATATAAAAGTTCTCAGAAGCCTAAAAACATACCTAATGAGGTGACACAATCAAGTGGAATGGATCATACTCCCAAGTTGTTCTATTTTGGCCAAAACTTCTATTCTTCCTCCGCCATTACTTGTCCGGAAAATAAAATACAATAAAAAAACTACCTAAAATCAAATAAAAATTCATCAACTCTTCCTTGACAAAGAAGGCTTCATGTTAAATTAAAACGAAATACTATCAATGATCGAGAGATATCTACCTCAATGCTCCCAAACACAATTTTAGCTAACAAAATCATTGATGTAAATACAAAAGTTAATAATCAACCAATTATAGTAGAGATTATAAACCAATTCATTAGAGGTACTCAATCTATAAATTGTAGTTTAGGAAAACCAAGCACTTGACTACACCTATAAGGATCACAAACCATTTAGACATTTAATCAAAAACACATGATATGCTTAATTTTGACTACACCTATAAGGATCACAAACCATTTAGAAATTTAGTCGTAAACACATTATATGCTTAATTTTCAAACTAAGTCTATAAATTCATAAGCTTATTCCATTTCCTTGATTGAACAAACCAAGAATTTCAGAGAATATGAAAATACATAATCAAGAATCAAGCATAAATTCACCTCTCATCATCACACGAAAGTAATTCATTCATTAATCAACCAAACAAATAGTTCATAGGACAAAGTTGAGATGAAAAGTGTAATGATTATAAAAACTCACTTCTAAAGAGATGGTTCTCTAAGCTCCCTTTAGGCATAAACTCATTTACCAACAACCTATTCTCTCCTCCAAGCATAACCTCGCTTTGAAAAAATAGATTAAACTTCCATCATCATGTGTACATAAGAAACAAAAATGATTTTTTTCAATTGGGGCTTATATAGAAGAAAGAGAACACTTACCAACGACTCTTTATGACCTTGAAAACCTCCAGTTAAAGCCTTTTAACAAAGAACAACTATTCATGATCCAGTCGACTCCCAAATTACTTGCATGCATCAACATTTTTGAGAACCTCAAAATCAAGTTATTAAACAGAATAAATATCATCGCCTTCCTATTCTATGTTTTTTCACAAAGAACTGGAAATATTAAATTAGTGTTATAGATATATGGGGAAGTGGATCAACATAAATCATAGCAAATAAAAGAGCAAGATTTTTCCTTCAGCTTCTGACCGACAATGTTAAATTTTCTATCTCCATAAGTTGTCCCAAAAGGAAACAAAAAGTCTTCTTTAGTAATCAAAATTGTCAATAGTTAGATAAAAACGCAAGGCTATAAATGCAATTAAAATTTTGAAATAAAACAAAAGTAAATATACATAATCAGAAGCTATTTACTCTTTTGTACTCCTTTATTTTTCACCCACTCCTCTCATTGCTCTTTTTTCTTACATCAAGTGAAGACTTCAGAGTCAAGCTTACATACCGATGATGAGTAGTCAAGACATGTGAATTATCTTGAGAAATAAATTTGTACAAAGAAAATGAAATTTTGATCACTTCCTTTTGCTAATTATCAAAGGTGACTTTAAAGGTTCCATAATTTTCAAATATTCTCATCCCCATCAACACAGATTGATTTATCATTACAAAAGAAAAAGTATTGAAGTTTGGTCTTTACTTATACAATAATATGCCTTCAATGTAACATGCTAATAGACCGTAAAGAAAGAAAGACTCAAACAAAATGTCGCTCGCATATTCGATGATATCATGGATAAGCACGGCTTTAAACAAAAAAAAAAGTTTACAAAATGAGGGTAAAATATAAATATTAAAAGATGACGATTTAAATATGTAGATGAAATAAAGGAGTGTGCTTGAATTAATTATACCGCATCGATGTAATGAATGTTATGGTGGTCACCGTGTACATGACAACATCCTCGAAAAGAAGTTAAAAATCCAATAGTTGTCAAGTGTAAAGTAGATAAAAACAAAGGAACTCGATTTGGTCGCTTTTTAATTATAATCAACATATTATAAAACTTACTACTAATGAATTTTTTGAGAAAACAACATCGGCATTGGAATATTAATTAGGAGCAGATTGAATGAAATAGTTAGAATGATATAAAAGGGGGAGGAAAACTCACTCCAAAGATGGGGCGAATCGGCAGTGTTCACCATCCCGGAAGTGAAAGAGTCCACCATTGAAATCCTTGCCATATGTATTCAAATAACAAACAACCTTTCACGATTACACAAAAGGTGATGAGTGTGAGGAATTGAATTGAATTGAACTCGAATTGAATAAGTAAAAGAAGACATACCGAAAAGTGACGCTTGTTTCGAGGTAGGTCTCATATCATCGTAATGCCATCCAATGGTGGCTCCTTTGCTCCAATTGATTAAACCAGTTGAATTCAATAAAGAGTTCATACTCACATTTGAAATACTCCTCTACCTTGTCTTTTAATCTTTCTCACATCAAATTTGCAAAATAAATAAGTAAATGCAGAGGAAAAGAATATAATAAAGATGGGAAATTGATGTGAGCTACCTCGATGGGAATAAAAGGGATAATGAAGTGGGAAGAATTGGTTGCAATGAGACGGGAGAGAGTGGTAGAGAAGACATTGGGTCCAGAATCCACTGGTCGCTACTCTTGTGAATGAATTCCAACTCCTTCAAAGAAGAGAAATAGGAACCTACAAAACCACAAACAAACACCAATTTGACATTGAATCGAACAAACAATTTTCTATTCACTTAAATATTTCCAATCGAGAATTTCGACGAACAATTTGACATTGAATCGAACAAACAATTTTCTATTCTCGAAAAATTCCCAATCAAATAGCAACAAATCAAGAGAAATCATATTCATCACAACGAAAAACACAACAAAAACAAATTAGTAAAGGAAATCAAATAATCTCTCACAAGAATTCTCGATCAAAATAAAATTCCATGCGATAATAAACTAATCTTACCCTTTTTAAATGCAGTAACCGAGTTCAAGGAAAAAACAAAGAACAAAACCCATTGACAATATGGTGGAGAAACTAACATTGAAGAAATTATGCAGTAAAATAAAATCATGACAAAATGAGCTCAACATATTTTGAGAGCCAATTAACGCACCAAACACAAAAATACAACCTTTTTTCATGTTTTTCTCGTGGATCAAAATAATAAAGAAGAAAAAACAACGGCGAGAAGGATTTGTTTACCTTTGTGGTCTTGTGAAGAAGACCCACGAGTGTTGTAGCTTCGAGTGTTCACCAAAAACACTGCATACTAGCCATGCAATCAATAAAACAATAGTTAGGGTTTTTATTAAGGTGAAAATCAAAAACCGAATCACAAAGAGAAGTGATTATTACCTTAAAGAGTTCCTCGTTGCTTTGCTCCACTTCCCTGGTTCATTGAATCACATACACGTAAAAAAACCAAGTTCAAGGTTGTGGTTTGGTTTAAATACCCAAACGAAGGAAATAAAAGCAAAGGTAAGTGTTCATTACCTTCGTGTGAGCCTCCAATTCAAACTCCAAAGAACCAAAATCCCTACACGCATACAATCAAGAATGAGGGTTTTTGAAATCGACATTTTCATAAGCAAAACTAAGGGTTTTGAAGTTCTTACCAATGCTAAGCATCACAAAGAAGAAGAATCTTAAAGACGTGAATTAGAGATTCCGATCAAAATTACCACATGCATGCAAGGGGAGATCAATGCAGTGAGATCTGACATGAAGAGAAGAGAGAACTGATAGAGGGAGATGAGAGAAGAGAAGGAAGAGAGAAGAGAGAAGAGAGAACTGACGGACATGAAGGATGAGAGAAGATAGAACTCGACGGACATGAAGAGATGAGTTGATGGTGTGGGCTGAGAGAGAAGGAAGAGAGATGGCGAGAGAGGAAGATGAGAGTGAAAGAGAGATGAGAGTGCAGAGAGAACGGAGAGAGAGGGAGAGAGCGTGAGAGGAAGAAAGAAAGAAAAAAGGTTTTTTTTGTTTCTCTATGTACCTGTCTTTTCACCTGCCATCTTCACATGGGAGTGGCAGGATATCACATGGGAAGGAAGCCAAATCCAACATGGAGCTTATGTGGCACACATGGTAGCTAGTGAGTGGCTGGAGTTTTTGGCGGGAATGACATGGCTAAGCTGATGTTGAGACTACCACAGGATGTAAATGTATAGATTATTGGTTCCAAAATGCAAATGTTCTAAAATTTAATATTTGTCTTATATTGTACACATAACAATCGATAAATTGGGCACGGAGTAGCCCAACTGGTTTGAGCTAATGATATAAAGAGTTGTAAAAAAAAATCAACAGACCAAGATTCTTCATAAGTAGAAAGCTTAACATAAACTTGACCAAAAAAAAAGAAAGCTTAACATAATAAATAGGCTTAAATATGTTTTTAGTCCCTGCAAGTATAACAATTTTTTATTTTAGTTCCTGTAATTTTTTTTGAAAACTCTCTGGAAAATGAAATCTTTTCATAAACAACCCTTCTGTTAAGTCTTTGTTAGTCATTACCGATGTGGCTAACAGAGCTCCATACTGAAATTGGCACAAGTTCTATTTAACTTTATATGTCATTACTTTTTATTTTCTTTCATTTTAAATTGCTTACTAATTCCCAAAATTAAATCTAGGGTTGATATCATATTTCATTTCTTCAATCCTCCCTCGACTTCTTCATTGAAATACCCGGTGTCTTTCAGTTCCAAGGCCATATCTATCTCTTCCCTTGCACCTACAAACTTGAGGTTGATGGTATCCACCACCTTGTTGGGTATGAGTCTGTTAAACATACACATAGTTGAACTCCCTTTTTCTACTTTATTCAAATTTTCAGTTTTGAAAAAGGTAGCGACATTTGAGAGAGAGAGAGAGAGGTGCAAAAGATAACACAAAACTCTTAGTGAGATTTCATTTTCCCTTCATCTTTCCTTTCCTTTCATTTTTTTCCCACTTTGACATTTCGTTAAATAAAAATAGAATCCTTCTCGTTTATAGAGTTTCAACTTTGAATTCAAGGAGTGTACCCATGGTAAAAAATTGAATTTCGTGACCCAAATTGTTTTCGCCCCAGAAGATAAAATTGGGTGGCTTGGAAGCAAGGAATTGCATTTGCTTCAGTTTTCACAATGGTTTTTGAGGATGCTCATGGAAGAAGAGGGATTTGTAGGAGAAGAAGAATAAACCATAATTTGATTTAGTAATTCATGAGTGTATTTAAGTTAGTGTTTTTAAAATAAAATGAAAAATAATAAGTTGGCAATTCCAGCATAGAGCTCTGTTAGCTACATCAACATATGGCTAACAGAGACTTAACAGAAGGGCGTTTATAAAAGAAATTCATTTTAGACAGTTTTTTTTTTTATCAAAATTGCAGGGACTAAAATAGAAAATTGTTAATCACTATATTTGGAAGGACTAAAAACATATTTAAGTCTAACAAATAATATAAATGTGTCAATAAAAAAATCGTTTAGGATAATAATTTTTTTTGGTTAAGGATAGACTACTTCACCCCTAGATCAATGGCGATTGATGAAGATGCCAAAAGAGCAACTTCAAAGTTGTTAATTATTCATCCAGTTAAGAAGAAAGGCCAAAATTTTGTCATTTTGAAATTTGTTTGTATTCTATTTTTTTTTACAAAGGACAAAACATGAAGAACTAGTTGACTACATCATTTGTATCCTCTTATGACAAATACTTGTGGTTAATCAAAGTTCATCATGATCATCATCTCTTTCCACATGACCATCATGAACTGTGTTATAGAAAATGTATTCATGATTGAGCATCTCCTGAAGTGACAATGATTCATCCCCATCATCATCAGCCTGCATCAAACAAAAACAACAATGTTAATATTATAGATATAAAATTTTTCAAATTAATAGTAGAGCTATCAAACTGAGCCGCTCGACCCATGGAGCGTTGATGGGATGGGTCAGCACAATTGTCTATTGTGTTGTATTTTTGTTAGATCAATCCAACCAAAACACTAGGCCAACATGTCGGCTTGGTCTAGTCTAGCTTTTGATAAAAGAAACCACAAAAAATGTTCAAAAAAGTATAAAAAAGTAGGGTTAGTCTAGCCCATAGGCCAACTAAGCTGGTCTTAAATGTCCCAATTCTTTATTAAATCTCTATTTAGCGAGTCTAGTACAACTCTGCCAAAATTGACACATCTGGCTAGTGGGCATGTTGAGGTATAAATAAAGAATAGTATGGCCCGAACCAAAAAAGAATTTGATGAGTCAGTACGAAATTTGATTCTAAGGACGAGTGGATTAGTCTTCCGTTGAAAGTTAAGTAAGACACTCTATAGTAGCTAAGAATGACCAACCAAAAAAAAAAAGAATACAATGTCTGAAATGCAAAAGCTTAAATGCAATGAGTATACAATTAATTAAAAAAGAAATGTAATAACTTACTTCATTCATCAAATAGCATGTGAAGTACTTAGCATAAGCTAGCTCTCCAGGGTAGATGTAAGGAAGTATAGGTATCAATTCTTCTGGTGACAAAAATCTACCATAACAAAATGGTAAATTTAGCATATATGGTAAAAACATATATTCAATTTAGTATTATTATGATATGAATTCTATGGAATCATATATATATTTGAGAAGCCTAAAAATTAAAACTTACTTGTCCTTGTTTACATCAAGCTCAGCAAATATATCCTTTGCATCAGCCACATCCTCCATTTGTTTTCAAAGTCCAAATAATTTTCATATGTACTATATAAATGTTCTTCAAATTCACTGAAATTAACTTTCCCAGTATTTTCCGCATCTATGCTCCTGTATCACAAATAAAAACAAATATAAATTTGCCATTGGGGACTAAATTGACTAATATATATATATATATATATATATATATATATATATATATATATATATATATATATATATATATATATAAGGATATATATATTAAAGGATCAAACTGATTAAAGAAATGTACATACAAAGACTATAGTGATAGCATTTCACACATTTAGAGAAAAAATTGCTATTTACTCTATTATTTTTTTACAATGTCTCAACAAACATTTAAATAATGAGATTTACTGTGTGACTGATTACACGATGGTCATTTATGTTTGATATGTTTTAGGTTGGTCCTTCAATTATATGATACGTTTCAGTTAGGTCCTTCAAGTCGTCTTCTAATATAGAACTAAACTGAAACATGTCATATCATATGAATGACCAAATTGAAACATATCTTATCAATTGAAGGATCAAAGTGAAACATATCAAACATAAATACCACATTGACACAAATTTGAAACATAAAGGACCAAAGTGTGAGTGGGTGGGGGGGGATAAAAAAACAATTTGAAACTTCGGTCAATGATAAAAGACCAAAAATGCAATTTAGTCTTTAATTTTTTAATCAAATAAAAAAAACAGATTTCATAAAATAACAAAGACATACATGTTTTTGTTTGAATACAAGTTCTAAAGAGGTTACCTCACTCCAAAAGGGTTCATATTTATAAGATATAAGAAAATAAAATCTAGGACAAGATAGAAAAAAGTTTACTTAAGTTTATCTCTAATCATCCACTTCAACATTTCTTGATTTTTGCTGTCTTCTGGGTGCATTAAACTGCATCAAAAATTGAGTCTCTTGTAATCAATTCCAATTTATCAAATAAAACATAACTCAGCAAAAAAAAAATTAAAAATGAAAAATAAAAAAAGTGATGAATTATTAATTACTCTCTAAGTTCAGTGAAGTTAAGAAGCCCATTGTGATCAACATCTGCAATGTTAAATCTCTCCCTCAATCCTGCTTCTCCATGCACTGTTTCCTCTTTCTCTGTTTCACCACAAATTAATATTAATGTTAATAAATATTTAATTACATATTAATGATCAGATTTATATATCTATCAGTATCACTATATAAACAGTATGATCAACTTATGTAAAAACATAAGAATAAACAAATAAAAGAACCCAACCCTTGTATATAAATATTTGTGATAACTTATAAAAATAGCTTATGATATATTTATAAGTTCTTTTTCAATGTCACTGCTAGAAAATGATTTTTTTCTAAGCAAAATTATATTAATGAAAATATTGGGATACTCTAACCCTTATATCACGAGAGCCCCGACTGTTTTTTTAATATATACATAGGATTAAAGTTTGAGCTTTAATCCACGCGTAGCATGTGATCAACAAAAATAAGTGTGCCAGATGCTCTCGCAGCTCTAGCATGTGATTAAGGAGTACCTATATTGTTATATCCTAGCGTTCCAAATAAGATAGCTAATGTTGTTGCTGATAATTTGAGTGGAGTCTCTATTCCACGCGTTGTTATTGTGTAGTTGTTTCCTCTTGGGCTTAGGCCCTCTATATATTAAAAAAAAGTTTGAGCTTTATTAACCTTACCGTTAGGAAACTAATTGACAAAAAAATAAATCATTAAGAAAATTGAAACAAACAAATCACCTAGGTACTCCTTAAAAGAGAGAGCCAAATCTCCATCTTTGTCTTTAGCTTCCAACTCAACCTGTGTCACATAATTCAATCTATCCACAGCTTGTTGAGAAATCCAGGCCTCCAATTCATGGAAATCAACAAGACCATCTTTAGGCTCTCTATCCAACAAAGGGAACAAAATGATCAACCTCAATGTTGTGTTCAATTTCCCACCTGATGTAAGATATTGATATGTCTCCGCAATATCGCTCAACGACGTCGTACTATTCAAACCCTATACAAAAACAGTAGAGTAAATAATTATTTCATCTAATTTTTTTCTTCTGCAAAACAGTGTCTATAATGAAAATATTTAGTCTAACAACGTTAGTTTTATCAGCTGTGCAAGACCTTATAAATTTGAATGTAAAGTACAACAACTATATTAACATTTACCGACACACGAGGAGAATTGGCCTCTGCCTTAACATGTTGTTGTTGTTGTTGTTGTGGTTGCAATTTCTTTTCGACATCTCTCTCAATCTTTGTCACAAGAGGGTCAAAAGTGGGCGCTCTTTCGAGAACCCTACGATTAAGGCGACCTTTGGGTTTTTCAAAGTTCAATTTTGGAGATAAAATTATGAAAAAGATGAATATGGCGGTGGTTGTTAGGATGTAAACCACCGCCTTTGACATCTTCGGGCACCTTAGGGTCAGAGGAAAAGTGGCTATGGAGAGAGAGGATTTGGGAGAGATGAATGGGTGGGAAAAGTGGTTAGTGATGGTTGGAAATTAAGGATATATGGAATAGTGGTTAAAAATAGACATCTATCTACAATGTTTATTTTTGTACTAAATTGGCTAATAAGTATGGATGGTACTGAATCTTTTTGCTTGCATTAGAAATATGTGACACGATGTAATTCATTTTTATTTAGTTATTATTGGAATCCCTTGTGAATAACATTTGTATTGAATATTTTTTATTTGATTATTAGTTGTATATTTGTGCATTCACACGGGTCGTGCTGCGTTCATTAGTATGAATTTCAAAAACTAAAATTTGATTGCAAATGTATAGTACGACAAGTTTATCTAATCTAATCTCAATTTACTATCAATTTATTTAATTTAATATCATCAACTTAAGAAACAAATGGGTTGTTGGAATTACAAAAAGTAGACACTTTACATACTTTACACATATTCTTTTAAAGAGTAAATTTGTAAAATTTTCTTTGAACTCTATCTCTCTCACTTTTGACCATCCATCTCTCTCTTGCTTTATCTTTCTTTTTCTCTCACTTCTCACTTTTCACATTAAATCTATAATTTTAGCCGTTCTTAGTCTAATTAAATTGTATTTAACTAGCTAGTCCCGATATGTTATCGATAAAACCACTTTTTTTTTTCTTTGTAAATGTCTTTGCTTTTGTAAATGAATATTTATTTTTGAATCTCAACAAAAAATTATTAAATGTTGCTGTTGAGTCTGTAATTAGCTTAAGTGACTCTCTTCTATTAGGCTTACTTAACTAAGGTAGTTAGTAGTTAAGAAAGTTAGTTAGTTAGTTGTAGTTAGTTTTAAATTGATTTTCCCGCCTTGTTTTCTCATGTATTCTGCAGAGCTATAAATAGCTCTTTCTCAATGAATGAAGCAAGTTGTTTTTCCATTCTCAAATCTATTTCACAAATTGGTACCAGAGCTCTCTGTGGAGGGCCTGAATCTTGAGCAAGAAATTTCAATTTCTTTGTGTGTCAACAATGGCGTCGAACGACAACTCGAACGGTGGCGAAAGCAATTACATGCAACCATCCATACCTCGATTGGATGGGCATTATGAGCATTGGTGTTTGCTCATGGAGAACTTCCTGCGTTCAAAAGAATATTGGTTCTTGATAGAGAAAGGGATCAAGAACCCGAAAAGGGAAACTAAGAGTGGAACGGCGTGCGTAAAAGAAGATAGAAGAGTCTAAACTCAAGGATTTGAAGGCCAAGAAATACCTATTTCAAGCAATCGATCGTCCAACTCTTGAAACAATTTCTGATAAAGATACCTCAAAAGCAATTTGGGATTCTTTGAAGAAAAAGTTTCAAGGGAATCATCTGTCAAGAGGGGCTACTCTACAAGGTTTGAGAAAGGAGTTTGAAGCCATGGAAATGAAAGCTAGTGATACTATCTCTCGATTACATACCAAAGGTAATGCAAATTGCAAACAAGATGCGTATTCATGGAGAAACTATTGATGATGGAGTCATAGTTGAAAAGATATCAAGCGTTTTTTGTGAAAAAATATAGTCACATTGTGTGCTCTATATCGTAATCTCATGATACTCGATATAATGACAACTTGATGAGGTTCATAGCTCATTGATTGTTCATGAACAAAATATAACAAGATTTCGTATGGTAAAGATGATGAACAAGCCTTAAAGATCGAGATACAAGGAAGGGGTTCTGTGGTAGTAATCAAAGAGGCAGAGGAATAGCATCTAGAGGAAGAGGTAGAGGTCGAGGAAGGCAAAGTAAGGAGATCGTTGAATGCTTCAAATGCAAGAAACTTGGCCACTACAGAAATGAATGCCCCGAATGGGAGAAAGAGGTGAATTATGTCAAAACAGTAGGTGATGATTCAATGCTACTCATGGCATGTGATATCAAGAAAGTTCTCAGAAAGTGAGACTTCGAGATTTGATGGTGTGAATGCAAGTGACACGTAAAGTGAAAATGCAGAGAATGAATCAATGATTCTAATGGCAATTGCTACAATTGAAGAAAAGGAGAAAAATAAGAAGGATACCTGGTATTTAGATTCGGGATGCTCGAATCATATGAGTGGAAATAAGAAATGGTTCTATGATTTAGATGAATCACAAGAAGACCGCGACTGGGGAATGGTGCAAGACCGAAAGTCAAGGGAAGGGAGTATTAAAGTAATGATGAATGATGTGATTCACACAATCATTGATGTATTTTACATTCCAGAATTGCAAAGAAATCTCTTGAGTGTAGGTCAATTGCAAGAGAGGGGATTATCAGTGCTATTTGATGAAGGATACTGCAGAATTTACCATAAGAAGAAAGGATTGATACTTGAGTCAATAATGGAATCAAATAGAATGTTCAAATTGATGACCGAGCCTGTACTTGATACATATTCAAAATGCTTCCATACCCTAAGTGAGGATGAGACCTATCTGTGGCATTGCAGATATGGACATCTTGGAATCAAGAACTTAAACATGCTGGCAGCTAAGGAGATGGTAACTGGTCTGCCCAAATTGACTGAGAACATGAGAATATGTGAGGATTGCTTGAAGGGGAAGCAACACAGAGACCCTATTCCAAAGAAGAGCAAGTGGAGAGCAAGTGAGAGGCTTGAACTCATACATGCTGACATATGTGGACCTATCACTCCTGCCTCTACAAGCAACAAAAGGTACTTTCTCAGTTTTATAGATGATCTGTCTAGGAAGATATGGATATACTTGCTAGTAGAAAAATTAGAAGCTCTAGAAAAATTCAAACACTTTAAGAGTTTGGTGGAGAAGGAGACAAATTGTAAGATAAAGTGTTTAAGAACTGATAGAGGAGGCGAGTTCACCTCAAATGAATTCAACAATTTCTGTATGGAGCAAGGAATAAGAAGAAATCTCACAGCAGCCTATACCCCTCAACAGAATGGGGTAGCTGAGAGAAAAAACAGAACCATAATGAATGATGTTAGGTCAATATTGATTGGTAGGAAAATGCCTAAGACTCTATGGCCTGAAGCTCAATTGACAAAGGTATGTATTGAATGATCCCCACCCTTGTGTAAGAAATAAAACTCCACAAGAGGCTTGGAGTAATTGTAAGCCATCTGTGTCACACATGAGAGTATTTGGATGTGTTGGACATGTGCACATACCAGATGCTAAGAGAACAAAACTTGAAAGTAAGAGTAAGAAATGTGTATTACTTGGTGTAAGCAATGAAACAAAATGATACAGATTGTATGATCCAATTGAGAAGAAAATAGTGGTGAGCAGGGATGTGGTCTTTGAAGAAGGAGAATTCTGGGATTGGACAGATCAGAATGAATATGAGGTTAACAATGACCTTATTTGGAATGAGTCTGAATTCTCATTGACAGATGATGATGATAGTGATATAGAGGAAGGTATAGTTGAACAAGAAGCTCAGAATGATGTGGAACAGGCACAGGAAATAATAAACAATGATGAAGCAGAACAAGAAAATGAAATTGAAGAAGGAAGAACTAGAAGACCATCTGTGTGGCTAAAAGATTTTGTAACTGGTGAAGGATTGTCTGAAGAAGAGGATGAGGTTCACATTGCTATAACTGATCCTATCACTTTTGAGGATGCAGTTAAAAATGCTAGATGGAGAGAAGCTATGGATACTGAGATAGCATCCATAGAGAAAAATGAGACTTGGAAGTTAACTGAATTGCCCAACGGAGCCAAGAAAATTGGAGTTAAATGGGTATACAAGACCAAATTGAATGAAATTGGTAAAGTGGACAAATACAAAGCAAGATTAGTGGCAAAGGGGTATGCTCAACAAGAAGGAATTGATTACACATAAATTTTCGCACCTGTCAGCAGGTTAGACACTATAAGGATGGTTATGGCTATAGCAGCTCAAAGAGGGTGGACTCTTTATCAGTTGGATGTGAAATCAGCCTTTCTATATGGCAAGTTAAGTGAAGAAGTATATGTTGATCAACCAAAGGGTTATATTGTCAAAGGAAGTGAACACAAAGTGTACAGATTGCAGAAAGCATTATATGGACTGAAGCAAGCTCCTCGAGCATGGTTCAACAGAATTGAGGAACACTTCACTAAGCAAGGATTTAAAGCTAGTAAAAATGAGCAAACCTTGTTCATAAAGCATAAAGAGAATGGAAGAATCCTCATAGTAAGTATATATGTGGATGATCTAGTCTACACAGAAATTGTGACAAAGATGCTAATTGAGTTCAAGAAGAATATGGAGAAGGAATTCAAAGATGAATGACTTGGGAAAATGAAATACTTCTTGGGAATAGAAGTGATTCAATCCACAGAAGGCATTGGGATAGTACAAAGGAAATATGCTAGTGAGATCATAGAGAAATTTGACATGAAAGGTCGCAATTCACCATGGTACCGATGGTAGCAGGATGCAGACTGACAAGGATGAAGAGGGTGAGAAGGTTGACAAAGACTCTATACAAGCAACTTGTTGGAAGCCTAATGTACATAACAAAGAACTAGACTCGATATCATGTACACAAGAAGCCTACTTAGCGTATATATGAGTAATCCTACTCAACTACATTGGTTAGCAAAAGAAAGAAAATTCCGAGGTATCCGCAAGGTACTCTAAACTTGGGGATAATGTATAGAAAAGGAGATAGATCGAACTTGGTAGGATATACGCATGCTGATTATCTTTGAGACTTGGTGGATCGGAAAAGCACTTCAAAGCTATGTGTTTATAATGAGTGAAGGAGCAGCAGGCATGGTCTTCAAAGAAGCGACTAATTGTAACACTCGCCATCAACAAGAAGCGAATTCGTATCGCAGGAGCAAGAACTCACAAGCTATGTGGATAAAGAAGACAATGAAAGAACTTGATGCCTTAGAAGATGATTGTATTACAATCATGTGTGACAACTCCTCCGCAATGAAGCTATCTAGAAATCCTATTTTGCATGGGCGAGCAAACATATAGAGGTGAGATACCACTATATTGTAGAGTCAAGTTAAAGATAAGGAAGTTGAAATAAATATTGTAGAACAAAGGATCAAATAGCGTATGTATTCACCAAACCAGTAAGTAAAGAATAGCTCTCGAGGTTCGAAGGCAACTAGGAATGCATGAATTCGCTTGAAGTGTTAGCCAATGCTATGCAGATTGTGTAAAGCTCTATTTGCTGTTTCTGGTTTCTGTTTTTTCTGGTTTTCTGTTTGTCATGTTTGTAAGCAAAGTGTGAGTTAGAACACTTAGCTTAAGAGAGGGTTTGTTGAGTCTGTAATTAGCTTAAGTGACTCTCTTCTATTAGGCTTACTTAACTAAGGTAGTTAGTAGTTAAGAAAGTTAGTTAGTTAGTTGTAGTTAGTTTTAAATTGATTTTCCCGCCTTGTTTTCTCATGTATTCTGCAGAGCTATAAATAGCTCTTTCTCAATGAATGAAGCAAGTTGTTTTTCCATTCTCAAATCTATTTCACAGTTGCGGCTATAATTATTTTTATATTTTATCTTTAGAAATAAGTATTTCGCTTATGAGTCTCGATGGACATTATCAGACTATCTCTATTATTGTCACTATTAGTTTTTATATTTTGTCTTCAAGAATATCTTTAATTTTTATAATTATTTTTGTATTTTTACTTCGTAAAAATATATACTCATCTCAAGAATCTGAGGATGCGCATAAACAAAAATATGGTAAGGGGGTGCACGTGCAACTATACTTGATGTGGACGTGATCTATGCAATAGTCGTGGACGTGATCTATGCAATACCGCCCACGATCCGCAACGGAGTATGCTCGCCTCTTACATGCTATATCCATGGGCACCATAATCTTCACCAACAAGTCGGCATCAAAGGTGAAGGTGAGGTATCTTGGGATGCAAATTGACCTCCTAAACACCAAAAATTACACCTATACGACCCCAGCTGAAGGATGTTAGTATCACTAAATGTAGGTAGGTCGATGGTTACGCCACACTCATTCAGGTACGTGTTATAATTACTTTTTCGGTTTGTGGTGTTTATGTATGTTTACTAACTTGGTTCCCATATTGATTACAAGATTGAATATTTGAGCATTTTCAGAGTAAGGATTTCGAGCGTAAATGGGTTGACCCTCGTTATGGCAAAGAAAGCCCATGTGCCAAGTGCTGGTCGAATAATAGAGTCGACGGTAAGGTATTCCCAACTTTGAATGCGCTGAATCGCCTTACTCCTGAGCAGGTCACATGGGACCCCTACACCCATGACCTTATTTTGGGGGTTTGTACGTATTGCTGGCTGGATGATGCAATATCTGCCAGACCGAGTTGCAAGTAGTTTGGCTACGTACAGGGGATCCCAGCTAACCCGTAATCTATTAGGATTTCTCTGACCACATCTTACAGCGCAATGAGTGAATCATGCAGGGTAGCCTAGACACCGCTGATGCGTACCTTGACTACTTTAGAAGGGTCTCACACCCATACCTCATTCCGACCATTCACCCCACTCTGGATGAGTCACATGCATCAGAAGTATGTGTTTTACGTATGGTGTTTTATAGCTCTTGAGTTTGGAGCATGCGCTGGAAAGAGATATACCTAGGGAGACACATACTTGAAGCTTCTTTGACCAATTGAAAGCCATTGCGAGGCCATTCTCCCGTTTTAGAGGGTGTGTCTATTAGCGCAGAGGCGGCTGAAAAATGCGATAATTATTTTTTAGGGTTTTTATTTTGATATCTTTGTACAGATAATGTTAACAACACTTTTTTTATGATTAATTAATATATATATATATATATATATATATATATATATATATATATATATATATATAAGTTTATGTTTACTTTAAATCAGAATTTTTTTCATAAAATTCATAATCGTACATCAAAAAAACACACATAACTGACTACAACAAAATTTATTTTAAGGATGCTGTTGCAAAAGGGAAATGATCTCATCCAGAGCCCGCATGGTATTGACTAGAGCTCCATCATGGCGCGCATGTCGTCATTGTTCCGAATATCCATCGCTAAATAGCGAAACAACAATCAATCCCAATATTAGACTTACGGTAAACAATAGTAGTTACATGTCTAGGAAAATGCCCCTCTCGAACCTTCTTATATGCTTTTTCATCCTATAGAATGCAGGATTGAAACATTGAAACTAAACACCATTTTCCTTCACGGTGATACCTCTACGATGATGGAGGACAGTCAAGTAGGAGTTCATTAAGAACTGGGTTGATGTGAACTCCATTTCAAATGGGGCGTTTTGTAAAGCAACATATATGTTTAGTAAGGGAGAGATGTTGGTATGAAATAAATGAGGGTAACTAAGAGCTTATTTATAACGAGTGTCGTTGAATGCGAGCTGTTGATTAGAATTTTTGTTGATAAATCTGGACCGTTGCAATTTTATCTATTGAGACACGTTTACCATAGTAAATATCGTCCACTACTTTTTCTGACACAAAAAACGAAGATTCCAATGACTATTAAAGACATTTGGCCCTTAATCAAAAGTTTGGGAGGAACTATGCAATAGGGTGTTCATGGTGCGGTTTGGTTCGGGCTTGAGACAAAAAGTGAACCGAACCGCAATGTAAAATTACATGCGGTTTGGTTTGGTTCGGTTGGTTTCTAAAGTAAAATCAACTAAACCAAACCAAACCAATGCGGTTTGGATTGGTTCACTTGGTTCATTTTTTCAAGACAAAAATTATTTAAACCTGTTAAAATTAACTAACATAAAAAGGCTCACATAAATCTTTAAAAAAATCTACTCAAATATATATGTAGTATATAAATCACTCTCTTTTTATTTTTTTCAAATAAATTAAGACAATGTTTAAAAGAATTTGAATTAAATATTTTGTTGTAATTTTTAAATATAGCATAACAATATGGATTGTTTGTAAGTGACTCAATGAATTAATTGGATTTGGGCTAAGAATCGAGTGAGAGAGTTGGGTTGTAGTTGTATTTGGGTTAGTAAGTTAGTAAGGAATGTTGTAATTCAACCACCTTTTGTTACTTGTGGTTTGGTTTGGACGTTTGGTTCGGCTTTCGAAATCAAAACCGCGAACCGAACCTGCGTGGTGCATTGAAAAAAGAACCGAACAAACGATCAAAAACGGTTTTTTCGCTTTGCCAAGTGGTTTGGCCATTCGGCCTCCCTATTTGGCCGGCTTTCGCTTTGAACACTTCTACTATACAATTGGAAAATAAAAATACATGTTAAAAACCCTCATAAACCCACCCTATTTGCACCACCCCACCTCCTTAAAATCCCAAAGCTCGCTCCTTTTCCACCCTCAATTCAACAAACCCTCATAACCCCCACCCTATGAAGGGTAATCGCCATACGTGAAGATTTTTCCCCTTCCAAACTCAACAACAGCAGCCCCCATATATCCAAGTTACCGAAAACTTTCTTACTCTTCAACTCATAATAAGGATTCTTCCTCATCACCATCTCCTCATCTCCCCTGGTGGTATAAAAGGTATGCGATTCACTTTTTCTGATTTTCATTAGATTCTTTCTTCCACTTTGTTTTCTTCCTCTTCTTGTTCTCTCTCATATTCAACTATCCTTTTCCTAATTTATAAATATAAATAATTTTATTTACTTTTTTTGAATTGAGAATTTTGCTTTAATTTCTTCGGTGTTTTTTGAATTGAATGGTTTGTTTTGTGACAGAGGCTGATGTTTTTCTATGGAGAAATAATAAGATACCAGGAACATGCTCCAAGTTGCCACAACTGTATGGATTTTTGGATTCAAAGAGATCTTAATTTGGCTTCCCAGGTTTTTCACTCTCTTCTTTCATCCTCCCTCAGTCTCTAGCAAGGTTGTTAAACTCTAGTTTTAATTTGTCGGATCGCACGATCCCACGATTTTAGGTCCCCAATTCGAGTTAACTCGCTTGTCGACACATTTTTGTGTAAACTCGAATCAGTTTAACCAATTCTACTCATCATAAATATTTTGGAACCTATGGGTTTATGATTTAGTGTGATAATTTATATACTTTGATACAAATTGATAACACTATTTTATGGTGATTTGCTATTTTACTTTGTTATGGAGTTGAAATTTTGAACCATTGGTGAACTGTTGGTATTATGTAAGTATATATGTCATGTATATACTACTTTTAATATTAGGTAAACTCGTACGAGTCTAGGAGTCGAGTTTACGATTCGATTTCACCTAGGCAAAATGAGTCGAGCCCAAGTCAGGGAAGAAGAAGTCAAAACAGGAGATGAGTTATGGGAAAAAGTGTACCTTTCAGTGAGAGTTGACTCCTATTTATAGAGTCAAATGACACTTCTTGGCTGTAGGATCAGCCGACTCGATCTCAGTCGTTGGTCGCAATTCCTGCCTGCTTATCGCTGCCACGCGAGTGGATCTGAAGTAATGTGGGCCGATCTCGACCCATTTGGTGGATTGGGCCCCAGTCCGAAACAATTGCCCCACAAATCGAAGTCATCCTGAAGACGGTTCTGGCTTGACATCATTGCCCCCAACTTGCTCGAATCGAGCGATGGGGTTGCCTGATTGAGCGCCCGCTCTGTAGGTTGGTCAGGGGTAGAGCTGGCAAAATGGGCCGAGCCCGCTGGGCTGGGCTAGCCCGCAAAAGTATAGGGCTTGGGCCAAAGAAATTGAGCCCATTTATACATCTGAGCTTTTTAGCCCATCCTAGAAAAACCCGAGCCCGTGTTGGGCTAGCCCGCCCGGGCCATGGTAGCCCATAGGCCCAATTTTTTAAAAAAATAGGATGCATGTCTGCCAATTTTTTTGTAAAAGTAAAAATTACGATTTATTTAGTTAACTGGCTTCCTTCATGTAATGAGTCTTGGAGAAATAATCAAGGGGTACCTAATTGGTAGATACTAATTTTCTTGTAAATCTGTTCTCCATATATAAAAGAATATAATTTAATCTATTATATTTATTTGGTTACAAAATTTTATAATAGGCTCATTTGTTATCTGTTATGCAATGAAACGTTAGCATTTAAAAAAAATTTCTTTCCCCTTCATGAACTTCGTGAAACGAACAAGGAATTGGATTTAAAATCCAAATAAAATATGTTTTCTTCACAAATGAATAAAATAGTGTTGAATGCCTTCTTCTAGACTTACATAGGCATTATTTGAATTGACATATGTATTTTTCCAGAATGTGGAACTTGAAAATTGAAATGGATTCAGCATTTTTATAGTTACAATACACTGTTGCTAAAAAATCGCACATCATGCGGGCTAGCCCGAAAGCCCGCAACCCGCATAGGACTCGGCTTGGGCCATAAAATTTGAGCCCGAATTTCAACCCGGGCTTTTTAGCCCAGCCATTAAAAGCCCAAGCCCGAAGTGTGTTGACCCGAAACGGGCCGGGTAGCCCGTTTTGCCAGCTCTAGTCAGGGGTTGTACACGTGACTATACTGCAGTTGATGTCTTTCTAGCATTCAAAGCTCGAAAACAGAATCTTGCCTCGTCTTTGTTGATGTGTATTATGCTTTTCACAAACGCCATAAGAAAAAAGGGGGTGTGATCCTATGCTGCTTACTTGTATTATACCGTTGGTTCACTTCCCATATCTTCAAAAGAAACTGTCAAATTGAAGCCAAGAGTAAAACTAAATGGGCTCAATTCATCTATGGCCTCAAAGGAAGTGACATCTCATGGTATTCTCATACCCAAGATATAAAGGAAGTTATTTATCAGTGTGAGGAGTTTTCCAACATCCCCCTCATAGGGACCAGGGGTTGTATCAACTACAATCCAAATTTCTTGCCCTAAGCAAGCTTGGCTACCCAATCATATCCACCTCCAGCGGAATCCTTAGCTCCTTTTGTGCTGTGTGATAGAGGGTACGAAGACCTTAATATGTTGAGAAAAGTTAGTCAAGCCTGAGACAGACTACTCAAAAAAGGGCGTGAATTGGGTCGTATAGGCACTAATGCAAAATGAAGTTATCTTTAAAGGGTCAAAATCAGAGTCCAGGAGGTCAAGTTACTCTTTTGTCTTGCACTTCCGATTGAACCAGAAATTCCTGAGTCTGTTCCTATCTTAATAAGGAGTTGAGGAACTCGAAGAGCCTCTGTCAAAGTCCGAACAAGAGAAAATAGAGTTGTCAGCCCAACTGGAGAAAATGCTTCAAGAAAAAAAGAGTCTGCAGCGAGAAAATATCATCAAAGAAAAACGCATTACTAAATATGATGAAAGTGTGAGTATCAGCAATAAAAAATCCTCAACATACTAGAGTGCCTCAGGGGATCCAACGAAGAGATCAAGGTACACAACTAAGATAGAGATAAATTTGATGGCATTTTCTCGCTGCATAATCTTTTTTTCTTGAAGCATTTTCTCCATCTGGGCTTGCAACTCTGCTTTCTCTTGTTCGGACTTTGACAGAGCATCTTTGAGTTCCTCAACCTCCTCATTAAGGATATGAACATGCCCAGGAATTTCTGGCTCAATCGGAAGTGCAAGAAGGAAGGGTAACTTGACCTCCTTGACTCTGATTTTGACCCATTGAAGATAACTTTCTTTTGCATCAGCCTAACCTCTACGACACAATTCACGTCCTTTCTTAAGTAACTTTTTTCAACATATTAAGGTCTTCATACCCTCTATCACATAACACAAAAAGAGCTAAGAATTCCGCCGAGGTAGATGCATCATGGGGGAGGTCACCACATCATACTCACTTTGCTTTATGATTTTCAGGAATTCTTCTTCTGATGGTTCTCCCTTCTTAGCCTCCTTCTCCTTACTTTTCTTTTCTGACTCTTGAAGATCAAGTATCGCCTCGCTCCGGTTATTCCACTAACAATGTTGCCAACAAATTTCTCAACACCTTTATTATTGCTTATCTCACTTTCAAGAGAACCTCCCACCATTCAACTCAAAGTTTCATAGTTCTGGGGATTGCATGGGTATCCTTGCAAACAAAGGGTGTGGGCTTCTTGACACTACTACAACTTTTCTTGGTGTCACAGGTGGGTTGAGTGGAGGAACTTTAAGCACAAAACATTCTAAAACATTAATCTCTTCTTGAAGCATCGATCCTCTAGCTTGCACCACCCCTAGTGTAATTAGGCTTTGAACTCGGGCTTTGAAGTCCCAACAATCCTCAATATCTTGGCCTCATAACCTTGGTGGTACATACACTTTCTCTCTTCATCATACATGGCATATCTGACAACATCATTTGTTGGTGCCAATACTTCATAGCCAGCTCTGTGCAATCCTCCCCATATCTCTATCATAGGGGTTCAAGTTTCGTAACCTTCCCGATAGGCATTTGGTCTCCTTCCACCATACTCAATGGCCTGCTTCTTCGTGATTATGGAGAGTTGTTGTTGATGATACTTGGCCCTACCTCTTCCGTAATGTCAAGCTTCCCATGAGCAATCAACCTCCTTACGGCCAATTTGAATGCCTCACAATCCTCAATTGAATGTCCTGCGGCCCCCATGTGGAACTTGCAGGCTAAGTTCGGGTTATACCATGTTGGAAACGAAGGCTCCCAATCTTTCACGAAAACTCTTGCAATCAAACGAGCATTTTCCAATCGTTGGAATAGTTCGGTGTTTGTAATGGAGAGTTTAGGGAATGGTGGGAAGGTGGCTTGTTTTTGGCGATAGTTCGGACGAGTTTGTTGGTAGTTTGGTCGTGGTTGGGGGTGTGCCCCTGGGATACTGTTTACGGGAAAGGATGGTATTGGTGAAGAAGGGATGGTGTTTGGGTTCATGGTCTAGGGGGTATTTAGACGTGGTTGGTTATATCGTGGCTGTTGGGGAGTGATATTTTGTGAGGCTCGTATGAAGTTGACCTCAGGGTCTTTCTACTCCTTTTAGATTGCCCGCTTTCTAATAGGTCTTTCTACTCCTTTTAGATTGTCCGCTTTCTGATTGCTCCACCTGGATTTTTCCAACTCTTGTTTGCATCTCAATTCTTTCCCCAACAACTATTAGGAGCAGCTATTAGGTCTGCAAAGTCTCTAAACGCAGCTCCAGCCATTGCTGCCACATAATGTTCCCAAGAAGTGGGAGCACATATCTGAGATAGTGAGTGGTGGTTGGACTTGTGCAACAAGAGTTCTCCACCTCTGGGCAAACTGTTTGAACGCCTCATATTCTTTTTTTGCAATATCCCAAGTTACTCACGTGTCAGATCCATAAAACCTGTACAAACCTGTACTGTTTCATGAAGACATCAGTGAGGTCCCTCCAACAATCAATCTTTGAGTGGTCCATCTGGATGTACCATTCCAACGCTGGCCCATTCGTCCACCTCTTGGGTCAAGTTCATTTCGTGCAACTCTTCATGTTCTGCCATTCTCGCTCTGGCTCTAGTGAAGTATACTCGGGTTTGATTGGTCTTTTCTCGATTAGTTCGCACAATGGTTGCTAGATTCTTGGTATTTTCAAAGGAAAGAAAAATTTATTTTTTTTTTGTTTTATTTTTATGCAAAAATAACTAAGTTACCAGTTACTTGCCGAGGAATCGTTTCTTGGAATCTAAAGTGAGTATCTTTGGTTCGATATTACAAATAAATCGTTGACATGGAACTTATGGAGAATCAAAACAAACGAGTCTTCATCATTACGAAGAACATCCAAAACAACAAGTCCAAAATCCAAAACCATATCAAAAGAGTTCTTCAAAAGGCATAACCAAAATTAAATAACAAAAGGAAACATTCAAATATCATTCACAGCAATATCCTTCATGGCCTGCATGACCAATTCCTCGATGTCTTCAACAAGTCTCTTGCAAACATTGATCAACTCGATCGCCTTTCGGGGGTGGTGAGTGGTTTTACCATAGCTTTTGCGTCGCGGACTAGCTCAGGGATTCTTCTAACATCCTTCAATTTGTGGGTCCAACGCCTAACTTCATACCAAGCCTCTATGTGATTTACCTCTACCGCTCTAAGCGGTTCAATGAAGTGGTCTCTTTCTTCGGCCAGTGATCCAAGCTCCTAAGCTACTCATCCTTCCTTTCTATGGTGGCCCTATACCTATGGGTCCCACCGCTGACTTCTAACTGAATATTCCTAATATTCTCTTCATATTGAGCAATAACTTCTTTGACTTTCAAGTCAAGGTGAAGCATCGCCACCGAAGCTTTCGCTTAGGTGTCTCAAGATTCACCGCCTCACCTTTCAACCGCCAATTCTCCTCAAGTACATCTTTCTTTGCCTTGAAGAGTCTTTCTTTTCCTTGAACAGTCCCTGTACTTCCATGTGTTTCTCTTCCAGGCGCTCCTGGTACCATATTATTATCTCAGTGTAAGTCTGCTCACTAAACCTCAGGTCCGCCTCATGTTGGGCTGCTTGCTTATCTATTGAGGCCTTAAGAGTCGTCATTTGTTGTTCCATCTCCCTGAGGACCTTCTTAGGTGCTCATTTTCTTCCATAGCCTTGTAACACATGGCAATCCGTTGTTTCAGGTCTTGACTCGCGACACTTATATGATTCCTAGAATTTTTCTCACTTCGGGCCCTTTTGTTGGGCCGCTAAAGCGATTGGGATTTCTCATGGCTCTCCATCTTTGGATCTGCGAGAGTGGCACGGGCTTCCTTCAGTTCGATTTCTAGGGCATCTTTCTCACCTTTTGACCCGACCAATGTTTCCTTCAAAATCTTCACCTCATCACTTTCCTCTAAGACCGTATTCTGCTTCTCACAGGGCGGGTCAGGTGTCAATGTCCGAAATGGTAGCTTAATTTCTTCCACCACCTGCACTCCACTCTTATAGGTAGTCAGCAAAGACCAATACATCTTTTCACCAACTCTCTCTCGCCTTATAGGTGACATTCCTCCACGCCTTGCGGATTTTGTCTAGCATAATTTCATCTTTGAGGTCACCGTGAAAGGAAATAACATTTCTTTTCTTCGACAAAGCCCGTCAAAGGATAACGCAGTTGTCGCAATGCCAAGATCGGGTTGTAGTTGATACATCCTGAGTTCCCATGAGTGGTACATTCGAGAATTCACCACAGAGAAAAATACTCGTACCACACCCGCTGCTGCTAGTGCGCACTAACGCATTGAATCTTCATTGAGCCCCATGAATATCTACTTCCACGATTTGTCATTGTAGGTTCGTGATCCCATATTTGTCGGGCCGTAAATAGGGCGTAATGAACTACTTTTTCACTGAGAGCACGCGAGAAGCCAACCACACATACAAGATTAGAAGACAACATACAATCCTTCTTCCATTCAGTTCATGGTAAGAATTTCAAATTTCCTATTTCTAACAAGACCAAGTCATAGATTACAAGAGCCAAGACATCCGCAGAGTTTCCAATTTTTTTCATGTATCGCTTCTTCATTAACTCTTCCATCAACACCCTCGGTATACCCTTAGAGTCAACCCATTGGATTTCGTATATGTCAACCAATCTCAATCGATTCTCAACACCTTAACAACATTTTTTCAACAATGATATAATTCCCACGGTAATGATCACGCCTCTCAGCTTAGAGGTTGTCCAGGATCGGTGTGAACTCCTCCGAGTAGGCCCAATCAAAATTGGAGAATGTTAATCATTTCAACTAGGAGTCATAGTACTGGGCCAACACATTGATTGCTCCCACTTGATCCTTTACATCCAATAAGTCCAATAGCTTCCCATGTACCCTTTTAAAATTGGATTTCGATTCCTCAGGTAGATTGGAAGCATACTTTCAGTTGGGACATTTCGGGGTTTGGACTATGATGATTGGATAGTTTTCCTTGTTGAGGACGTTTCTTTCCCTTTTGGTAGTTCCATGTCTTATTTTTTTCCTTGTCAAAGATACTCACTTTCAGATCTAGAACTTGGATACCTCAGCAAACTTTCCTGGACAGATAAATAACAACTGTTAGGATGGAAAAAATGCATGTGAAAGAGATTTTTCCGTTAATACTTTTTTGAAATCAAAGATTTTTCCCCATCAACAAATTTTTGATTTCAAAAAATTATTAACAGAAAAATCTCTTTCACATGCATTTTTTCCATCCTAACAGTTGTTATTTATCTGTCCAGGAAAGTTTGCTGAGGTATCCAAGTTCTAGATCTAAAAGTGAGTATCTTTGACAATGAAAAAAAACAAGACATGAAACTACCAAAGGGGAAAGACACGTCATCAACAAGGAAAACTATCCGGTTCATAGTTCAAAACCCCGAAATGTCCCAGCTGAAAATAAGCTTCCAATTTACCCGAGCAATCAAAATCCAGTTTTAAAAGGGTGTATGGGAAGCTATTGTGCTTATTGGATGTAAAGGTTCAAGTGGGAGCAATCACTGTTTTGGCCCAGTACTATGACTCCTAGCTGAGATGATTCACTTTCTCCAATTTTCAGTTGGCCCCTACTCTGGAGGAGTTCACGCTGATCCATGGACAACCTCTGACTGGGGACCGTATCATTACCGTGGGAATTATCCCATTGTTGAAAATTTTGTTAAGGTTCTGGGAATCGATTTAGATTGGTTGATATATACGAAAACCAAAGGGATGACTCCTAAGGGTATGTCGAGGGTGTGATTGGAAGAGTTAATGAAGAAATTGATACATGAAAAAATGGGAACTCTCCCGCAGATGTGTCTTGCTCTTCGCAATCTATGACTTTTTGTCTTGTTCTAGTAGGGAAATTTGGTAAGCCCTACAACAACTGATGTATTCATGGTCTGTAAATGTTGAGGGGAAAACTCTATGTTCCCAATTTTAGCAGACATGTACCATGTGGAGTTACTGCCATGAACTAAATGGAAGAATGATTGTATGTTATCTTATTGTATGTGTGGTTGGCTTCTCAAGTGCTAAAGAGAAAAAATAGTTCAGTCTGTCCTGTTTCCGCTAACATATATGGAATCACGAACCTACAGTGACAAAGAGTGGTACGAGTACTTTTCTCCTATGGTGAATTCCTGAATGTACCACTCATGGGAACCTTGGGATGTATCAACTACAACCCCATCTTGGCATTGCGACAACTGTGTTATCCTTTAACGGGTCCGCCGGCTAAAAAATTGTTATTTCTCTTTCACAACTGACCTCAAAGATGAAATTATGCTAGACAAAATTTGCAAGGCGTGGAGGAATGCACCTATAAGGCAGGAGAGTTAGGCGGAAGATGTATTAGAGCTGCAGCTACCTATAAAGAGTGGGTACGAAGCAGGGTGGAAGAAATTAAGCTGCCATTTCAGACATTAACACCCAACCCGCCGCAAGAAATAGATACAGTCTTAGAGGAAAGTGATGAGGTGAAGATTTTGAAGGAAAAATTGGTCAGGTCAGAAGGTGAGAAAGGGGCCTTGGAAATCGAACTGAAGGAAGCCCTCGCCACTCTCAGAGACCTAAAGATGGAGTGCAATTAGAAATCCAGTCGCTTTAGCAGCCAAACAAAAGAGGGCCCGAAGTGAGAAAAATTCTAAGAATCATATAAGTGCTGCGAACCAAGACCTGAAAGAACGTATTGCCAAGTGTGACAAAGTTGTGGATGAAGATGAGCATCTAAGAAGGGTCCTCAGGGAGATGAACAACAAATGACCACTCTTAAGGCCCAGTGGATAAGCAAGCAGCCTAACATGAGGCGGACCTGAGGTTCGATAAGCAGACTTACACCATGCACTTCGAGGAGAATTGGCAGTTGAAAGGTTATATATTTTGAAGAAATCTTTTGATATGGTTTTGGATTTTGGACTCGTTGTTTTGGATGTTCTCCGTAATAATGAAGATTCGTTTGTTTTGAATCTCCATAAGTTTCATGTCTATGATTTATTTGAAATATCGAACCAAAGATACTCACTTCAGATTCCAAGAACGGTCTATAACGATTCCACGACAAGTAACTGGTAATTTAGTTATTTTTGCATAAAAATAAAACAAAAAACAAAATAAAATTTTCTTTCCTTTGAAAATACCAAGAATCTAGCAACCATTGCGCGAACTAATCGAGAAAAGACCAATCAAACCCGAGTGTACTTCACCAGAGCCAGAGCGAGAATGGCAGAACATGAAGGGTTGCACGAAATGAACTTGACCCAAGAGGTGGACGAAGTCAAAGAGAGAATGGGAGAAATGGATGCTGCCCAAACATGAATGAAAGAGACCCTGCAGACCATAATGGATATTATCAATTTGTTGTCGACACAGGTAATGGGCACAATATTGAATGAAGGGGAAGGGATCCCGAACCAGGTTAATGGGGAAATTCCCCAGAACAAGGCTTTCGACGGTCTAATTGGGATGGGGTACAAAGCTGTTGGCCACACCGAGCCAAGTGGAGGGGTATTCCACGCTGATAATGGAGTGAATGAAGGGCGCACATCGGTACAAAGAGACAAGGCTAACTAATCATGGATGGATAAGATGGAGGAAAAGATCAAGGCAATCCAGAGGTCTGGTACTTTCGGGGTCCTTTGGGGTGGATGAACTATGCCCTATTGGATGTGGTGATCCCTCGAGACTTCAAAGTGCCTGATTTTACGAAGTACGATGGAAGCACTAACCCCCTTCTGCATTTGAGGACTTATGCACCAAAATCTTAATATGGTCCAAAGATGAAAAAATCTTCATTAACTTCTTTCATGAGAGCTTAAACGGGCCAGCGTTGGAATGTTACATCCAAATGGACCACTGCTAAAGAATGAATTGAGATGCAAACAAGAGCTGGAAAGGAGCAATCCAAAAGCGGGCAATATAAAAGGAGTTTCCCTCAAAAGAAGAAAGACCTTGAGGTCAGCTTCATACGAGCCTCACAAAATATCACTCCCCAACATCCACGATATAACCAACCACGTCCAAATACCCCCTACACCATGAACCCAAACACCAACCCTTCACCTATACCATCCTTTCCCGTAAACAGTATCCTAGGGGCACACCCCCAACCACAGCCAAACTATCAACAAACTCGTCCGAACTATCGCCAAAAGCAAGCCACCTTCCCACCATTCCCCAAACTCTCCATTACCATCACATAACTATTCAAACGATTGGTAAATGCTCGATTGATTGCAAGAGTTCCCGTGAAAGACTGGGAGCCTCCGTTTCCAGCATGGTATAACCCAAACTTAGCCTGCAAGTTCCACATGGGTGCCGCAGGACATTCAATTGAGGATTGTGAGGCATTCAAATTAACCGTAAGGGTGTTGATTGCTCATGGGAAGTTTGACATTCAGTAAGAGGCAGGGCCAAGTATCAATAACAACCCTCTCCATAATCACGAAGGAAACAGGACATTGAGTATTGTGGAAGGAGGCCAAATGCCTATCAGGAAGGTTCTGAAACTCCGAACCCCTATGATAGAGGTATGGGAAGGATTGCACTGAGCTGACTATGAAGTATTGGAACCAACAAATTAAGTTGTTAGATATGCCATGTATGATGAATAGAGAAAGTGTATGTACCACTGTGGTTGCGAGGCCAAGATATTGAGGACTGTTGAGACTTCAAAGCCTGAGTTCAAATCCTAATGACATTAGGGGTGGTGCAAGCTAGAGGATCGATGCTTCAAGAAGAGATTAATGTTTTAGAACGTTTTGTGCTTAAAGTTCCTCCACTCAACCCACCTATAGCACTAGGAAAGTTTGTAGTGACTGTGAAGAAGCCCACACCATTTGTTTGCAAGTATATCCATGCAATCCCCTGGAACTATGAAACCCGAGTTGAATGGTGGGAGGTTCTACTGAAAGTAATATAAGCAAGAATAAAGGTGTTGAGAAGTTTGTTGGCAACATTGTTAGTGGAATAACTCGGAGCGGGCGATACATCGGTCTTGAAGAGTCCGAAAAGAAAAAGAAGGAGAACGAGGCTTGATAGGCCGCAAGTGCACAGTCTATCGTGTAATAAAAATATCGATCCCAGGGAGACTTTGTGATTACCAACTTTAGTTTCGGTTGTGATCAACTAAAACAAAATGATTTAACAGGAATTGATTGTTTGATTTAAAATTTATGAATAAAAGCATCTTAGGATTGTGGTTTCGTCACAATGATAGAATGAACTCACAATCCCTCATTCATTCTGTATTTTATATAAAATTGTATTTCTAAGGATGAGGCATACAAAAGTGTGTCTTGAACCAATAATCAAAACCTATTCTCATGTTTTGTTTCCCTTGTTTAATACTATAGTTCTAATATCAAAACTTCTTTCGGTACTTCATTTGATATTTGGAATAAAACTTTAAAAGCAATGAGATTAAATTAGAATATAATTTTAAGAAAATAGAGTTTAGATTTGGGATTGTTTATGGGCCTATCATTGGATTAGTCCCACAATCCCAAGACTAAAAGGAGTCTACTCACTCATGATCATAGTAGACAAAAACTTAGAAAAAGAAGACATGAATTATAAATAACGAGAATGATAAAGAAAGCGATAAATAACGGAATGTAAATGACAGAAATATAAATTGTTTGAATGTAAATGACTTATAATGTAAATGATAAGAAATAAAGTGCAGAAAATAAGAGCTGAAATGTAATGTGGAAGAAGAATAAAAGTGCAGAAAAATAAAGAACAAGAATATAAATTGGAGAATGTGAATTGTATAAAGCTTAGGTATAAACTTTTAGTAGTATTATTACAATAGCCTAAGGTCAAGCTAAGCACTAAAAAATTCGTGCTTTATATAGGCAAAGAGAAGAGACAAATCACTTAAGACAATTTACAAGCCATTAAAGAACAAACTGTAACATCTTTGGAATCTGATGCAGTGACACGGGTCCTGCCAAATCCAGTACGGGTCGTGCCACTATCAAGTAGGCTTTTGGTATTCATCGCACATTTGATCAAATAGTTCAGAACGGGTCGTGCCACTATCGGGTTGAAACAGCTTTGCTTGACTTTTCATGTATTTTTCCGCTCTTTGTTTCTCTTTTTGACTTGAAACTTTTTGTCTTTGTTCTTTTTAAGCTTAAATCCTTCATTTTCCTCAAAGATAGACCTGAAATTAAAACAAACACTAAGTAGTAAAATAACTCAAGAATAGAACTAAATTTCTACACTAACTACATGAAAATGAACACTAAAAAGACATTAAATTTGAGACTTATCAAACTCCCCCATGCTTAAACTTTTGCTTGTCCTCAAGCGAGAACAATCAAAACCAGCAGCACAAATTAATAAAAGCATTGAAAAAGAGCTCAACAACAAAGATAGTGAAATGAGGGACCAAAAACAGAAACATATACAGACATAAGACAATATCACAAATAAGGTGTCAGCTGGTTGCCCAATTAGTCGTTCACAATCTCTCTGAGTGTTTTAGGGACTTGGGAAATATTGCGCTCAAGTTTCAACAAATGCTCGTTGCCATAAGTTTGTAAGTTGACCAACATCTCTACTAAAAAGTTCACAAGTATGCAAAAGATGGGTTTTCATTTGGTTGTAACGGGGCCTTGGGTTATTAGTGTTAAAAATAAAATCAATGGAAGCAACCTTTGAAATCAAAATATAGCATCTACCAATTTTTGCACTTTTTGTCCAAGACTCTACTTGCTTCCATTTCAACTCTTCTTTATTTCTTTCATTTGAGCCCACTCTTTTTTTTTTTATTGATTTGTCTCTTTGAAAATTGAGTGGACTCATTCCTTTTGATTTCCCATGATTTTCCCTTTTCCTCCTTTTTGCTTTCTTTTTTTTTTTTTTTTTTTTTTTCACTATTTTTTTATTCTTTGGAGGAAAAGGGTAGTACAATCAGCTTATGTCCATGAGATAAATGATATGAAATGTAGGACAAAAACAGCAATTTCAATATTTGCTCTAATCCGATTCCAAGGTTACCAAAAACAAAAATTTATTTCTGGCTGCCAAAGGAATAAAAATATAGGCTCAAAGGGGCAACTAATGGGAAATATTTATCAAACACTAACTCTGAGGCCAGAAAAATTCCTAAATCCCCACATTCTTTCGCATGCTGTAAATAATTTTTCGCTTCAGAATGGTCAACAAACAAATTCAAGAATTATGCAATTTGAGAAAAAATACACTCAGCAAAGAAAAGGGGGGGTACAAATATATAATTTCAGTAACATCCCCTTAAGAAGGCTCTATATCTCACAGTTTAGAAGCTGGTTCACACAGAGTACAAATCAGGAATAGATGCTAATTCTCAGCTTCCAATTATAAAATTCATTTCTGGCTGCCAAAGGAATAAAAATATAGGATCAAAGGGGCAACTAATGGGAAATATTTATCAAACACAAACTTTGAGGCCAGAAAAATTCCTAAATCCCACATTCTTTTTCGCATCTCGTAAATAATTTTTCGCTTCAGAATGGTCAACAAACAAATTCAAGAATTATGCAATTGAGAAAAAATACACTTGGCAAAGAAAATGGGTACTAATATATAATTTCATAACATCCTTTGAGAAGGCTCTATATCTCACAAGTTTAGAAGTTGGTTCGAGATGCAGTACAAATCAAGAATATATGCTAATTCTCGACTTCCAATCATGACAACCTCACACTTATATTCAGCACGAGTTTGTCATACAAGTCAGTCTTTTGTGGTCCCAAAAAAGACTAAACTCTATTTGTTCATTTTTTTTCTTTATTTTCTTTCTTTAAACACAATTATTAAAAGTGCTGCAACATTACATTTAAGCTCACAAAACAGCAAAACCAACACAAACATGGGAGAGTTGTGATCTTGACTCAAAACAGACTCCAACAAACTCAAACAAACAAACCCAAACAAAATAAAACAGCAAGAGAGCAAGAAAGTAAATAGTAGACCTAAAAGGGAAAAGTACCAAATAGTAGTCCTAAAAGGGCAAAGTAAATACAAGACATTGTCCTCAATGTATTGCAATGTAAAAAACACATGTAAGGGCAAAAGAAATCTCACATGGCCTGGTCAGAAGGTGGCGGTGGCTGCTGAGGGTTGAATTTATCCAGCAGTGCTTGCGTCATTGTTGTCAGATTTCCCAGTTCTTGATACTGGGCCAGTTGCCCTTCTTTGATAGCACGCAAGCCGTCACCGCATGCCTAGCTTGTTCTCTACGATATACTCCATTCCACCCTTGTCTTGCTTGCTGCCGCTCGGCCGGTTGCACCAATCTTGCCAAACCATCTGAGGAGGCACACCATAGAAATGAGAAACAAGCAGCTCTTGAGGTGGGAGTCCGTCCATCTCCTTCTAATATGTTTTGGCAAAATTGGTGCAACCGGGTTGAGGGTGAGCAAGTAAGACAAGGGGTGGAATTAGAGTATATCAGAGAAGAACAAGCTAGACATGCAGCTGACTTGTGTGCTATCAAAGAAGGGCAGCTGGCCTAGAATCAAGAACTAGGAAATCTGACAACAATGATGCAAGCACTGCTTGACAAATTCAACCTTCAGCAGCCACCGCCAGCTCCTGACCAGGCCATGAGAGCTTTCTTTTTCCCTTCTATGTGTTTTTTACATTGCAATACATTGAGGACAATGTCTTGTATTTACTTTGCCCTTTTTGGACTACTATATGGTACTTTACCCTTTTAGGTCTAGTATTTACTTTCTTGCTCTCTTGTTGTTTTATTTTGTTTGAGTTTGTTTGTTTGAGTTTGTTGGAGTCTGTTTTGAGTCAGGATCACAACTCTCCCATGTTTGTGCTGGTTTTGCTGTTTTGTGAGCTTAAATGTAATGTTGTAGCACTTTTAATAATTGTGTTTAAAGAAAGAAAATGAAGAAAAAATGAACAAATAGAGTTTAGTCTTTTCTGGGACCACAAAAAATTGACTTGTATGATAGACTCATGCTGAATATAACAGTGAGGTTGTCATGATTGGAAGCTGAGAATTAGCATCTACGCTGATTTGTACTGTGGTGAACCAAATTTCTAAACCGTGAGATATAGAGCCTTTTTAATGGGATGTTAATGAAATTATATATTTGTGCCCCTTTTCTTTGCTGAGTGTATTGTTTCTCAAATTGCATAATTCTTGAATTTGTTTGTTGACCATTTTGAAGCGAAAAATGATTTGCAGCATGCGAAAGAATGTGGAGATTTAGGACTTTTTTCTGGCCATCAGAGTTAGTGTTTGATAAATATTTCCCATTTATTGCCCCTTTGAGCCTATATTTTTATTCCTTTGTCACCCAGAAATGAATTTTTTTTTGGTAACCTTGGAATCGGATTAGAGCAACTATTTAAATTGATGTTTTTGCCCTACATTTCATATCATTTATCTCATGGACATAAGTTGATTGTACTACCCTTCTTTCTGGTAGAAGCTCTATTTTGATTTCAAAGGTTGCTTTCATTGATTTTATGTTTAGCCCTTTGTTATTTTCCCTTCTTTCTTATTCCCTACCTAACACTAATAACCCAAGACCCCAAGCAAACCAAACGAAACCCCATCTTTTGCATGCTTGTGAACTTTTTAGTAGAGATGTTGGTCAACTTACAAACTTATGGCAATGAGCATTTGTTGAAACTTGAGCGCAATATTTCCCAAATCTCTAAAACACTCAGAAAGATTGTGAGCGAGTGAATGTTCAAAGAGTTGTAATTTTCAGGTCATAAGCCTTTAATTGGGCAACCAATTGACACCTTACTTGTGATACTGTCTTATGTCTGTCATATGTTTTTGTTTTTGGTCCCTCATTTGACTATCTTTGTTGTTGAGCTCTTTTTCAATGCTTTTATTAATTTGTGCTGCTAATTTTGATTGTTCTTGCTTGAGGACAAGCAAAAGTTCAAGGATGAGTGAGTTTGATAAGTAGCAATTTAGTTCTATTCTTGATTTATTTTACTACCTAGTGTTTGTTTTACTTTCAAGTCTATCTTTGAGGAAAATGAAGGATTTAAGCTTAAAAAGAATAAAGACAAAGTTTCAAGTCAAAAAGAGAAACAAAGAGCTGAAAAATAAAATAAAAGAAAAGTCAAGCAAAGATTTTCCAAAGATGTTACAGTTTGTTCTTTAATGGCTTGTAAATTTTCTTAAGTGAATTGTCTCTTTTCTTTGCCTATATAAAGCACGAATTTCTGAGTGCTTAGACTGACCATAGGCTATTGTAATACTACTCAAAGTTTGCACCTAAGCATTATACAATTCACATTCTCCAATTTACATTCTTGTTCTTTATTTTTCTGCAATTTACATTTCAGCTCTTATTTCTACACTTTATTTCTTGTCATTTACATTATAAGTCATTTACATTCCTAGTCATTTACATTCAAGCAATTTATATTTCTGCCATTTACATTCCGTTATTTATCGCTTTCTTTATCATTCTCGTTATTTATAATTCATGTCTTCTTTTTCTTCTTCTTCTTCTTCTTCTAAGTTTTTTTTTTCTATTATGACATGAGTGAGTAGACTCCTTTTAGTCCTGTGATTGTGGGACTAATCCAATGATAGACCCATAAACAATCCCAAGTCTAAACTCTATTTTGTTAAAATTATATTCTAATTTAATCCCATTTCTTTTAAAGTTTTATTCCAAATATCAAACGAAGTACCGAAAGGAGAAGTTTTGATATTAGAACTATGGGATTAAACAAGGGAAACAAAACATGATATAGTTTTGGGACCCTTAGGATAAAAGAAGCTTGTACTTAAGGGGTCTTGGCAATAATCAACCATGAGAATAGGTTTTGATTATTGGTTCAAGACACACTCTTGTATTCTGAAAGGAAACATGAGTTACCATTGAATGTCTCATCGTTAGAAATACAATTTTATATAAAATAGGGAATGGATGAGGGATGTGAGTTTATTCTATCATTGTGATGAAATCACAATCCTAAGATGCTTATATTCATAAATTTTAAGTCAAACAATCAACTCGTGTTAAATCATTTTGTTTTAGCTGATCACAACCGAAACTAAAGTTGGTAATCAAAAAGTCTCTGTGGGATCGATGTTTTTATTACACGATAGAACCGTGCACTTGCGAACCCAAGACTGTATTTCTACTCACTTATGCTTAATAGATAAATTGCAATAAAATAAATTGACATAATGTAAATGACTGAAATCTAAATGACAGAAAAATAAGAACAGAAAGTAAAGACTGAAATTTAAAAGTGCAAAAATAAAATAGCATAAAAATAAAGAACAAGAATGTAAAGATGAAGTAGGAAATGTAAATTGCTTATAATATAAAGATGAACTTTGAGTAATTAAATACAATAGCCTAAAGTAACTCTAAGCACTCAAAAAATCATGCTTTATATAGGCAAAGAGAATAGACAAAGTACTGACAATTTACAAGCCATTAAGGAACAAATTGTAACAGTTTTGAAATCTGATGGAGTGGCACGGGTCGTGCCACTATTAGGTTGGCTTTTGGTATTTTGCACATTTGTAAAAAAAGTTCAACACGGGTCGTGCCAAGTCCAGCACAGGTCGTGCCACTATCAAGTAGCAACTGCTTTGCTTGAATTTTCTTGTATATTCCAGCTCTTTGTTTCTCTTTTTGACTTGGAACTTTGTCTTTGTTCTTTTTAAGCTTAAATCCTTCATTTTCCTCTAAACTAGACCTGAAATTAAAACAAACACTTGGTAATAAAATAGCTCAAAAATAGAACTAAATTGCTACACTAACTACATGAAAATGAACACTAAAAAGACACTAAATTTGAGACTTATCAAGGCTGGGAGGGAAGAACCATCAGAAGAAAAATTCCTGAAAATCATGAAGCAAAGTGAGTATGATGTGACTGAGTAATTGAAAAAGACTCCAGCTCGGATCTCACTATTATCTCTCATCCTCTCTATAGAGATACATAGAAAAGCCTTGCTTAAGACAATGGAAGAAGCTTTTGTAAAACCCTGAGGTGACCCCCCAAAACATGGTCAACATGGTAGATCCAATGCAACGAGTCAACTGAATCATATTCTCTGAAAATGAAGTGCACCATCAAGTGAAAGGAGAGCATCGAGTCCTGCCCATCACTCTGAAATGTCGAGAATTTGTGATAGCCAGAGTACTGATTGTTGGTGGACCAACCCTTAATATCTTGCTTATGGCTACCCTAATCACATTAGGACTAGGGGAGAGAGATTTGACCCCTCAATCCCTGATTTCGATGGATCCAAGTGGAGTGTTCTGGGTGAGATAACACTCCCACTGGAGATTGGCCCAAGTATCTTTCGTGCGTTGTTCCAAGTCATGGCTATTGATTCAGCATACACCATGCATGCTATTGGGACGACCATGGATTCATGAAGCTGAGGCAGTGCCTTCTACCCTCCACTAGAGTGTCAAGTTTATTGAGAATAGAAGCATCATCACAATCCGCGAAGAAGAGGAGATGTTGGTCTCAAAACCCATATCCCCCCTCTTTGTGGATAATACTGAAGAAAAAGTGACAAATCTGTGCCATTGTTTTGAGGTGGATAAACCAAGAATTGAGGAAGGAGGTCCGTTGAGTCGCGATGTAAATCAAGTGGTGGCCCGAATAATGACAAAGAATGGCTATGAGGAAGGAAAATGTTTGGGGCGGCACCTACAAGGAGTTTGCATGCCCATACCAGTGAAGCAAAAGTCAGATACTTTTGGAATTGGCTATGAGGAGAACCTTGGGAAGAAGTTCAAGACACTGGTAACGAGTAAAGAGAAGGCTCAGGTGATCCCACATTTGAGCGACACTTTCCCCAAACCAACAGAAGTGATCTCGCTTGAAGATGCAGCTGGCCTTATGCATCACCTTGTGATCAACATGATGGACAAGGAGGACTCAAAAGCTGGTGGTGTTATCCTCTCCGACACCAATCAGGATTCACTGAGCAATTGGCAAGCTGAACCAGTTATTGATGTTGTTACTTTCATGTAATCATCTTTTAATTTGTTAATGAATTTGCATGCATTTCTATTCATTTGTGTTTCGTTTCCTCCCTCGATTTTTCTCAATCTTTCTCCCCTTTCCCTCTATTTTTATTTTTCTCCTTTTGTTGTTATTTCTCGACCTCGTTAAAATACACTCTAGGGATACAAATTTCGATAGGGTTTTGCCTCGTTGTGAGAACGACGAGAACTTATCACTTGACCCCTTGCGACTTATAGTGAAGACTATTTTGAGTTGGAAGAAGATGACGAAGTGATTGATAGATTTTCTGAATTTATGGAGCACACTGAAAGGGAGTTTGGTCTGAACGATGAAACAGAGGAAATAATCAATATGGGTCCGAGGAGGAGGAGAAAGAGTTGAAGTTGGTAGACAACCCTGAACAGGAGGAGATGATCACCTTGTTTAAGGAATATCTTGTTGTTTTTGCGTGGTTCTACAAAGATATGCCCGACATTGACCTAAAAATAACAGCACTTAATATTCCTCTCTTTCCAAATGTAAAGCCAAAGAAACAAAAATTGAGAAAGATGCACCCTGACATATCCTTGAAAATCAAGGAAGAGGTGACCAAACAATGGGAGGCAAGATTCTTTAAGGAAAAAATGTCTCCCCGACTCCTAATGTGTATTTCAAAACACATAGGTAGCTACATTTGAATCAGTTATAACCCTCCCAAAAAGGATAACCCGAGATGGGAGTCTATTATGAGAAGGCGCCAGACGAAAGCCACCACCTTTGTTGGTGCAACACTTACCTAGCTCAAACGTCTCAAGGGGAAACCTCATAACAATTGGAGGGAATTTTAAAGCAAAAGAGAATACATCCTAGTCTCCTAAACGAATTTATCCTTTACATGTGAAATTTGAGTCAAGGATAAAAAAGTCAGCAAGTCTATCAACAAACCCTCTCCCAGCCAAAAAAAACCCTCCTCCAAAAAAAAATTCCACTCCCTGACTTGGGCACCCCAAACTCCACTTCACTAACCTTATACTCCTTATGGTTTGAGATTTAAAAAAACCCTTGGAAAAACGACCTTGAGAGGGTGTTTGCCGACCTTCCACATATCATGCCAAAAAGGGAATGAGGCCCATTTCCCATTTAGTAACAACATCAGAGAACCATTTTTGGTCAGGGGCTTGACCTCCTCCCAATCTACAAATGTCTTTCCACCAAAGGAAAGATAAATAAGATTGCCTAAAGCTGTTGATGTTCAAATTACAACAATGTCACCGCCTGGTACTTATCCTTAAGAGCTTGCATCCATAGGGTACTTCGTACTCTCATCCATAAGAAACCTCCAATGCCACTTACCTATAAGGTTAATATTAAAGAGATGGAGATCCTCCACCCCCAGACCCGCTCCTCAGACTTTGGTTTGCAGACTTCTACCACCTAACCCAGGGTAAATTTGACCCATCATAGTTCCTCCCCCATAAGAACTCCCTTTGTATCCTCACAACCACCTTCCACACACTTCTATGATCTTCGCAGTCGTCAGTGACTAATTCACAAGTCGCGAAGCCGCCACTACCAGGTTATAGATGTTAAAATTGATAAGTTGATAAGTCTCAGTCGAGTGCCACAACAAGATGATAAGCTCAAAAAATGGCTTAGAGAACCAAGAGAAAGCTTCTCTAAATTTTTACTCAAAATGAAACTCCCTTATTTCATGACAAATATTTCAATTTATAGGGCTATGGTCCTAATTTACTCAATGAAACCCTAAAAATTCAAATATTACCAAATTAATGCCTAATCCTAATTTTCGGATTTTACTGACCCTAATACCTAATAAAATCTGAAATATCAAAATATAACCTCTAAGTTCCTTATTAAATAAAATAATAAATGACGATAATGTTTTACAAATATCTTGTTTTCAAGTTTTGATAAGAAAATATTACATGTTGTTGGAATAATTATTTTTAAAATTCTGCAGCGGCTCGGAGGAATCGCACATAGACCAACAACACGCCTTGAAAGACTTTACCAATACACCAACCAAAATTATGCATGAGTAGTCGCAAATAAGAGTATTTAAATGTTTGAATTTGGCAACACATCAATCAACTAACATTTTAAGAAAAGAATGGGCTGGTCAAATTCCCAATTTGTCCTCTTCAATTTCCTTTTTAGGGAAAAATTGGAAATTTATTATTATTCTATCTCATATTTTATTTTTGTGGGTTCTACTTTTTTACATCATCTTTTTAATTTTTTTTATCTCACTTTTAAAACCTACTATATTTCATCTCTCTCAACTCTTATCTTTCTCAATTCTCTCTCTCTCTCTCTCACTTCACATTTTATTTTTAATCTATCTACTATCTTTTTAATCAAAACACTAATCATCAACTAACTATTTAATCAAAACACTAATTACTAACTATTTATTTAATCAACTCAACCAGTACCAAAAAAAACCTAGCTACTGATAACTCATATTTATATGAGTTATTTATGTTCTTATTACTTAAATTAATGCAAGTTCTTAAGTAATATTATTGTTTAATTAAGTAAATATATGTTGTTTAGTGTAAAAGAGGGTTAGGAACAGATTATGTGACAAATTGGCACTTTTGGTGCTTTCTTGTTATTTTTATTGTGTTTGTTCAGTGTTATAGCATCAGACGTTATAGCGTTGAATTATGCAGCTGATGAAAGAGAAAACGCAGCGCTTTTGCAAAGATGTCAAATCACCGAGCGGCGATCGTAGCAGCCTCCGCAGCAGCCACCAGCTTTGTACTTTATAGGACACTTGTCTATTTTGTAATGGAGGATAAAAGTAGTTGGTATAGTTGGTGGGATGGCTTTTCAACCTTTTTGGAAGATATTTTCTTTATATTGAAGTCTCAAAACTTCATCTTCTTCAAGTTGGAGTTGCTGGTTCAGATGAGAGGAGAGTTAGAAATAACTCTCTTGCACTCCATTTTCGTCCAAGCTCCATTTTCACAATAAATAGTATAAATTCTGCAGTGTTGTGAGGGACGCTATAGCGGCAGGCGATTCTGTGAGTGATGCTGTAGCGGCACAGGAGCTGTCATCATTTGGAGTATTTTCCATCTCTTTGTGATTTCAGTTTTATGGCTTGTGTTGTTGCTCATCATGAGTTGATTCTCGTGTAGTTGGATTGCTTTGAGCTTTATAATGAATCTTTAGTATTTCATTATTAACGTTTAATGTTTTGCAATTCAATCTTTGTATTTTAATTCTTCCAAACTTGTTTTAGAATTGATCAGCTAAAATGGGTATATTTATGGGTACAGACATGGTCCATGAATCGAACTCAAAGATTGATATGAATGAAAGGTTGTTTAAAGACATTTAACCAACGTCTGCTAAATCTAGACATAGAAAGGCAATAGTTCATAGGGCAAAAGCTGTGAGTTCTTTATTATACAAATGTGAACTTATTTAGAACTTAGACATAGGCTTCTTGTAATGAAACCACAGCGCGATGGATCAAAAAGCACAAAATCAATTGCGACAGCGCTTGACGCTATAGCGTGTGACGTTATAACGCTTCACTTTTGGGGAATTACTTAGCAAAGAGCAGTCCAACTTACCACTCTAAATTTCTACTTACCATCTATCTTATTTGCTTTTGTACTTTTATGTTGAGGACATTAATAATTCTACAACTTGTTATTGTCATTTGTTTTACTCACTAGCTAATTTACTAATTTAATTATAGAAGAAAACTCGGCAATCCCTGTGGAGACGATCTTACTTATCATTATATTACTTATTGCGATTGTGTATACTTGCACATCACCTTTTCGCACAACAGCTACCCAGGTCTAAAGTATTGGACGAGAAAATATCTTTACTATTATTATAAATGGATATTTTTTTATAATTCTTTTTTATCTTTCTTTTGAGTTTTAACGGGTAAACAATACATGTTGATATAATTTAATTAATTTTTATTTCTTACGGAGAAATGTAACACGTTGCCGATATAATTATTTTCATGAATATCTTTATTTATTTTAAATGAACATTTTTCTTTTGATCCCAAGAAAGTACTAGATAATATTGAAAATATTATATTTTAGATTTTATTTTTAAGTTTCAACGGGTAAACATTATATGTTATTGTATAATTTCATTACTATTATTTTTTTGGTGGAACATTACACATTGTCGTGGATAATTATTTTGTTTTCTCGATTTGAGATACAACGGGAAAATATTACATATTGTTATTATAATTTTATGACTGTAAAATTTATTTCTTGGCGATTAAAAATGTTAAATGAAGAAAATATTCTAAAGTTGTAAAAATTCATTTCTTAATAACTCGAAAGTTTTATTGTAATTGAATTCTATCTAAGTGTATTTATACAAAGAATATGATGTTACTATCTGCTCAGATGCATCTAATATACTTCTAGTTTATATTAAAACATTTAACAATAGCATTTAGTAGATATATTTAAGGATAATTTTATGATACTAATTAAGTTTTGTTGAGTATGATATATTATAGATATAATTAGTACAGTATTTAAATTTATTTTAAAATATCTAAAATATATCAAAAAACATCTTTCATTTTCCTTCATATATTTTCTACATCCTTTCCTTTATTCTCTGTTATGCCCTAAAATCACTTAAAATTAGGTGCATTTTCTTACCATCAAGATAATTTCTATGTCATTGAGGGATTGATGTTGAGTGTCATAACCAACAATTAACAAAAATAGCATTCACGTATATTTAATTCTAAAACATCATCAATTTGATCTAAATAAGTTTCATCAAACAAAACCAAACACTTAAAAATAAAAATAATATTAGAATATGAAATATATAATAATTATGGAAGAAAAGTAGAGAAGAAGACATGAAAACAAAGTGAACACGTATCCAACAGAAATGGTCCCACGTAATGTCACCGTTTAGATCTCCCATTTCTCGGTGTCTTCTCTTCATTGGAACTTTCAAACCTTTGCCAATACGATAAAGCAAACATCCTCATTCATTAATAATAATGGTTACACCATTTCAGTCACCCAAAAAAAAAATCACAGAAAGACACTAAACCGAATAAAACATACACATTTTTTTATTGGGTTTCACAAAATAATTGTCAAAACACACACTTCAAAGCATAAAAAAACCAGTTTATGGGATAATACCGACCCCACATAACTGAAATCAAGGAAATTCTATAATTGTCTCTCACTTTCTTCAAAGTTAAGTAAAACTAACACTCCTCCTCCCTTAGAAAATCCAGAAACACAAGCAAAGTAAGTCCTCTCTCTCTCTCTCTCTAATCTTGCTTCCTTCTATATGATCTGATTTCTTATTGTAACATGATTTTTCATTAGTCTTCATATGTTGAATTTTTGAAGCATAATAACTTGTTAGTCTTATTCTTTTCTGATATATATTGTTATTCAGATATAGAAAGTGTATTTTTCTCTTATATATTTGACCAAAGTAGCAATTACAAGATTTGAGGTTTTGTTTTTCAATTGAATCTAATGTTACTAGTTAATTTCTTATTGATTTAACAGATGTTGTGACCATTAAATAGCTGATAATTAGAACAAAAAGTAATGGCATCTGCAGAAGCAAGGGCTGGTAGAACTTGTTTTAGGCAAGAAAATTTCAGAATGCCTTATAATTTTTCTGATCAACCATCAAAAAATTTGGAACCTGATGATTTCACATCTAGTGATTGTGATTCTATTAATAACAATTCAGATATGAAATGGTGGCTACATGTGAAAACCAACTTAGGGGGTGATGCAAATTATACATGTCAAAATCTGAATTACTTAGAGTCTGATATACTTGGTGGTGATCAATTTGTTAAGAACTTTGATCCTCTTTCATGTGTTGGAAGTGCTGCTACTAATACTATAGGTTTAGAGCAGCCATGGAATGTGCCCTCTAAGTGTTTGAAGAAAGGTAATGATACTGGAATGTTGAAAATTGAGGCTGGTTTGAACAATGAGTTGAATTTAGCACCTATGAAGAAAACTAAAGGGAGTTTTGGTTTGAAAATGGTGAGTTTGTGGAAAGTGATGTTACTAGTTTCTTGGTTTATGAACAATGTAAAAGTTTGTCATCTGATCTGGAACTACAATGGAGTGGAGATGAAAAACTCGGCCTTGGTGGCGCTACCGGAAAAGATGATTTGGCTTCCTTTGTAGCTCAGAAGTCATATGAACATATTGAGAATTGTGATCTCCCTGAGCCGCATATTAAGTCTTTTAGAAAGATAATACCAGCCCTTCAGCCAAGAGAAACTGACCATGACAAAAATTCTGTATTATCTTTAAACCAGAAATCTGAGATGTGTTCTTCCAATTTGAATGGTTGTACATCTGGAAGCTTGACTTCTGGTTGTTCATTTCAAGATTCCGAAAGAACTTTCAGGTAATGCTACTATACAAAAATGTTATGCAGTTCCTTTTATTGTTCTATATAATACTTTCTATTTATGAAGCACTGACACGGATACAGACACGCATACACTATCGGTGTCTAACACGATGCACGTCTGACACCAGACACGACTTCAATTTGAAGTGTCGGTGCTACATATTCGACAAGGTATAAATTGTGGATTGCATCACGCGATGCGGCTACAACAGTGTCAGACCATATTAGCCACAATTTGACAACAATGCAAAGCAAATTAAAACCCTTGTGTATGAAGAATCTTGATGTTGAAGTGTTGAAAACCATTTCAATCATTAAGTTTAATTGGAGTTTAGTGTGTTATTTATAGGTGCCAACTAGATTGCAATAGTGTCCACTTCATTTACACAAGAACATCTTCTCCTAAGAAAATGAGAAGCTAGTTTTCTCATGTGTCTGATTCTCTATTTTGTTCCATAACAATGTGTGGTTCATATGCTACTTTGTCTATTAAATTCTTATTAAACCATTCTACACATGTTCTTCAGTTCAAGTCAGAGCAGCAGAGAGAGTAGTGATTCAAGCAACAAGGAAAATCAGATGAATAATTCTGAGAGCAAAAACAAAGCTGAGTTACTAAAAGCATTGTGTCATTCCCAAACTCGAGCGCGAGAGGCCGAAAATGCAGCGCAACAAGCCTTCAATGAGAAGGAACATATCCTAAGTCTATTTTTCAAACAGGCTTCACATCTATTTGCTTACAAGCAATGGCTCCATGTGCTGCAGCTTGAGAATCTATGTCTTCAACTTAGAAACAAAAACCTCTTTTACAAGGGAAAGCAACATAAGAAGGGTTCTAGAAAGAGTAAGAAACGTAGGAGTGGGATTAGAAAATGTGTTGTTGCTTTTGCTGTTGGTTTGGCTCTTGCTGGTGCTGGTTTGCTACTTGGTTGGAACTTAGGATGTATGTTTCCTCCCTTTTAATTAGTTTGATTGAGTAACATTGTTTTTGTTTTCAATTGTATAAATGTCACTTTTTTTTTTAGTTTTAAAATTTTATATTTTTGGATTTGTTTTATATGAAATTTTAGGAACAATGAAAGTAAAGTGACGTTTTTATGGCTGGAGATCAAAATATAGAATGAAACAATGTTGTGAATTGTTTATATGATATATGAATCTCCTAACTCATTTTACTCTTGTTGTTTCATAGCCATCAGCAAGATTTCCTCATCCTCATCAAACTCAGCAAAGTTTGCCTTGCGCTTTCATTTTGTTGACAATTGCTAGGGTTCTTGAGAAAAATTCATCTACCTTTTCCCCTTCTTTCATGTGCAAAGACCTCATACTCTTTCCTTAGGGCTTGCAATTGCGCTCTTTTGACTTTGGTTCATCCTTGAAACTGCTGTTTCATCGCATCCCAAATCTCTTTAGTTGTATTCTTTGTTAAGATCGTTTCGATGATTCTTCGATCGATTGCCTGGAACAAGTAGTTCTTGGCTTTTAAAATCTTTCAATTTTGCGTCTTCAATGGCCTTCAATTGCTCCGGTGAAGCATTTTGCGCCGGGGTTGGAATTCCCGAATTCACTACGTTCCAATACTCTTTTGAACGGAGAAGATTCTCCATTCACATTGCCCAGTGATCATAATGCCCGTCAAACTTAGGAATTGAAGGTTGTAGAAATTCTCTTTCAGCCATGATTGTTTGTTCCACTGATCTTGATCACTTTACTCTTCTTGACACGAACGATCTTTCTTTCTCACAACTCTCGCACGAAAACTGCAGTTTCTGGATCAGGCCCCTAATCGGAGCTCTGATACCAGTTTGTTAGAACGATGGTAGAGTGATTTTGTGAAGAAAAATGAAATGATCCATTGATTCAATTCATCTAGCAGATACAAGGGTTTTTACACTGTATATAGCTATTGCATCTAACTGAATAATAACGAACTCAGTTAGGCAATAACGAAGCAACAAACTAAAGTCGGGTCAATTTACAATAATACCCCTGACTTATACATTTACAATTATAACCCTAGTTATTACGATACACATATCTATTAGAGCTGGCAAAATGGGCTGAGCCCATTGGGCAAAGCTGGCTAGCTAGCATAAAAGTATAGGGTTTGGGCCGAAGAAATTGAGCCTATTTATACATCCGGGCTTTTTAGCCCATCCTAGAAAAACCCGAGCCTGTGTCGGGCTAGCCCGCCCGGGCCATGGTAGTCCGTAGGTCCGAATTTTTAAAAAAAATAGGATGCATGTCTGCCAATTTTTTTGTAAAAGTAAAAATTACGATTTATTTAGTTAACCGGCTTCCTTCATGTAATGAGTCTTGGAGAAATAATCAAGGGGTACCTAATTGGTAGATACTAATTTTCTTGTAAATCTGTTCTCCATATATAAAAGAACTAGTATGTATCACCCGTGCCAGCACGGGTATACATTTCTTTTAATCGTAGTATTTGTATTCATGGGGTGGGAATTAAAAAATAGTTGTTCGTTTGCAAGATGTATGGTGTGATGTATATGTGTTTATCTGTAAATCGTAGTTTATAAAATCCTAATGTTCCGTGATATATCTATATAAATATTTTGTATAGATATAAATTTAATTATTTTATATTGTCATACACAGCGATTGTTTGTTTGATATACGTAAATTTCGTAAATTGAAAAACACATTTGGGTCTTTGGTAATTAGAAAATAATGCATGATAAGAAATAGAAATTTTAAAAACCTTGTTTTTGCTTTCAAAGAAGTGGGTATTTGTGGCTATGTAAATATAAAGTAGGGTCATTTTAGTAATTTACTCGAAATTTCTGATTAAGTTACCTTATACGAAACCCTATTGTTTAATTATTGAGACTCCAAATCTACTGTTTTAGTCATTTACTCGAAATTTCTGATTTGAGTTAACTATCAAATCACACAATGAAAATATCGTACGTGTATATAAAACACTAATTCAATCCAAATCTAAGAAATAATCATAAATTGAAGAATTGTATATGTGTAAAAATGAAGAAGTAAACATAATTTGCTGCCTTTTAATGAAAACATTACAAAAGGATAATTAAAGGACCAATTTAGAATCACAATGGGATTATTTTATAATCAATTCAAGGGCCAATTCAGTATTACTACTGGACCAAATTAATATCAATTCAGAATGACAACACCTTATAGCATATTGATAATAATAGGACTAATTACAACCTGATAATTCAAAGACCATGAGCATTATTGACTGCCATACATGCATGGCCTACTCTGTCGGTAGCAAGATAGGGAACTTCACTGCAGATCTTAGCGGCTAGGAAGCATATGAATATTTATCTGTAGCTGGTTGCGTGTGAGCCACCAACGCGGTAGAAACCATTATGTTCATTCCGCACATACAATGCTGTCAAGAAAATTGGCTCCTATCACAGATCCTGTTGTGCTGAGATTCACATTTACCCTATATCAATTTATAGGTTTCTATTTGTCAGCCAGCAAGGTACAAAGTATACCTTCTCATGGACCAATCCTTCCACATTCCCTTTTTGAACAATCATTTACATGTAACTATATATGATTAAATATATAAAAAAGTAAGTGGTCAGAAAAACATCATTGGTTATAGGTAGGTCTGCTTCACAGTGTATGGTGTTAGTTTTAAGATTAATAATAACTACTACTCAATTCTGATGAAAGTGCTAGTTCAGCCCATGCCAAAGATGATGACTTGAGCTCCACACTTATTGATGTGTCGATTTTGCTCTCCAGCATGCTGCACAATTCTTGCATTGATGGACACTCAGTGAGTTCAGGAATAATTACAAATAGTTATTACCTCACATATTATTTTCAAGTCATTATAGCTAAAATGTATCAACTTAGGATCCACCACATATGACATTACTTCTGGCATTTCAAGATAATCCCTTGCCTGCATGCACCACATATATGACTATAACGTTAAATACTTGATCCTTTTTAGAGGCTTTAAAGAATAATAATAATAATAATAATAATAATAATAATAATAATAATAATAATAATAATAATAATAATAATAATAATAAAACTTCAGTAAGTTTCTTACCCAATCCACTAAGTATCCTTTCTCCTTGCAGTATGGAGGTCTCCCACAGATTATATCACCAGTAGAAGAACTGAAAAAGCATAAATGTATCCTTTTGTATCGAGATGGCATGCTTCAAGTAAGCTCGAAAGAGTACAAACAACATCTTGGTTGTTAACAATAGTGATTGATTTTAAAGCAGTAGTAATTGCAAAATGTTAGTCTTCTGTCGACCACTTGGAAGGTGCATAACATAATAATCAATCGATCACTTGTTTCCAATTGAATGAATGGCAAAGTTGACAGACCAACATTATTCAATTTTAGTGTTTTGATACTTGTAAAATATACTCTAATCAGTGTTATAGACCTTGATATAGAAGTAAAACCATGACCCACCTGCATTTTTGTAGCTGCATTGCAACCGAGAATCCCGTGTAATGCAGACAGACAAAATCGTTATCAATCCTTCCAAATAACAAAATTTCCATGAACAAAATCCTACATTAAAGCATAAACAATAAAATAAGAATAAAAAACATAATACAGAATCACCTAAAGAAAATAAGAAAAAAACTCAAATGCAAATAAATAAACCCATGAAAATGTTTGAAACCCTTAAAAATAACCCAAAGTCAACTTTTGTAAACTACAATATTTAGCAAAGGCTACAAAATTGGAGGAGAAGAAAAACCCTCATCTTCTTATGGAAGACCAGGAAATAGAGAGTGTCATTTTGAAGAAAGATATTGTAAATGCAAAAGAGAGAAAAAGAGGGAAACCAAAAATGGTTACCTTGAATGGGTGAAGTGAGTTTCCACCTCTGCAAATCAAGAAATAGAAGCATCTCAACAACGATTTCGTTTCTCTCTCTCGGTCGTTCTCCATCCCTCTGTCGCCCCTCTTCTTTCACTTCTCTCTTTTGTTTTCTCTCCCTCTGTGTTTCCCTCTTCGAAGCTCTCTATTCTCTCCTTGCCATAGATGTGATTTGAAGAAGAAAGATGAGGAGTTGACTCATTTGATCAGCCGAGGATGGTAGTGTGCGACGTGGCTTGCCACGTATTTTTCTTGAAATGTGTTGCGCCCCGAAAAATCCGGTTTGGGACTTTTCAGTTTGACAACGTTTGAAAATCAGTAGAGCCGCCACCAATATTTATTTAGGAAAACATTGAAAAAACCTTTTAAGGAAAGCGGGTGGTCTTTCGAAAACTTAGAGATGTAGGTTCGGGGGTCGGTTGCGCATGGGAAGGTATTAGCACTCACGCGCCCTTTCTACCGAAAGGGAACCATTAATTTGATGTGGTTTTGAAATGTTTGATTTGAAATACGTTGTTCTATTTATTTTTCTTTTCTTTTTGAGAAATCACTTTATTGAAAACGGGAAAAAGGGATGTTTTTGGTATCTTTGAAAAGCGGAACAACACAAAGATTTTTGAAAAGCGTGCTTGACGGGACAGGAACCCGGTCCTACGTACCCTCACTGGCTGAGGGATCAAAGCAACGTAGTTCTTGTTTTTATGGGTTTTTAAAGATGTGCTTGACGGGACATGAACCCGGTCCCACGTACTTCTCACCGGGCCGAGGATCAAAGCAACGTAGTTCTCAGTGTTTTTTAAAGGTGTGCTTGACGGGACATGAACCCGGTCCTACGTACCCTCACTGGCTGAGGGATCAAAGCAACGTAGTTCTCAGTGTTTTTTAAAGGTGTGCTTGACGGGACATGAACCCGGTCCTACGTACCCTCACTGGCTGAGGGATCAAAGCAACGTAGTTCTCGCTTTTTATAGGTATGCTTGACGGACAGAACCCGGTCCTCACGTACCCTCACCGGCCGAGGGATCAAAGCAACGTAGTTCTCGTGTTTTTAAAGGTATGCTTGACGGGACATGAACCCGGTCCTACGTACCTTCATCGGTTGAGGATCAAAGCAACGTAGTTCTTAGGTTTGCGTGAAAACGCTTTGTGATTTTTGAAAGTGCTTTTGGAGTTTTTTGAAATAAGACCCGAGTGTTCGCGAACACCAAACAAGCAAAGGCTTCGAGTGGCATTCGGTATTAACTCGAAAGAAAAGAGAGTTGGAACCGTAATCAAACAAGCAATGGCTTCGAGTGATTACAAGCGACAACGTCGTATTATTCTTTTGAAAATAGTTTTGAAAAGGTGGTGAGCTAATAGCTCGTGTTATTTTGGAAGTTTGAATTAGTTGTTTTTTTGTTGTTGTTTATTTAATGTGTGGGAGCTTTCATGATAGTCAAACAAGCAAAGGCTTCGAGTGACTATCACTAATAACTCCTCATTAACGATCAAACAAGCAACGGCTTTCGAGTGATGGTTAATGATTTATTTAAGAAAATGCCTTAAGGATTTTTATTGAACAAGCATTTGATTTTTGGTTTGAAAACTAGTTTAGAAAAGAAGTTTGATTTGGAAAAGATTTCTTGAAAACAAGTAGAACATTTCAATCAACTCTAATCCCATAACCAAATGCAAAATGAATGAATGAAGTTCAAACATGTTCAATTAATCAAGCAAACAAGAACACATTGATCATCAATTAAGATTAACCATGCCCATACAATTAAGGGAATCAATTGTCAACGATGCAAGACAAAGTTCTAAAAGTAATTGTGCAAGTGTGTGTAAGAGAGGTGCAATTGTCTTAATGATTCTATGCTACACAAGTAGTAGGCTTACGTCTTCATATAAGAGCACATGCATGAGGGAAGGGATTGCACACAATTAAATCAAGACATTTGAATGGCATGATGGACAAGTGATACAATTAAATGATAGGCATAGGATATTCCTAATTGAATGATTGAACATGTAAGCAAAGATGCGTGAATGAGCAAGCATGTGAATGCATGAGTATACAATGGATGAATGCGCATTATAGAATGCGAGGCATGGCATTATTGGATGCATGATTAGGCAAACATGTGCCTGCATGAATATACAAGGAATGAATATGCATGTTTGAATGCAAGACATGGTGTTAAGGGATGCATGAGCATTTAAGAATGGATGCAAAGCATACAAGTGAATGAATGACTAGCACATAAAAGGAAGCAAGGAACATGAACATATGAGGATGCATGAGAGTGCCACATAGACTAAGTGTGAATGAGGATGCATGAACATGTGAATATGCAATTTAGAAATGAACATGAACTTCAAATCACCATTTATTCATGAAATGCAAGCAAACAACATAGGTTAAACTTTTGGTAAGGATTCACATGATCAAGCAAAGAGATGCATAAAAGTCACATGAACCCTAATTTTCTTCTAATATGCAAAGCAAAACAACCTTGAAACAATCTTTATTTTCACAAGACTTGGTAACAATTATTTTTGTGGTTCAAGTATATCAACTAAGCACATAATGGACTACAAGGCCAAGCCTATTGTAGCTCAAACCCCATTTATTTCATGCAAGAATACAAAGAATGAACAAAACAACCAATCCCTAAAAGCTAGCATGAAACCGAGGGCCTATTTGCCCAAAAACATCATCAAATTCTTTCATGAAAATTTACTTAATCACATAAATAAACATGCATACATGATAAACAATAAAACAAACTAAAACCCCCAAAATTGGAGCCCAAACCGAAACCATATTCACAAAAATCCAAGTCTAAAACATCAAGATTCAACAACAAGCATAGTTCACAAAATTAGCACAATTAATCAAGCATTAATCAACTTCAAATCATTTAATGAACAAGAATATTCAAAGGATCATGGATTAGGCTCAAAGTTGAAGCAAAAAGGAAAAGGGAAACATGTTTTCATTTGAGTAAAAATCGCATGACCAAAATAGCAAATCAAAAGAATAAAACCTAATCAACACATAATCACAAGAACAATTTATTTAGTGGGTGATGGACCAGCTCTCACCCACAACAGCCCCTAATCTACATTATATGATATTATGAGATGCAAATATAAGTTGAAAAATGGTTTTAATGCAAGAAAGTGAATGAAGATGCAAAGGATTTGATGTATACCTTGGTTTCAAGCTAAATAAGAGTAGGAATGAAGATTAAGAGCAATAAAACACCAACAATCCTCAAGAACTAGCAAGAACAGCTCCAACACCTTGAAGAAACAACCCTTTGATAATGTAAAAATGGAATCAAGGATAAAAGGAAGAAGATATATGAATGTAGAGTGTGTTTGAGGTGATTTGGTGAAGGAAAGTTGAAAAGAAAGTGGAAGAGGAGGAGGGAATGATTTCGGCCAAGAGAGGGAGGAGAGGAGGAAGAGTGTTAGCTAGGGTAAAAATGAGAGTGTGTGTGTGAGCTAGGTCTTATTTTGGGCTTTTATATGAAGTGAAAACTTAAAGGGTAATTAAGACAATGTAACTCTTGCAAACCACTAGGATTTGAGATGAATTTTGAATCAAGGGTCAAGATGCAAGATCACATGGATTAGGGGCAATAAAATAAGGAGAGAGAGGGCTGGAGTGTGCAGCTTAAGGGAGGTGGTGAAGGATAAGCTTAATTACACAATTGTATTTTTCTACAAAGCTTATTACACAAGTGCCATTTTAATTCAAATGAAAGGTGAGGATTGATTTTCACACTTGAATGAATGGTCATGATTTAATACAATTGCAAACAATAAAAATAAATGGAAATGGGGTGATTATGGGCTGTTATTTCGCAGCTTATGGGAGTGGAGAGTGAGTGGAATTGCAAATTGTACTTTTGTTCTTATCCTTAATTCAAAAGAGTCTAGAATATTCCCTTCTAGATCATTCTTCCTAGTTCATGCCATTTTGGGCTATATCCATGATTCAATGATTGGGCTCTGAATTTTATGATCTCACCAATCCCAAAATTGATTTATTTACCCACCTCAAAGGAAAAGACCATTTTACCCTTCTATCCAAAAACTAGGTTTTTAGGCCAAAAGGTTTAATGTTTATGCGCAAAAATAATCACAATGGGGCACAAATATCCCTCAAATAAATCATTGATGATTATCCAAGGATTTGGGACAAAAGACCGTTTTTATTGTGAAATGACCAAAATGCCCTTTCACTCTAAAAACCCTAGTTTTTTTTTACCTGAAACACATTTCCACCTCAAAAATGATTTTCCACCCTAGGAATGACCTCTAGTACCTTGAAATGCATGTTGGATGACTTGTTTTGAGGAATTGTCTTTTATTTGCAAAATGACCAAAATGCCCTTTTACCTTTGAAAACCCTAATTTGTTTAAGAAGTGCATTCCAACTTCAAAAATGATTTTAGAAGCTTTGAAATGACTTTTAGAACCCTAAATGCAATGCATGATGCTCTCTTCTCCTCTCAAGTTATTTATTTTGGGGAAAATTAGGGTTTTGACCTAAGCCGGACAAAATTGGGGTATGACAGCTGCCCCTCTTTATCTAGATTTTAACAAGGAATATGAATTGGCCGAAACATATTCCGAGGCAAAATAGAGATAAAGAATTCAGAAATTATACCTATTTTGTCTACTTAGGAAAAACCCGAATTTTCTTCTTTTTTTTTTTTTTTTTTTTTGATTTTTCTTTTTGGGTGAATGGATGCCAGCCAAAAACGACTGTAATGAATGAAGTGCCAACCCTCAGGCGGCAAAAACAAGAAGTAAATTGGTGCCAACCCTCGGGTGGCATAAACAGCAAGAAATAAAGCGATAAATAAAACAGTAAAGAAGGTACCGTCCTCTGATAAGCCGATACTGGCAGGTAACGAGTGCGGTAAAGAAGGAGCGCTCGTCGCTCTGAAGGAACACTTGGATTCTGAAGGAGCATTTGCGGCTCTGAAGGAACACTTGGCTCAAGGAGCACTTGCGGCTCAAGGAGTTCTTGGGCTCAAGGAAGAGCTTGCAGCTCTGAAGGAGTTCTTGACTCTGAAGGAGTGCTTGCGCTCTGAAGGAGTACTTGGCTCAAAGGTGGCCTATTCGAGCGCCTCGAGGTTCAATATCCAATTGTGGGGACTGATACATTTTACCTTGATGGACTTACGCTATGCTTTATACCGACACGGCTAGTCCGAGGGACGCGTGTCCGGGGGCCGATCCGCGCGCCCGTGATGACTTGGCGAAATGAAGGGCCGAGGTCCGAGGGGCCGATCCGTCATGCTCTGTGATGACTTGGCGAGATGAAGGTCGAGTTCAAAGTCGCTGTTTGGACCGTTGATTTGAACTAAACCGGGACTCGGTCTCCGATGATTCGCTTGCTCGATAACGACGGATCTGGCGGACGCCTTGTCCTCGGGCGGATGCACGGTCTGAAGGGATTTGCAAATCTCGTTGATTGATCGATTGAGATGGCCACCGCCGGGCGTATTGAATTGAGGTACCCACGACTCGAATATGAGGTGAAGTCGCGCTTTGAAGGGACACTTGGTTCTCGGCGGATTCACGAATCCGGTTGATCTTCTTCGGTCGGCCTGCGTATCTTCTCGCGCCGATCCAGGTGCCTTCTCGTGTTAGCGGACCTTTCTTCGCTTCCTCTAATTGGTGATCGCGTCGCCGCATCGATCCGTGGTGTCTGCTCTCGGCTAGCGGACTTTTCTTCTATGATGGGTGATCAATGTCGTTGCAGACCGATCCGAGTGTCCGCCAAAGGGCTAGCGGACCTTTCTTTCTCGCTTCCTCGATTGGTGATCAACGCCACAGATCGATCTAGAGTGTCCGCCAAAGAGCTAGCGGACTATTCTTCGCTTTCTCGATCGTGGTTAGTGCCATTGCAGATCGATCTAGGGTGCTGCCGCCCCGCCGCAGTCTTTTCTTCGAAACCTTCCGCGGCCAATGCCACTACACCGCTTTTTAGTGAGTCCGCTCTGGAATAGTAGGACTCTTCTTAAACTTTTCTCTCGATAATGTGTACTGCACATGTTAGCGGATGCAAATGCATGGTGCATGGGATGAGGATGCATGTTATGCAAGGGCATGTTATGCAGAACATGTTATGCGAGCGCATGCAATGCTATGATTTTGGTGTGATGAATGCAATGAGATGCTATTCTTGATTTTCTTTGGTCACTTTCTTTTTCTCGATCGTTTGTTTTTTCGCTTTTGACAAAGGCTTATTCTTTTCTTGGTTCAACCGACTCCGATACTCCCGCACAAGATCGAGAGGCCGATGGAAACCGCAGGGCTCATGGATCGGACACAAGTTTGCTTTATGATTCGCCATCCGGAATGGTTTGTGAGTGCAACCTTCTTTGTAAGATTAACTTCCTTTGGTCGACTTTCTTTTTCTCGATCGCTTGTTTTCCTTTTGCTCTCTTGCTCTCTTGCCTGTTGGCTTATCTTCTTCTTGATTCACCAATCCGCGACACTCATGACACGAGACTGAGGAATATATTGAACTTGCGGGGCTCATGGGCCAGGTGCAGGTGGGCTTTAACTTTGTCGTTCGAAGCAATCGTGGGCTCAATCACTTTCTCTTGCATGACTAACTTGTTTTGGAGAATTGCCTCTTTCCGTGACCTATAAGAATTTCGTAATGATTTGCAATGCTATATGATGTATGCACATGTTTTACAGTTCAGGATCACCATCATCATAAAACGCTTATTTTGAGCAGAAAAAGCAGAAATAACAACAAACAAACATGAGAAAGTTTGAGCCTTATTGACGTAGAAGCCGATCGCATGCAGATATTACGACGATGATCGCTCAATATATTTGAAAGTTTTAAACTACAAAAAGACACGAAAACAAGAGAGAAGCTAATTTCTCGATCGTCCGCTCGTGGAGCAAAGCCAACATTTGTGTCCTTGACCTTGATCACCTCATCCAAGTCTTCGTGGAGTTGTATGCCTTTCTTTACTTTTCATGCTCAAGTTTTCTCGACCCTAATTTTTGCTGATCGCCGCCTTTGCGGGTTTTCAATCCAAATGTCGCTCTGATTTTGCCTAGGCCGCCTTTGCGGGTTTTCAACCTAGCGAGCTAATTCTTACTTGGCTTGTCTTTCTCTTTTTCGCTTATTTCTTTCGTGCATAATACTTCTTCACTTGATCGGAATTGACTGGTTTCTTAAATCTTCTCCGTCCATGTTTGTGAGTACCGGTGCTCCTCCAAAGAAGGCTTTCTTGACAACATATGGTCCATCATAGCTTGGAGTCCACTTCCCACGGGGATCGATGCGATAGGCAAGATCTTCTTAAGCACCAAAACACCTTGCTTGAATTCACGTGGTCGGACTTTCTGTCGAAAGCCGCTCTCATTATTTGTTGGTACAATCGCCCATGACACAAGGTCGCAATTCTTTTCCTTCAATGAGGTTTAGTTGATCCAGACGGTCCTGCACTCCACTCGCTTCTTCCAACTTGGTTTCCACTAGTACCCGCAGGAGGGTATTTCAACCTCAATGGGACGATCGCTTCCGATCCATATACCGCAGAGAAGGATTTGCCCAGGTTGAAGTGCGTCATCAAGTTCGGTAGCCATGCAAAGCAAAGGAAGCATCTCATGCCAATCCTTGTAGGTTACCAACATCTTTTGCACAATCTTCTTGATGTTTTTGCTGGCTGCTTTGATCGCTCCATTCATCTTCTAAGCGTAAGGAGAAGAATTATGATATCGGATTTTGAACTCGCACACGTGTCCTTCATCATCATTTCTTTGCTCGTGTTCTTTGCCATTATCGCGATGATCTTGCTTGAAGACCATGACGGCAAATCGATCTTTCCTCACAAATTTGGCAACCCCGAATCGTTATACCGAGTATGAGGCGACTTCAACCCACTTGGTGATCTCTAAAACTTTGCCTTGATATAATTGTAACTTGAATGAATCTTGGAGTGCAAGCCTTTTGATTTTCTTTCCCTTTTTTTTTTTTGAGATTTTTTCTCTGGCAAACATATTTGAATAAATAAACTTATTTGTCCTAAAGCTAAAACTCGAGAAAACAAAAGCAATCGATCATTGATCGGAATGGATTTTTGAAGATTGTGGGTTTTTGTGGAGGAAGGATGATTGGGTTTAATGAAGTGCTTGAAGCTAATGGTAGGATGATTTTTATTCGGCGTTGGCTGACGTCTGATGATTTATGATGGTTATTTGGCTTGATGAGGTGTTTGGAAGTTTTATTCCTGGCTAAGGGTTGGTGGAGGGCGGGATGCCGAGGTGCTAAGGGTTGGTGGAGGGCGGGATGCCGAGGTCAAAGGGAAGTATTTGCAGTTTATTGAGACAATGATCTCTTGTGTTTTGTGGTAACGTGTATCAGCTCACCACTTACATTTCTTTTGTATTTTTGGGATTTTCATTCTTAAATCCCTTTTCCGTTTTTTTTTCTTTTTTTGATTTCTTTTTCTTTTTTTTTGATTTTTTCTTTTACTCGGGTGAGCTGATAAAAAGTGACGCACCCTTTTTTGATATTTGAGGTGATCCTTGTCTAGGGTGATTTTTTGGATTTTTGGCTTACAGTGTGTAGCACAGTTTTTTTTCAAGAATATGGGAAAATGGTCAAACTTTATTTCAAATCATGATTGCTCGTTTTTTCAAAAATTAACCCAAGGACAATAATTTATCTACTCCTATATGTTTGCCTTTTTTTTATTTTTTTTTTTTTCTGACCAGCTTTCTTTTTTCTGGTCATTTGTTTTTTTGTGTTTCTTTTTTTGTTTGAAGGGGAAAATCATCTTTGGGACTAGCACGATTCAGACCTCTGTAGTCAATGCACATTCTGACTTTATCATCCTTTTTCGGAACCGGGATGATATTGGCAACCCACTGCGGGTACTTGGCCACTGCTAGGAACCCTGCATCAAATTGCTTCTTCACTCCGTCTCTGATTTTGAAGGACATCTCTGGCTTCATCCTCCTCAATTTCTGTTTGACAGGTGGGCATTCGGGCTTGACTGGTAGCTTGTGTACCACAATGTCAGTGTCCAACCCAGGCACATCTTGATATGACCATGCAAACACATCCGCATAATCGTGCAACAGCTGAACTAACTTTATGCGGTCTTCTTCGTTCATGGTGGTGCCTACTTTGACCTCCTTCCTATCCTCTCTTTGTACCCAAGTTGATCACTTCAAAGGACTCTTCGTGTGGCTGGATTACCCTTTCTTCTTGTTTCATTAACCTCAAAAGTTCGGAGAGAGTCTCCAGCCTTCTTCAACATCCCCACCGGCTGATTGGCGGGGTGATCAAAGTCAAAAGGTGGATCATTTACAATCGCCATTTTCGTGAGACCATTGTTTGTGGATCTCGCATTTTGCCGGCGAAAAAGCGTAATGAAAGGCGAAACAAGAAAACAAACAGACAAATAAAGCGATAAAGACTCATGCAAATGAAGAGAAATTGGTTTTTATTAATTGAGGAATTCAAAACAAGCGTTTTTATTGATGATGATAGTTTTGAAAATAAAACACGCGTGCGCCTAACAACTGGTCCTACGGCCTTGGCGAGAGCCACGTGGTTGCATTACAAATGATTACTTTAAATTAAGAGTCACAGGAGAATCGCGAGTCTTCCAATTCTTTAACTTTTCACCGATACCGCAACGACGAACTGCACTCGCCGCTTTCTTTGGATTCGAAACATCTCGATAACAAAGAACTTGATTGGGGTTCCACAAGCCGGCACTCACAAAACTCGACTAAGGTCGCAAATTGGGATCCTCTGGGCCACGGGTCTTCGCCTCGATTTGGCCAACCATCGCGCGCTTTCGCTCATCCGCCTCTTATCCGCTTTTCCTCCTTACTTGGGTGTATCCTAGCCCGAAACGGTCTTTTTTTTTCTTTCGCTTGGATAGGAGCTAGAATCCCTTGACCATTTTCCCAAGCCGTAACCACCTTGTACCCTTGGGCTATCATAATTTTGGCGACCATCTCCTCCTCTTTGGTCTTTCCAAACACCGCATTGGCAATCTCCAAAGATCAAAAAGTCAAGTTTCCAACGACTCTTCAAATGGCTTCTACATATTTGAACTCGGATGGCTTATTAACCGAGTCTCTTCCTCACCGAATACTACGACCACTTTGTCATCCACCATGAATTTTACCCGTTGGTGTAGAGAAGAAGGAATTGCCCGACCATGTGTGGATCCGTGGTCTCCTAGCGCATGTGCCTATATGAGGAGGTAATGTCCATGATTTGGAAATTGATACGTAAAACTTCGGACCGATCCGGATAGGAAATTCCATTTCTCCTAGCACTTCCTTTTGGAACCATCAAATGCTCGCACTCAAATCGAACTTCGGTTTCATATAGGAACAATCAACATCTAACTTGTCCACGGTTGACTTTGGCATTACGCTTAGTGAAGACCGTTGTCAATCGAAGACTCGCCAAAGACATAGTCCCCACACTTTACCGAGATATGAAGAGCTTGATTGTGTTCTTTTCCGCTCAAGGCAACTCATCATCGCCAAAAGTTAGGTGATTTGCACCACCACACTCCCGACAATTCCATCAAATCGATTCACCGAAATGTCCTCTCGCAACGTGAGCCTCACCGAGCACTTTCATCGTATCGTTTCGTGTGCCGAACCGAGCAACAAAGATAGCATGGATATCTTTGAGGGTGTCTGCTTTCAACCGATCAACTACTCAGTAATCGCTTGTGCGGACAAACTTCAAGAATTCATTGGCTTCTTTTCTCATTACTTTTTCGGAGCACCTCTCGCTCTTTTTCTTTATCCTTGCGCCTCTCTCTGCTCACCTCCCTAGATGTTTCTCGCCGAGGGTTTCTGAGCATACACCCTTCCACTTCGGTGATCCCACTTGATCCTGCTATGTTGGTCACAAAGTGGTAGCATTTGGAGAGCATTCTCGCCGTGTATTTCGTGGAACCGCTTTATTTGACTCATAACGAAACGGAGTGGTACCTCAATCACTATTGGGCCGAGCATTTGCTCGCGATCGACCTAGGGATTGAAATCATAAGGAATCTCAATAGGCCTTCTGATTCCTCTATCATTGTCAGGGTACAGTGTCCACACTTCTCCAGATTCGGAACCATTCATGATGACAGCCACTTGGTTGTACTGCTCATCTACCTCACCCCATCCAGTGGGCTGGATATCTTCTATTCGGATTAGAGCACTTTCAGGAGCATCATATCTGACCAAGTAATCAAACTTTCCATTGGCTCTCCTAGAGTGTCCCAACGCCCTCTTTTTAGGTAAAGATCAAGTTACTCTTCACTGATCTCTTCCTTGCATGAGAAGGGAACCGTGTCTTCATTAGCTACTGGTCGGTCCCTGGCTTGAACCAATTTCGTAGCAGAATTGTGCAGAATTTCAATCGGCTTTTTGGCCTCTCTATCACCGTCTCGAATGTAGGGTCCACACTTCATCTTCCACACCGTAAGTCCTCTATCTCGGACCACATACCGATCCATCAGTCTTGCAAGATCATTTTGAAAGTTTCACAACCTCCCCACACAGAGTCAAGACACCCTTCTTCATGGCAACACCCTTTTTAACAACCTTGGCGGCATAACTCAAAGATAAATGACACTTAGAGGAGTCTTGATCTCTTGCACCTTTTTCAAAGAATCTTGCCAACAAAGACTTTCTATAACATTGGTAGCCGCTCCTGGTGACTGGTAATGGATTGATTGTTGTATTTGGGCGGTTCTGCTTAAACGATATCCAACCAAAGATCTATCAAATCTTGCACTACATGCTTGAAAGCTTTACAATCTTCCACAAAGATGACCGACCCCCATTTTCGTGGAAACTGCAGTGGCATTAGCATTGTATCCTCTGGGAAATGGTGGCTGCACTACTTTCATGGGTCGAGTATTGATCAGATTATTGGAGGTCAAGTGATTAAACAGCTCAGTATATGTCATCGGAATTGGATCAAAACTAGTCCGCTTCTTGAACTGGTAATCTTGAGTCTTGGGACGGTCCATCGCCTTCTTGCCGAGATGGCACTGGAGCAGAGAATGGAATAGTTTGGGGTGGAGGAGTACCAAAAGATGAGTTTCCCCCTGAGATGACATTAGTTTCTCCCTCTTTCTTTTTAGGGAAGTGGGGCTGGTACTTCTTCTGGTTGCTGGACCCACCAGAACTCCCTGCATTACCAAGGTGATTCAAAATTTTCCCGCTTCGAAGGCCATGCTCAAGTCTTTCCCCGAAGACTATCATGTCAGAGAAACTGGTTGAGACACTTGTGATCAGCCTGTCATAATAGATTGCTGGCAGAGTTTCCAGGAACATATACACCATCTCTTTCTCAGTCAAAGGGGGTTGAACCTGGGCGGCTGTGCTTCGCCATTTTTGAGCATACTCCTTGAAGGTCTCTTTCTCACCCTTACTCATGTGCTGCAACTGCGACCTATCCGGAGCCATGTCCATGTTATACTTATACTGCTTCATGAAAGCTTCAGACAAATCTTTCCAACAACGGATTTCAGAAGATTGCAACTTCATGTACCAATCCAGAGGAGCTCCCACCAAACTGTTCTGGAAGCAGTAGATTAGTAATTTGTCATCGTTGGCATAGGGACCCATTTTTCGGACGAACATTGTAATATGGCTCTGCAGGCACCGATCCTCTCAGATTTGTCCACCTCTGGAGCTTTGAATTTTGGCGGTAGAACCAAATCGGGACTAGGCATAGCTCACGGGCTTCTTTGGCCCTAACTCCGAGTACTCTCCATAGCTCTCACTCTTTCTTCTAGTGCTCGGATCGAGATCATTTGGCCGAGCCCCTCAAACGCATGCCCTTGGGGTGACTCCCATCTTTGTAGTAATACCCTCCTCCCGGGCCGAGGAACATTTTGAGGTCGTCTTTGCGAACCCGGGCGTGGAATTGTGTATGGCATGAGGATAGGAGCCTCGATTCTCGAGATCCTCCCAGCCCCCCGTATGGTGACAGAAATTTGATTAGGTGCAACTACACCAACGGAGTAGATCCAACAAGTCGCGGTAAGTACCAGCAGCATACCCCAAGGATATCTCTCATGCGGTGTCTTGGTTTGACACATTCATTTCGGGAGGCGAACACGGATGACCACCCCGCATCCCGAGAAACTGTGGTTGCAGCAGCTTCATCGACACCGGAGGAGGAGGAGAAAAGAAGTGACCCCATCTGGACCCACTACAAATGGCGGCCAAAGCCAGTTGTCCCACTCTTCAAACCTTGCGGCATTACCATCATTTCATGGACACGGGCCTCCATGGTACCCATCTTATCTTTCGTAGTCCGATTTTCCCGAGCCACCGCTCGGGATTCGTAATTTGTACACCCATGTCTTCTTGTTCGGGTTACTCTCAATTTCAACTTCCGGATGTTCTCGTAGCCGAGCCATTAGCTTGGCTTGCGATGCAGTGAAGTATCGGTGACGGAAAACCAGCGTGCCTTTCTCGCTTATTCGGACATTTATTACATAAGAAACAAAATAAATTTATGAATGAATGTATGAATGCATGCACAATGTTTGCTTGATGCCGGAACCGCGGGTACCTTGCCTTGTCATACACGCTACGTAAACTTTTTGATTTACGAATTGAAGTAAACAAGGAATCGAAATAGCACACTTCGCTCATCACGATTTCAAAGCTTCACCATTTTTCATTAAAGGGAAAAGACGCGTTAAATGTTCATAAAGAGAGCGAAGACAATATTCTTGAATACAAAGCTTGAAACAAACTCCTAAATCAAAAATACAAATAGGCAATTCAGATACAAATAGCTCTAAGCTCCCAACTCTCTTCCTCTTCTTGCTTGCACTTGCACTTTGAGATTGCTCTTTGAATTCTCGTGATCAACGCTCTGCAATATTCCACAAACCGATACACTTCAAAGTGGTATTGAAGAAGTGCATCTCACCCTCACTAACCTCGATTCTTAGGGATTCCCAGCGATAGCTTGACGGGCCACTCGATGACTTTGAGAACTTGTCCTTCCACAAACAGTATCTCATCCTTGAGTTCTTTAATGACCTCTTGATCTTCGATCTTTCCAATCAACTCTAGGAAGCGTTTTCCCAATATCGCTCTCTACTCGACTCGCTCAGTAGGCATCTTCTAGACAAATGAAGGTCTCTCTTTAATTCACCAAATATTTCTCTTTCAAAGCTCAAAGCCCTGCTGTATTCCTTGAGAGTTTCATTAATGGCCACCTTTTCTTGCTTGAGGTTTCTCAACCGACTCTCAACTCGCCACTAAATGTGATTCTCGCCCGATTTCATGGCTAATGTCTTCCACTCCCGAGCCTCTTCAAGTGCTTTCCTCATCTTTTGCTTATACCTTTGGAGCTCCTCTCTGCCCCCTTCGATGCCTCCGGGCTTCTATCTTGCTTTGTTCTTCCTTCTTGAATCGCCTAACGCTTTCTTCCACAAATGATCATCTTGACATTGTTTTCCTCCTCTAGCTTTTCTTTCTCTAGAGCTATCTCTTCTATCTTAGCTCGCAGCGTCCCTCTTTTCCTCTTTCTCGCTTTCGCTAATGCGGATTTGACTTCGTTTAGCTCTTCATGGGTAGGGACACAAGGCTCAGTATCTCTTCTTCAAGGAAAGCATCCCTTGAATTGGCGATTTTGCATTTTGAAGCTTCTCCTTGAGCCATTGATTGAAAGTGATGTCACTGATTCTCTTTGACAACTCTTCACTCCTTTCCGCACTACTGATTCCCATGATCGTTGAACTCTTCAAGCAAGTCGCCACAATTAGGCATCCCCTTATAGAGGTAAATGCGGGACAAAGATGCTTTCGGAGGGTGAGTTCCTCATCGGTGTAACCGAGCCGCCTCAAGGTCAATGAAGGGTTGTAGTTGATACACCCTTGAGTCCCCATGAGAGGCACATTTTGAAAGCTTCCACAATCAACACTACCACCGGTCTGTCATCCCAACAAGTAGCCGTTGTGTACCACCGGTTTGGAGTTCATTGAGATTCTTCAAATACTCAACCCATTCAATAGCGGTTTTGACCTCCACCTCACGAACTAGGGCGTAAGAGAGATTAGCTCCTTAACATTGGTTCTTGGTTGTGGATCACATGGGTAATAAGCCAGCGTAGAGAATGTGGGAGGAAAGACATAATTTCTTTTTATGGAACCGGGTCAGAGCGAGTAAGAGCGTGGTACGTGTTAGCAAGGATAGCAGTGCACCGGATTGATAGGGTTCTCGAGTGTCTTTGAAGGCCAAGAATGCACCGATTGCATCTTCATCAACATATCTCTCTAGTTGAGGAAAGAGGACCACCCCAAATATGGTAAGAGCGAGCACTAATTTGAACGGTCCCCACTTCTTAGCCGCGGCATACGATTGTAATAGGCCCTCAAGTACTCTTGTGGATACCCGCTACACCATTTCTCTTTAACTTCGCAACCTCAATTCATCCACACTAATCCCGAAAGCGTTGCGAGCTTTTCATCGATATAGTCGCTTTCGATATTGGTAAGGCCTAGCATGTGATCTCGCGAACCCCAAAAGCGCTCATACTCCTCTAATGTGGGTGACAACCGAAAATTCTTGAAGAAGAAACACTCACATCGTAGTCGTAGAATTGACTCAAAGCTATAAGGCGTCCTCTTGAACGTTTAATTGCGCAGCAATCTACGAACATTCCCGTATGCTTGATCAAAGGACTCTCTCTCAATGGGGCCCATAAGGGCTGCACACTGCGCCTCGGACTACCAACCTCAACCTCTTCATAATCGGGAAGCGAGAAATGAGCGAAGTCTTGCTACTCAACTCCATTTTGATGCACCTATGACAAGACGGTATGTTACTCAAAGGCTCTGCAAAGCAAATGCAAATGAGATGCAGTGTGAATGCAGATGCTTACAACATTTAGTTTTAATGAATGCGGCATGATGCGATTATGATATGAATGATGTATGTAGGGATGATGAAAGCGATGCATAAGGATGGAGGTTCAAAATTCAGGATCGGTTTATTTGAAAGAATGAAAATATTTTTGTATTTTCTTGGAAAGTTTTTTTTCTGAAAAAGCTCCTTTTGAGGAAGACATGCCCTAAATTACCATGCAAAGACACAATTCGTATGCCCTCGTGTCCTACAAAGGTGGGAATCCTAAGTTCTAGGTCAACTTCAAAGGTTCCTCCCATGTAGTTCTAATTCACACCCTCACAATGGCTACCAGAGCTATAAATCCCCATGCCGACATCCACAAATGTGAGAACTACCAAGTGTGAAGCGTCATGAGAAAGCGTACTCTGGTTGAGACTTTCATGAGTATCGCACAGCACAAAGGTCTCGAATGACACCACTAATCGCTCCACTCTCCTAAATGTTTGTTGGATCCGGGTATAGGAGCCCACTCATAGAACATGAATCATAAGGTGTGAAAGTGTGTGATCGAGGACATACTTCCTAAACTCTACCCACCCCACCTGCAAGGAAAGCCGAGCAGTCCGGATAAAAGTTGTCTACCCTAGGGTTCAACATGCATACACTAGTTTAATATACAAAACATTCTAATAAGTCCACAAGAATTACACGCATTGCTTACCTCAAGAAAGGGAGCTAAGAAGAAGGGACATAATAGAATGGGGAATGCATGTTTTACCTCAAGAAAAGGCGCGAAGAAGAGGATCATGGGAATTGAGGAATGCATGCATAAGCATAACCATACAAAAGAAGAGAAAAGAAAAAGAAAAGGAAAACATAGTTTTTCAAATCAAAAGTTTAAACCACATCAAATTAATTAGGCTTGACCTCATCTCTCTTTAAATAAATAAAGAAAGAAAGTCCCAAAGCAGAGTCGCCACATTTGCGCCATACTCGAAAAATCCGGTTTGGGACTTTTCGGTTTGACAACGTTGAAAATCGATGAGCCGCCACCAATATTTATTTAGGAAAACATTGAAAAAACCTTTTAAGGAAAGCGGGTGGTCTTTCAAAACTTAGAGATGTAGGTTCGGGGTCGGTTGCGCATGGGGAAGGTATTAGCACTTCACGCTTCTTTTTCTACCGAAAGGAACCATTAATTTGATGTGGTTTTGAAATGTTTGATTTGAAATACGTTGTTCTATTTATTTTTCTTTTCTTTTTGAGAAATCACTTTATTGAAAACGGGAAAAATGGATGTTTTTGGTATCTTTGAAAAGCGGAACAACACAAAGATTTTTGAAAAGCGTGCTTGACGGGGACAGAAACCCGTCCTACGTACTTCACGGTCCGAGGATCAAAGCAACGTAGTTCTTGTTTTTATGGGTTTTTAAAGATGTGCTTGACGGGACATGAACCCGGTCCTCACGTACTCTCACCGGTGAGGATCAAAGCAACGTAGTTCTCAGTGTTTTTAAAGGTGTGCTTGACGGGACATGAACCCGGTCCTACGTACCCTCACTGGCTGAGGGATCAAAGCAACGTAGTTCTCAGTGTTTTTTAAAGGTGTGCTTGACGGGACATGAACCCGGTCCTACGTACCCTCACTGGCTGAGGGATCAAAGCAACGTAGTTCTCAGTTTTTTTATAGGTATGCTTGACGGACAGAACCCGGTCCTACGCACTTCACCGGGTGAGGATCAAAGCAACGTAGTTCTCAGGTTTTTTAAAGGTATGCTTGACGGGACATGAACCCGGTCCTACGTACCCTCACTGGCTGAGGGATCAAAGCAACGTAGTTCTTAGGTTTGCGTGTGAAAACGGCTTTGTGATTTTTGAAAGTGCTTTTGGAGTTTTTTGAAATAAGACCCGAGTGTTCGCGAACACCAAACAAGCAAAGGCTTCGAGTGGCATTCGGTATTAACTCGAAAGAAAAGAGAGTTGGAACTGGTAATCAAACAAGCAATGGCTTCGAGTGATTACAAGCGACAACGTCGTATTATTCTTTTGAAAATAGTTTTGAAAAAGGTGGTGAGCTAATAGCTCGTGTTATTTTGGAAGTTTGAATTAGTTGTTTTTTTGTTGTTGTTTATTTAATGTGTGGGAGCTTTCATGATAGTCAAACAAGCAAAGGCTTCGAGTGACTATCACTAATAACTCCTCATTAACGATCAAACAAGCAACGGCTTCGAGTGATGGTTAATGATTTATTTAAGAAAATGCCTTAAGGATTTTTATTGAACAAGCATTTGATTTTTGGTTTGAAAACTAGTTTAGAAAAGAAGTTTGATTTGGAAAAAGATTTCTTGAAAACAAGTAGAACATTTCAATCAACTCTAATCCCATAACCAAATGCAAAATGAATGAATGAAGTTCAAACATGTTCAATTAATCAAGCAAACAAGAACACATTGATCATCAATTAAGATTAACCATGCCCATACAATTAAGGGAATCAATTGTCAACGATGCAAGACAAAGTTCTAAAAGTAATTGTGCAAGTGTGTGTAAGAGAGGTGCAATTGTCTTAATGATTCTATGCTACACAAGTAGTAGGCTTACGTCTTCATATAAGAGCACATGCATGAGGGAAGGGATTGCACACAATTAAATCAAGACATTTGAATGGCATGATGGACAAGTGATACAATTAAATGATAGGCATAGGATATTCCTAATTGAATGATTGAACATGTAAGCAAAGATGCGTGAATGAGCAAGCATGTGAATGCATGAGTATACAATGGATGAATGCGCATTATAGAATGCGAGGCATGGCATTATTGGATGCATGATTAGGCAAACATGTGCCTGCATGAATATACAAGGAATGAATATGCATGTTTGAATGCAAGACATGGTGTTAAGGGATGCATGAGCATTTAAGAATGGATGCAAAGCATACAAGTGAATGAATGACTAGCACATAAAAGGAAGCAAGGAACATGAACATATGAGGATGCATGAGAGTGCCACATAGACTAAGTGTGAATGAGGATGCATGAACATGTGAATATGCAATTTAGAAATGAACATGAACTTCAAATCACCATTTATTCATGAAATGCAAGCAAACAACATAGGTTAAACTTTTGGTAAGGATTCACATGATCAAGCAAAGAGATGCATAAAAGTCACATGAACCCTAATTTTCTTCTAATATGCAAAGCAAAACAACCTTGAAACAATCTTTATTTTCACAAGACTTGGTAACAATTATTTTTGTGGTTCAAGTATATCAACTAAGCACATAATGGACTACAAGGCCGAAGCCTATTGTAGCTCAAACCCCCATTTATTTCATGCAAGAATACAAAGAATGAACAAAACAACCAATCCCTAAAAGCTAGCATGAAACCGAGGGCCTATTTGCCCAAAAACATCATCAAATTCTTTCATGAAAATTTACTTAATCACATAAATAAACATGCATACATGATAAACAATAAAACAAACTAAAACCCCAAAAATTGGAGCCCAAACCAAACCATATTCACAAAAATCCAAGTCTAAAACATCAAGATTCAACAACAAGCATAGTTCACAAAATTAGCACAATTAATCAAGCATTAATCAACTTCAAATCATTTAATGAACAAGAATATTCAAAGGATCATGGATTAGGCTCAAAGTTGAAGCAAAAAGGAAAAGGGAAACATGTTTTCATTTGGGTAAAAATCGCATGACCAAAATAGCAAATCAAAAGAATAAAACCTAATCAACACATAATCACAAGAACAATTTATTTAGTGGGTGATGGACCAGCTCTCACCCACAACAGCCCCTAATCTACATTATATGATATTATGAGATGCAAATATAAGTTGAAAAATGGTTTTAATGCAAGAAAGTGAATGAAGATGCAAAGGATTTGATGTATACCTTGGTTTCAAGCTAAATAAGAGTAGGAATGAAGATTAAGAGCAATAAAACACCAACAATCCTCAAGAACTAGCAAGAACAGCTCCAACACCTTGAAGAAACAACCCCTTTGATAATGTAAAAATGGAATCAAGGATAAAAGGAAGAAGATATATGAATGTAGAGTGTGTTTGAGGTGATTTGGTGAAGGAAAGTTGAAAAGAAAGTGGAAGAGGAGGAGGGAATGATTTCGGCCAAGAGAGGGAGGAGAGGAGGAAGAGTGTTAGCTAGGGTAAAAATGAGAGTGTGTGTGTGAGCTAGGTCTTATTTTGGGCTTTTATATGAAGTGAAAACTTAAAGGGTAATTAAGACAATGTAACTCTTGCAAACCACTAGGATTTGAGATGAATTTTGAATCAAGGGTCAAGATGCAAGATCACATGGATTAGGGGCAATAAAATAAGGAGAGAGAGGGCTGGAGTGTGCAGCTTAAGGGAGGTGGTGAAGGATAAGCTTAATTACACAATTGTATTTTTCTACAAAGCTTATTACACAAGTGCCATTTTAATTCAAATGAAAGGTGAGGATTGATTTTCACACTTGAATGAATGGTCATGATTTAATACAATTGCAAACAATAAAAATAAATGGAAATGGGGTGATTATGGGCTGTTATTTCGCAGCTTATGGGAGTGGAGAGTGAGTGGAATTGCAAATTGTACTTTTGTTCTTATCCTTAATTCAAAAGAGTCTAGAATATTCCCTTCTAGATCATTCTTCCTAGTTCATGCCATTTTGGGCTATATCCATGATTCAATGATTGGGCTCTGAATTTTATGATCTCACCAATCCCAAAATTGATTTATTTACCCACCTCAAAGGAAAAGACCATTTTACCCTTCTATCCAAAAACTAGGTTTTTAGGCCAAAAGGTTTAATGTTTATGCGCAAAAATAATCACAATGGGGCACAAATATCCCTCAAATAAATCATTGATGATTATCCAAGGATTTGGGACAAAAGACCGTTTTTATTGTGAAATGACCAAAATGCCCTTTCACTCTAAAAACCCTAGTTTTTTTTTACCTGAAACACATTTCCACCTCAAAAATGATTTTCCACCCTAGGAATGACCTCTAGTACCTTGAAATGCATGTTGGATGACTTGTTTTGAGGAATTGTCTTTTATTTGCAAAATGACCAAAATGCCCTTTTTGCAATCGAAAAACCCTAATTTGTTTAAGAAGTGCATTCCAACTTCAAAAATGATTTTAGAAGCTTTGAAATGACTTTTAGAACCCTAAATGCAATGCATGATGCTCTCTTCTCCTCTGGTTATTTATTTTGGGGAAAATTAGGGTTTTGACCTAAGCCGGACATTTTCCTATTATTCGAAAATTTCACCAAGCATGTTGTGAAAATTTGAATTAGACTCGGAAAGAATTAATCACATCAGTAATCCATTATTCGAAAATAAAAAATTATTTTTCTAAGGATCCCTAAACAAAATAATTACACAAAATAAAAAAAGAATCAATTATAGTCACCTTCCTATTCTTCATCATAACCTTAGCAGCTTCCTGCAAAAAATGAACCATATATCTCAAATTAAATTAAAAAGGAAAAAAAAATGTGTATATACCACAAACCATTCTGAACATACTCACTTGTGTGCAAAGAAAAACACCAATGAGTAAAAAATTAATAACATCTCAATCTCATTGTTTTCATATCAGTCCACAGAAGCACATTTTTAGTTTTTACAGACAAATAAACACAAACCATAATTTAACGGCAAAACGATACAAACATTTTAATTTAGGTTAGCAAAATAAAGGAATGAAGGTAGGCATAAAGACCAACTCATGGCTTTCAATTGACTGAACCTTCCATGTAGATGAGAAGGAGAAGGGCAAAAATGATAACTAACCTTAAATCAAAGGGAGAATTGATTCAGACTGAAACACAAGTTGAAGATCTGAAATGCTATATTTATGAAGATAATCGCAAACATGCCTACACAATATCAGAATTTTTATGACAATTCATAAAAATTAAACACCCAATTGAATGGTATTAAACCATTGTGTTTTTTTGTCCCCTAGCTGTTAATAGGATTCAACCGAAATTTAAATCTCATTGTTTAATGCTTTATAGACGGTTTTGATATTATCATTTGACCTAACTGTAGCCATTGGATCGTAATATTACAAACTTATCAACGGTTCCAATTCAAGATTAACGTTTCTGCAATAATTATCAAATGATTAATGCAGTTTATTCGCAATTAAGTGCACAGCCAACCGCAATTTTACGCGTTCTGGGCCGTTGATCGTTCATACACTAAACAGCAACCGTTAGATTACATGCTAAAATGCTTGCGTGGCTTTTTATTCTGCTTGCGTGGCTTTTATTGTTGCTGACATGGATTTTTTGATGAGTGATGTGACAACTCTTATTTAAATATAACTAGTATGTACACCCGTGCCAGCACAGGAATACATTTTATGTGAACATAGCGTCATTGATTGGTTAATTGTGTCGTTAACAAATTTTTGGTTGCCGTCTTTAGTCGTTTCATGTGATGCACACGCGTTTTTCGAAAAAATGACGTCTTTACTCCCACTTTAGAATATAAAAGGGTAATGAAATTCGTGTGGTTTAAAAAGTTGCTAATTGTATATACATTTAGAATTATTATAGACAACTTAAAACATACAAATGACAATCTGTGTTGTCCAAAGGTCAAATTTTATACTTTGTCAACAAATATAAAGGGGACAATATTGAAATAAAACTGAAATATAGTTTACTTATACCTAAGTCATTTGAAAATTAGGAGGGCCAATATAGGACAAAAACACAGACAGGGATCAAATCTCCCTATTTTGTGAAATAGTGGCAAATAGGTTATATAGTAGACTATTGTATTTTCACGACAAAGAAGATATAAATAATTCATGTAAATAATATGTCATTTTATTTATGTTAAACATTCGAATAATAGACGTTGCACTAAAAGGGTTGAACGGCAAACGAATGGGCGATGGTGTTGGCGGTCATGTGTAGTTCTTTGTGGTTGATCGAAGGTTGGACCGAAATATTGGATTGAGATTGAGTTTATGTAATTCAAAATTAGTTACGTTTAATGGGTTCCAGAAATATTGGATTGAGATTTGAAATTACAAACATATTGGAATGAGTTTTTGTTATTCAAATTTAATTAAGTTTGCGTGGTTCCAAAAATATTGGATAGAGTATTAGAATAGAATATAGAATTGAGTTTATGAGATTCCAAGAATATTGGATTGAGATTTTTTTAATTTATATATATGTGTGTGTGTGCCATATATATATATATATATATATATATATATATATATATATATATATATATATATATATGTGTGTGTGTGTGTGTGTGTGTGTGTGTGTGTGTGTGTGTGTGTGTGTGTGTGTGTGTGTGTGTGTGTGTGTGTGTGTGTGTGTGTGTGTGTGTGTGTGTGTGTGTGTGTGTATATATGTGTGTGCGCCATATATATATATACACACACACACACACACACACACACACACACACACACACATATATATATATATATATATATATATATATATATATATATATATCTTTTTTTGGTCATAGGATAACGGGTGATATTTACACATTTTAAGAAAATTGTATGGATGTTAAGTAAATACTATAGCTAGTTCGGCAACATATAACCATAATTAATACAACCAAGAGAATAACCTAAGCTTTCGGATGATGTTCATTAAATTGCTAGATATGTATACACCTAAACATTACAAATACTTCACTATACACTACGTTCTTAGTGCAATGCATCAAATTCTTATCCTCGTCCATGATTAACAATTTTAGTCCTTTTCTTGCCTTAACACGTGAAAGGGCAACATATAACTGACCATGTGTGAACACTGGCTTAGGTAGATAAATTCCAACGTGAGATAGTGATTGCCTTTGACTTTTGTTGATTGTCATCGCAAAACACACAGTTATAGGAAACTGTCGGAGTCTGAACTTAAATGGGAGTCCAGCGTCGCTTGGAATTAAATTCATCCGAGGAATGAATATATTGTCGCCTTTGTTTTTTCCTGTTATGACAGTAGCTGTGATGATATTCTTGCCCAAATGGTCCACCATCAATCTCGCACCATTGCATAGCCCTGCTGATTGGTCGATGTTTCTCATCAGCATAATTGGTACACCTACTTTCAATTTCAATTTATGATTGGGAATACCAGAACACTTTACATCATTCAGGAATTCTGTGGTGAACCATTTACTTTGAACTTCGCTGTCTTCATCTGATTGACATATAGTATCTGAGCTTAGGTACTCCACAAGCTCACCAGGAATTTGGTCCAAGATATAAGTGTTAACATGCTCAACAGACTCCAGTGTTGGAGCCAAAATAGCCCTTTCTTCAAAAAAGTGGTCTGCGTGCATGTCTGCCAATAGTTCAGGATATGTGAAGTCAATCAAAGCCTGGAGGGGATTGGGTGAATCCAGTATTAATAGATCTTTAGGAATCTCCACATCAGTCTCTCCGAACTCATTTGACTGCGCGGGGACATCCCCAATCTTTAGCAACCAATCTGCAAAATCCTTTATCTCAACCCTATCTGATTCTACGTTTGAACTACCAAGACGCATGTTGACAGTTAGATGAAGTACCTTGTACTTGACCATATTGATGATGAATTAATTGAAGCAGCGAGTACATCTGATCTAGTCCCTCTTCGTATGACTGGTAGAATTTGTCTAAAATCACCACCAAGAACAACTGTCTTCCCACCAAAGGGTTTGTGTTTGTTGCGATGATCAACTGCTGACATTATATCCTTCAATGTGCGGTCTAATGCCTCGAAAAAATTCCGGTGCAACATTGGAGCCTCATCCCAAATGATCAGTTTAGCTTGAATTAATAGCTGTGCCCTTGGACTACCTTGACTAATACTACATGTTGAGTTATCTCTAGGAACCAACGGGACCCCAAATGTTGAATGCGCAGTCTTACCTCCAGAGAGCAGTAGAGCTGCAATACCACTGGATGCAGTGTTCAATACGATATACCCCATAGAACGAAAAAAAGCCGATAGAGTATTCCACTCGTATGTCTTGCCAGTGCCCCCATAGCCATTCAGAAAATAAAAACCACCCCTACCAGACAGAACTGACCGGATTATCTCATCATATGCCTTCCTTTGATCACTATTTAGGTTACTGAGCAACACAGTATGGATGCGCGCCATTTCTCCCCTGTCATAGTTCAACTCATCAGCAACTAATTTGTTCTGGTAGTCAAATCCCTCAACAATTTCTGGGAATGGCATAGAGTAGTCCGACAAAGACCGACCATTTAGATTGAGCAATTTTTCTAATGGCATAGGTCCAGTTATCGGAAAGAAATGGTTAAGCTTTGAAAAACGAAAGCATAGGATATTCCTCTTACTATGATTATTATATTTGACCATTAAGATGTTTCTATAAGTGTAGGTCTCAATTAAGGGAAGATGGTTGCATTAATAGTTACGATTAGGCCTGAACAACGGGTGATTTTGGGCTCAAAACCACCAATTCGACCAAAACCGCAATCCATAATCATAGGTCCAGTTATGCCCTTAGTTTCCCTCGGATTTTTCTACTTCCATAAGGCACATATTTTTCAATGCTTCATCTCTTATTTGGAAACCTGTGACATTGAAAAAAAAGAGAGAGATGATTAAGCAATGCATCTAACTGCCTGGTCGAGCACTGCTTAGCAATTCACATTGTAATTGATTTAAATTGCAGGACACACATAGTTTCCATCATAGCAACAAATATTTTAGTTAAATATAAGGTACTACTTTGCTTTTCTATACTAAAGTAGTTGATTTGAGTAGTAAATTGGTAACTACATTGTTTGCTCCACTACATGAGTGCAAAACTAAAGTATGAAATCAAGTACTTAATTAATTGTAGGAATCTCTTAAAATAGAAAAATGGTCACAACTTGATTTAGCAAAACATATTATAGCCAACTCGCAATTTAAAAGCATCATAATTAAATTTATCGATAAGTTTGCAATATATCACTGTGTAAAAATTCATATTATAGTTAATTCAAATCAGGTGAAGCATATTATAGGTTACGATGCAAAAACATTTAAGTATGCAATTGGACAATGCTTGGCAAAGCATATGATGCTTAATTAAGTAAATAATATTATAGTTGCGTTATACATCCCCTATATATATATATATTTGCATAAGCATCGGTCAGCATACTGCAACCTAAAAATGCAGAGAAAAGGAAAAGAAAAGGAAATAAAGGAAGCTAGATGAAAAAATGTCTGTCTTTACCTACTCAGATTCCAAATTCAATTAAGATGAACTAAAGGAAAATAAACGAAAATGAAACAATTCAACAAAAACTATTATAAGGGAAGAAACAAATAAAGAAACAGTTATCGTGAATGAAACAAAAAAAAAAAAAACGATATAAATATTACTCCAATTGCGGATGAATAACCATACAACATGAATAAATCAAAAAAAAGTCTGATAGATAAATGGTAAACTCGAGCTCTTGGTGGATAAAAGAAAATAAACCTTATACATGAGAGCCACAATGCCTTCCAACTAATGTTATAAAGGAAATTAAGTAATGCATGACCAATTTTTCATCTCTATCTATATATCCTTTACATATATAAGACAATTTCCAAGTCACTAAACTTGTAGTTTCTTAAATCCCGGCCAATGGCAATCTGGATGAGCACTAAAGAAAGTTTTAAGTATGTGATTAAATAAAAGTAAAATTACTTTAAGTTGTTATCTACTTGTGCTTCTCTTTCCAGAGTAATTCTCTGCAAGAATAATTTCCCATCAACTCTTTCTTTTTCCATTAGCAACAATATAACATCGTGTACCATAATTAAAGAGGAACTCAATATGTGATATATAAATTATAAATGTGAACCACGGAGCTATAGGCAGAAATAACTTGACCTTTTGAATATGTTGTTATCTTTACTTGTGTCAGCAAAGCAAAGTAATCTATAAACAAAGACAAATTCATATGTTGTTATCAACGATGTTCAAATATAAATTCACTAAACACTATTGTTCATGACTAGGAAAACACTGATGTGAAATTTTAGTCTAAGAAGACCACAACAAATTTAAAGAGAACTTCAACTATTCTAATCTTCAATCATGATCAAAGAATGCCTAAACCATAAATATCCCAAGTGTCAAAGTAAGCCTTTAATATGTATTTTCATCACATGTTGTCTTAAATATTTACTATTGTTAGAGATATGAATATTGTTGATGAATTATCTTGAATGAAAAGTTTACAATCTTCAACGCACTATTGAAAAATAAAATGATAGCAGATTAGTGTGAAAAAAGAACAAATAAAAGAATTGCTACATCTTTTAGAAAATGTATTACTACATCTTAAGTATTACTATATCTTTTCTTTTCTATCTAGATTTGACAAATCTAACTTCATTACAATTTTCCTTAGAGCATAAAACTTTCCCTATTTTATTTGATTGTCTTGAAGTTTCTGTTTATTTATTAGTATATTTCATTTTGAATTTGAGACCAATATTTTCGTTGAAATCACTACACCCACAACACTTTAAACACACTAAACAAACCAAATAATCAAAAACTTTATTTAAAAAAGCAGGGTTTGACCAAAGACACCCATCTCAATCTTAGGAAAATAAGAAATTAACCATAAGTTATAACCTTAGGAAGATTTGGAGCCAAAGCTCTCTCAACGTTGCTTTTTTCAGCTCTTTTCCCAAAGCCAACAAAAATATCCTCCAACATCTACCCTATCAAAATAGAGAGTGTAAAAAATTAGTGAAAACCTAAGAAATAGAGAGAAGAAACATAAATTGAACTTAGAAATATGGAAATGAAGTATAATTGAACCTGCAGATGCAATGCACGTCTTCAGTTTCTCAAAAAACTACCACCATCACCACATATATGATTGCTGCAGCCAAAAAAAGAAAAACAGAGGTAAGAAGTCAGCAACAGAATAGTTTTTCTTGAAAATAAATAAATAGGGAAAACAAAATAAAAATTGAGAATTAGATGCATAAATCTTACATCAAGTTAGAGGAAACCACAAAATGTAAGAACACCAAAACAAATTCAGGAGACAAAGTTAAATATAATAACACAAAAACCTAAGAACTTCAACAACTATTAACACACAACAACATTTCAACACGGAATCATATGAGAAGAAAACGATTGAGATGGTTGAAAGTTACCTCCAAAGGACATGGTCCAAACCTACAAACACCAAAAGAAGAGCAAAATCGTAAGAAGGTTAGGGTTTGAACGAATTCAATTTGACTGTCTAGGGTTTGGATCGATTTCAAGAAAAAAGTTGTGCAAAAATCGGGAAAAAAAAAACCTAGCGAAATACCCGGTGTAGCAAAAATTGTGCTTTCTTAGGAAGACTTTATAGGAATAGAAGCATGAAATAACACATACAAACTATCATTAGACAAATCAAGTAGAATGGCGTGCTAAAAATTGCAAAGTAACCGTGAAGTAATAATCACAAAAACATAAAGCGAGATGAGATACCCACGTTGCTCACCTTGCTTTTTCTAATCGCAAGTTTTGATCGTTGAAGCCAAAAGTGTTTGCACGTAATAAGCCAAACACTCAAAGGAGAGAATGAAGATAAATGAGTGTTAATTTCTCTTTAATTTCGGATATCGTAATTTTAATTGTTTTGATATTGAACGGTTTCACTAAATCATATCCATTGGATCGCTTTTAGTCAATATCACATGGTTGTAAAAATTGGTAACGGTTGAAATTAAAACTCATGATATTTAATGCTAATTAAGGGTTGTGTTATCTTGTCTAATGTTAATTACACAGCAACAACGGAAATCCAAAGGGTTGTAAGCCGTTGATTGGTTCGACCAACGGACACCGTTGATAGCGCTGCTCAGAAAAACGATCCAACAACCGTGATTTTTTCCGTGCTTGCGTGGCTTTTTTTAGTGCCTGCGTGGCTTTATAGCGAGGTGACGTGGCTTTTTTGAAAAACTCTCATTTAAATATAATAAAGATAAAGATATAATTTAATCTATTATATTTATTTGGTTACAAAATTTTATAATAGGCTCATTTGTTATCTGTTATGCAATGAAACGTTAGCATTTTAAAAAAATTTATTTCCCCTTCATGAACTTCGTGAAACGAACAAGGAATTGGATTTAAAATCCAAATAAAATATGTTTTCTTCACAAATGAATAAAATAGTGTTGAATGCCTTCTTCTAGACTTACATAGGCATTATTTGAATTGACATATGTATTTTTCCAGAATGTGGAACTTGAAAATTGAAATGGATTCAGCATTTTTATAGTTACAATACAGTGTTGCTAAAAATCGCAAGATCATGCAGTGCTAGCTGAAAGCCCATGAACAACTCCATAGACTATGACTTGGCCAGCCATAAAATTTGAGCTCAAATTTCAACTCAGTCTTTTTAGCCCACTCTTAAAATCCTGCCCAAGTGTGTTGTAGTAAATGAAATGGCCAGAAATTTGCTTTTGGCAGCTCTAATATCTATCATAAACTTTAATAGAAAGTACAATCGGTTCCACTCTAGCAAATTCTTTCTCAAGGGCAATTTGGTTGCCGTTATCAAGGTGATTGGTCGCCCATATGGAGTGCCACCACTGCAAATGAGTGTCATTATCATCAATCCATGTAGCTCTCAAAAATTTAATTGTACAACCATTTTCAACAACGTGGCAGTAGAAAATTAACTTGTTCTTATTAGAAGAAGAAGAAGAAAGAATAAGAGGAAGAAGTGCCCAAGATAATAATCAACATAGTGTGGTTAGATTGGACAGCAACGTTTGCAGAACGAATTTCATCTGTTAAATGGTAAAGTAGGCAAAACGTTAGTTAAAAATAAAATAATAATAACAATAAAACAGAAAAAAAAAAAAAGCATTCAATACTTCCAATTCTAATGGGATTCTTCGTGATTCACTTTTCTTATCAAGAATTTTAAGCCACACATGTGTATGGGAAATGCATAAAATTACAAAGCACTGACTTCAGCGAATTGACCAAAATGTCCACTCTCCCTTTCAAACACACATGCTGCTGGAATTCAGATTCCACGTGATTAAAATATGGTTATATCATATATGCAACTGTGGATAAAGATGAGTTCAAGCAAACACCACTCGTAAACTAACACAAATGCTTCTCAAATTTTGAACTAGTTGAGAATCAGTTAAAGCTTATGATCTTTTGATTCATTTTCTTCCAACAATTACATTGAGGAAGAAACTCTATTCTTCAGTTATGGGTTCCCTAATTACTTTAAAAAGAGTTAGGATTAGGTGTGGAAGTGAATTAAGCTAGTCTACTATGCATAACGTAATGGGAAAGTAAAATGCTTGAAAATAGATGTTTGATTGAATTATCACGTGTCTTAAATTATTTACAAGCTGCGTATTTATATACAAAGGTATCTGTATGTTATGAAACAATCCTCAAAACTCAAGAACATAGAACAAACAGTTATGAAGATTTGAGAGAGAGGGAGAGTTCTTTTGGAAATTGATTGTATTATTCCAAGTGTTAATTTTGTTCCATACACAAGAATATATATAGTACATTAGAGAACAAATAGATACACAAGGTGTAAATCTACACTAACTACCTATAACGAAAACTCAAAATGACTAATAAAGACAACAAGTGCTACGACGGGTGCTTCTAGCACCACAGTGCTGCATCACTATACTGCAACACCAGAACACACACCTAAGTGCTACCAAGTGCTCCTAGCACTCTAACTCATTCACTAAAGTCCTAAGTCATATACTCTACAATTCTCCACCTTGGCTTAGCTTTAGATAGGGCTAATTCCCAAAATTCCAAGGCAATGTTGAAACTTCTTCCCAAGTAGTGACTTGGTCATCATATCTACAGGGTTGTCTTCAATACCAATCTTCTCAAGGCTCACCTCTCCCTTTGCAATGATTTCTCTTACAAAATGCAGCCTCACATCAATGTGTTTAGTCCTCTCATGATACACTTGGTTCTTAGCCAAGTGAATACCACTTTGACTATCACAAAACACCATTGATGCAGATTGTTCTCCACCCAAATGCAAGGCCATGGCCTTCATCCATATAGCTTCCTTAATAGCTTTTGTTACAGCCATAAATTTAGCCTCAGTTGTAGATAATGACACCACGTGTTGCAAATTACATTTCCAGCTAACTGTGTTTCCACAGAACTTGAAAACAAACCCAGTTAGTGACCTTCTAGTGTCTAGGCATCCTGCATAATCTGAGTCTACAAAACCTGTAACACCGGAGATGCTGCCAGCATGTCTCTGAAAACGCAATCCCGCATCACTTGTCCTCTCACATATCCATTTCATTGCCTCCCAATGCTGCTTGCCAAGCTTCCCCATATATCTACTTGCAATACTCATAGCATAAGCCAAATCAGGCCTTGTACATATCATAGCATACATGAGTGATCCCACAGCACTTGCATATGGAACACCTTCCATATATTTCTTCTCTTCATCAGTCTTAGGCATGTCATCTAGTGACAACCTAAAATGTTGGGCCAAGGGGGTAGCAACAAGCTTAGATTGATCCATATATTGAACCTCTTCAATACCTTCATTATGTAGTCCTTTTAACTAAGAGTAAGAAACCCTGCATCTCTGTCTCTAGCAATCTGCATACCTAGTATCTTGCTAGCAGCACCCATGTCTTTCATTTCAAATTCATTCTCTAGCATTTGCTTCACCCTCTTGATTTCTACTTTGCTCTTACATGCTACAAGCATGTCATCAACATAAAGCAACAAGTAGACAATTTTTCCATCCTTGATCTTCCTCCAATAGACATAGTTGTTTGATTTGCACCTATTGAAGCCATTCTTCACCATAAAACTGTCAAACCTCATATACCACTGTCTTGGGGACTGTTTTAAACCGTATAGTGACTTCTTCAGTAAGCATGCCTTCCCCTCATCACCCTTCTTCACAAAACCTTCTGGTTGTGTCATGTAAATTTGCTCATCTAGCTCTCCATGAAGGAAAGCAGTCTTTACATCCAACTGTTCAAGTTCCAAGTTTTCTTATGCAACAAGTGACAATATCATTCTAATAGAAGTATACTTTACCACTGGTGAGAACACCTCATGATAGTTTATACCTTCCCTTTGAGTGAAACCTCGAGCCACTAGCCTTGTCTTGAACTTCGCCTTAGCTACCCTTGGAATTTCTTCTTTCACCTTGAATAGCCATCTACACCCAACAAGCTTCCTCCCTTTTGGTCTATCTACCAAAATCCAAGTCTTGTTCTTCTGAAGTGACTGCATCTCATCTAGCATAGCTGCATACCACTCATTCACTGACTTGCTATTCATAGCATCTTTGTAACTAGCTGGCTCTTCACTATCAACCTCTTCAGCCACATTCAAAGCAAAAGCAACCATCTCAGCATGACCAAGCCTCTCAGGTGGCCTAATAGTCCTTCTAGTTCTGTCTCTAGCTAGAAGATAGTCCTGCAGATCATCTTGATCACCTATGGCTTCTTCACTTCCCTCGATCACACAAAGCTACATCGTGTGTTGTAGCACTATCTACCTGTTGTAGCAATGGCTCCACCTCAAACTCAACACTATCATCATTACCATGCTCAATTTGCTTCTTTTCTACCACCTTCTCAGTGTAGTACATTTCACCTTCTCTGAACACAACATTTCTGCTAATGATGATCTTTGGTACACTACAAGAAAAACTGAAAATCCAAGGCAAAACTTTACAAGGGATTTTAATCCCCACAAACTTTCCATGTGGATTTTTGACATTTGTGGGGATTTAATCCACCGTAAAAGTTTTAATGATTTTTGACATTTGTGGGGATTTTTGACGTTTGCGGCGGATTTTTTTAAAAAAAAAAAATTGGGGGAAATTAGGGTATTTGCGGCGGATTTCAGAAAAAAAAAATTTTTTTTAAAAATCCGCCGAAAAACCAACAAAATCCGCCGAAAATGACCTCGGTCAAAACAATCTTAATTCCGCCGAAAATGACCTCGAATCCGCTAAAATGACTACCTCTGGTCAAAGCAATCTTGATTCCGCCGAAAAAGCCAAGGAATCACTAAAATGACCTCGATTCCAACGGCTCTCTTCATCCTCCCTTAATAAATCTGATTTCAACAATTCACTTTCAACACTCTCTCAACATTTCACTCTCTCAACACTTCATTCTCTCAACATTTCACTCTCTCAACACTTCACTCTCTCACCATTTCACTCTCTTAACAATCCTCACATTAAATTTTTACTATTTCTCAACACTTCTCTCAAATTTGTTTTGAAGGTATGTTTTAATTTAGACTTTGTTTTAAGTTATATTTTGTTTTAACTTATACTTCTCTCTAGTGTGCTTGTGATTGAACCGATACTCTGCAACTCTTGTTTTGCTTGAACTATTCATTGCTCACCTTTCTTTTTTATCGCTCGGATCTCAAAAATAAGAGTTTGTGTGATTAGGGTTTCAGCAGTAAAACCCTAATCGCTTTTTGGTGTTGTTTACCTTGAAAACGTGTCCCTTTGATCGCCATTGACAAATTCTTTTATATTAAAATATTAGGTTTCTGCATTAATTGTTTTGACTGGCTTTGACTTTTTCAGTGTCGATCCAAGCCAAAGACTTGGAGAGCAAATTTTGAACCCCAGATCTCACTGGGCACGCTTTTTATTATTTTTCTGTATTTTCGAATTTATTTATTTTTGTATATTTTGTATTATTATTTTTTCGTATTTTTTGGACATTTGGACTCTCCTAAGTTGTAATAAAAATTAAATAGTATTTTTTGACATTTTTGGACTATATATATATATGCTCAAAATAAATTAACTGCACAAAAAGGAATAATAATAATAATAAGAGTCTGGCCAAACACAAAGACGAGAACGGGCCAGACTAGACGAATACGCTAAAACGAGACTCAAATAGAAGAAATGAGCTCATTAACTAAAAACACTACTTATGCACGACTAAACCCAAATACGAAGATTAAATTGAAGAACGCACGAAAAGATCGATCATTCGCGTGCCTGCTTAATTTAAACAACGGTATTTCGATTTAGTTGAGTTCGATGATTGAATTGGCTTAAGTTAGGGGACAGACAAAATTAGGGTATTACAATTTGCCTCTCTTATTTCACATTTCGCCAAAAAATATGAATTGGCCTTTTCATATTTGTTGGTGAAATGGAAATAAAGATATAGAAATAATACTAATTTTGTCCGTTTCAGAAAAAACTCAAATCTTTTTGTTATTTTCCTTTTGAGGGGGTTAACACTGGTCGCATTAACGAGAAAGCAATAAATTGGAAAAAAACAGTAAATTGGGAAAAGCGGTAAATTGGGAAAAGCGGTAAATTGGGAATTCAGAGGTTGCCTAAAACCTTTTAACGGACTCTTGTCGAGTCCGAGCTCGAGGTGGCATTTTCGAGCGGCCGATCAATATCGTGTCCGAATCGATTTGATCAATGGATTTACGTTGTGCCTTAGGTCGACACAACTAATCAAGGACTTAACGGCTCGATGGATCCATCGCGTGCTCGCATACGATGTTGTGATCTCGGAAGGAGTTCACTAACTCGTGGGAGTTCACTAACTCGGGTTGATGGAGTTTACGAACTCTGGTTTGATGGAGTTTACGAACTCTGGGTTGATGGAGTTTACGAACTCCGGTTTGATGGAGTTTACGAACTCTCTGCTGATGGTGATTTTCTAAAAATGGGATTTTTGGGACTCTCGGGTCCGAAGTAACTTTTCTCTTGAATGGTGCGTGAAATGCATGCGCTTGGGTATTTGGGTGCACATGGATGCAATGATTGATTTTGGTGGGATGTTTCTTCTGTTTGATTATTCTTTCGCTCTTCTGAGATGCGAATTTGAAAGTGTAATGCACTACTGTTTGATGCCATGGAGTGATGAATGGTATGGATGACATGAGAATGATGAATGATATGAAGATGTTGTGTTCTGTTGTGTTCCGCCTTCTGTGATCTTCTTCTCTTTTTTTTTTTTTTAAAACAGCTTTCTTTTTTTTTCTGCTTATTTGTTTTTTGGCACTCTTTTTTTTTGGCTGGTTAAGTCGATCTGCCGGACGGAGGCTGTCCTAGGACGATGATCACGCGAGGATTGCGCACTGATTCGTTATGCCTGTTTTGTCTCTTCTTTTTTGCAACTTTACTCACTTGGGAAATCATTTCTTTCTGTATTTTTCAAAGATTTCGTAATGATCCTGTAATGCTCTTGAATGTGCACATGTTTTGCATTTTGAAAGAAACTGGATAAATGAAAGCGAAGACACGAAAAGCACATATATGAAAGAAAAGTTTGACTTTTATTGATATGGAAATTGGACGTGCAGAAAGTCACGCCAATTGAAAGTATATTACAATCTTTCTTTTAAACTGAGAAAATACAAGAGAAATGAATAGATCTCGTGATTTCATCTCTGAAGTAACGGTGCCCGCCGTCCATACTCATAACTCTAATCACCCTCTTATCCAAACCTTTGGGAGTGCTGATTATCTTTCCTTTTCTCAAGCCCAAGTTTTCTGACCCTAATTTTTGCCTGGATCGCCCTTTGCGGGTTTTCGATCCACCGGGTCGCTCTGATTTTGCCTAGGTCGCCCTTTGTGGGTTTTCAACCTAGCGAGCTGATTTTTCTTGGCTTCTCTTTCTCTTTTTTCGTCTATTTTTTTAGGCATAATACTTCTTGACCACATCTGAGTTCACTGGATTTGGAATCTCATCTCCGTCCATGTTTGCCGGGATTAGAGCTCCTCCTGAGAATGCCTTCTTCACCACATAAGGTCCTTCATATTTGGGAGCCCATTTGCCCACACGGGTCCGTCTGCTGTGTCGGCAAGATCTCGCTGGGTACAAGTTCTCCTTCGAATTCACGAGGACAGTGCTCTTTTGTCAAAAGCCCTTATCATCCTCTGTTGGTATAATCGCCCATGACATTGCGACTACCCGCTTTCGCCAATGAGGTTCAACCGGTCAAGACGGATCAACCCACTCGCTTCATCAAGTTTTGTCTCCATTAACACCGCAGAGATGGTATTTCAACTTCAATGGGGAGGATCGCTCCACCCAGTAAACCAGCTGAATAGGGGTTGCCCTGATCGATGTACGCACCGAGGTACGATAGCCGTGCAAAGCGAAAGGAAGCATTTCGTGCCAGTCTTTGTAGGTTACCACCATTTTCTGCACTATTTTCTTGATATTCTCGTTGGCCGCTTCAACTGCCCCATTCATCTTGGGACGGTACGGGGATGAATTGTGATGCTGAATCTTGAACTCAGCACATAGGTCCTTCATCATTCTGCTGTTCAAGTTGCTGCCATTATCAGCGATGATTTTGTTGGGAAGACCGTAACGGCAGATCAGATCTTTCTTGACAAACTTGGCAACCACTGAACTGGTTATACTTGAATATGAGGCAGCTTCAACCCATTTGGTGATATCTAAAACTTTGCCCCTGATATAATTGTAACTTGAATGAATCTTGGAGTGCCAGCCTTTTGATTTTTCTTTCTCCCTTCTTTTTTGAGATTTTTTTTTATATTTTTTTTATTTATTTTTTTTATTTTTTTTGACAAACATATTTAAGTGAATAAACTTATTTGTCCTAAAGCTAAAACTCTGAGAAAACAAAAGCAATCGATCATTGATCGGAATGGATTTTTGGAGATTGTGGGTTTTTTGTGGAGGAAGGATGATTGGGTTTAATGAAGTGTTTGAAGCTAATGGTAGGATGATTTTTATTCGGCGTTGGCTGACGTTTGATGATTTATGATGGTTATTTGGCTTGATGAGGTGTTTGGAAGTTTTATTCCTGGCTAAGGGTTGGTGGAGGGCGGGATGCCGAGGTCAAAGGGAAGTATTTGCAGTTTATTGAGACAAGGATCTCTTGTGCTTTGTGGTAACGTGTATCAGCTCACCACTTACATTTCTTTTGTATTTTTGGGATTTTCATTTTTAAATCCCTTTTTTTCTTTTTTTTCCTTTTTGATTTTTTTCTTTGATTTTTTCTTTTTTGACTTTTTCTTTGGCTCGGGTGAGCTTGATAAAAAGTGATGCATCTTTTTTGATATTTGAGGTGATCCTTGTCTAGGGTGATTTTTGGATTTTTTGGCTTACAATGGGTAGCATAGTTTTTTTTCGAGAATATGGGAAGATGATCGAACTTGTTCCTGGGTGTATTAGCAATTATGAGGATCGCCAACAAAGAATTGGACTCGCGCCCACCCATCACGATCGCCCAACACGCTGCTTGGAGCGCACTTCGCCGTAAAATTCTCGCATAACGGCTTGGACATCATCAGATATATACGCCATTCGCATACGGCATCGTGCACGCTTCTCTAACCTTGTGCTATCTCGCCCGAGCGACCTCTCACTAGATCGTCGGAGTGTCTTTGCGGTACCACCCGAGGTGCTCAACGCTGAAGCCCGGACCGGTCCTTTCACCTATTCAACGACCGCCCACGCATTTAATCAATCAACACTTCAACACTTCATTGGTCAAGGTACGATCAATTGGCGACCACGATGGGAGGCCCGAGCGCTATCCTACCACATTCATGGCTCCACGCGACCGCCCCGCACGCGGGCCACCTTCGACTCAATCCTCCGGCAGCGTAATCAGCCAGCATTCCGGAGGGCGTGGCCGCCACAATCCACGAATCTCGTGGACTTCCACGACAAGAACCTTCGGTACACAACGGCCGTGGACCGGTCCTCCAAAGCAGATCCATCCGGCCGCTCTCGAGATTTGCCGCCCGAGCCGGTTGAAGCGGGCATTCGTGAACCTCTGCGCCGACCATGTTACTTCAAGCCGCTTTGCGATCTTGCAAAACAAGAATCGTGTGATCGCAGCACCGAGATGCACTCATCTCCCAAGATGAAAGAGGTTCGCTTCGGGCGCGCGTCGCTGCACAAGGCGGAGAAGACGGAGAACCTTCACCGCCGCGACCGGCGCGAAGACACCGCTCCTCCTCGAAGGAGCATTTCACGCCGAGAGAGCACTACCCATCATTCTCCGGCGAGAGAAGCGGCACGCAGGTCGCCCCGAGCAGAACGCGCGTGAGACGCCGCTCGATGTCCGGCGACTATGAAGATTCTAGCTACCGCCCCGACACCGGCCGCCGCCCACCGAGATACTCCTCTAATGAGTCGTCCGGGTCACGCTCGGTCGAGAAGCGGATCTTGGGATTCTCGTGAAGAGCCGGAAAATTACGTAAATGGGAGAATTAGGGACGCCGCATCGACCTAGGAGAGCCCAAAGCGAGCGCCCAGAAGCCACCTCGCCTTCCACCAACCGCCCATCCGAGGATTCTATGGAATGCCGGCAACGCGGCATGCCTCGCAATGCAACCTCCTTTGGGTCGAACGGCATTCGGAATGAGCACGCCCGCTCTCCGGGAGAGATCGGCGTTATAAGATTCCGAGAGATCTCCGCAAGCCGCCCAATCTCAACAAGTTTGATTTACGAGGAGATCTCGACAAGCATCTCCGTTATTTCAACAATTACTTCTTGCTATAGGGAATTGGGACCGACCATGAAATGCAGTGCTCTTTCCCAGGTCTCGGACGGCCGAGCATTGGAATGGTGGGAGTCTCGCGACCCAATTCCATCTCCTCCTCGGGACGACTGATCGAGATCTTCTTGTCTCACTACACCGCCAACCGGTGCAATACCGATACGAGGAATACTTGGACTCGCTGCTCAAGGTGAGAATGAGACGTTGAGACAAGATATCGACGGCCAGGTTCAATACGGCCGAAGTGCGTTTCGTGACTTGTCGATAAGGACAAGTTGAAATATCTGAAGCGTGGTATTCGACCGACCACCACCGTTCGTAGAAGAATTCACCCCGAATCATTACCAAGATCTCGCCACTTAACGAGGGCTAACGTCCACATGCGGTATGAAGAAACTCGCGCAAAGAAGAAGGGCCGTCAGTGCACGCCCCCAAGAGGAAAGCAACAAGCCGCGGAGGGCATGAAGGTCGCCGCGACAATCGGTCCGACTTTTCGAGATAAGACGTTCGATCATCGCACTCGGCTAAACGCCTATTGCACGTGATCTATAGCGAGTGCAAAACAATGAATTTGTGGGAGTAAGCGGCCCGATCCACTCGTGCTCAAGAAGGGCACACGACCGACTAAAAGATACTGCCGCTACCACAAAAGCAAGTGGGTGTCATGATACTAATGACCGTGTGGCCTCAAAGATGATATTGAAGAGCTCATTCGTAAAGGAAAGTTGGGAAAGTATGTGAGGCCGAGGAGAGGCGACCGACCTCAAGAGAGGCGTAATGAAGTCGATCTCGACAGAGGAAGGGCGCTCTAGTTGTTTCAAGCGTCCAAGAGAAAGACCGGCCTCAAGATCGAGGAGCCCCGCGGTCCCGGAGGTCGCAACGTTGCTATGGTCATCCACGGTGGCAACCTCGGGGCCGTAGAGAATCAAAGAAAGCCACCAAAAAGAAGTGGGACGAGCTCCTAATGGTTGGTTCAACATCAATACCCCACCGGTCTCGAATGCACTTCCCCTCATTTGGAGACAACGACCGCACGCGATGGCGGCGAGCCAAACAATTATGTTCCGCTGGTAATCGTGGCGCTCATGGCCAATACGAAGTTCAAAGAATCCCGGTCGACCGTGGTAGCTCGGCCGACATCATGTTTGAAGGATTAATTGACAAGATCAAGGTTGACCGGAGCGAGATAACTCCCTGTGCCGAGCCAACACCCTTAACGGGCTTCAATGGAGCGGCCACCTACCCGCTGGGAACGATCGAACTCATGGTCACATTTGGTGACGACGCCGAGATAGCACCTTATGCAGGGCGGTCCGCACGACGCCTCGTACTCCCCCTCAAATCATGCTATCGATTGCATCATCGGTAGGTCGACCACTCGGGCAAGCTAGAAGCCGTGGTATCAACAAGACACCAAGATGAAATTCTACGCCAGGCGACTGTAGTTACCCCGGCGGCCGACCTCGAGGCCGCAAGACGGCCACGACTGCATCCAAAGAAATTTGTGATGAGGTAGACCTTGGCCCAAATGTTCGGCAACCGTGAGGGCCATCAAGTCAATGCCATCGATCCGATGCTCGGTGCCACGCTTTGAATGTAATGAACAATTTGAGTGTAATGAATGACCGACCTATGAATGAAAAGCAGCAGCGCCAAGATCAGATGACAGAGGCCCTCTACTAGATCGTCGGAGTTTGAGTGTCAATTCCACCGGGTTTTTTACGAGGCCCGACCTTTAGAAACATGGTGTTCTTTACTTTCTCGCAAGAATGTATGACCGGCCGCTCCAAGATCGCCTCGCGCAAAGGAGCGCGATCGAAGATTATCAACTCGTCAAACATAAACGGATCGCCGGGCGATCTAAACCGAGCGACCATCGAAATGGTCCCAATCGAGCGCCATCGAAATGGCCCAAGCGGTCGGCGACCCACAAACAGAGTAGTAGCCCCCGAGCGGTCTACAATCGAGAGATCATCGAAATGATCCCAACGGTTGCCATCGAAATGGCCCGACAACCTTAGATCGTCGAAACGATCTAAATCGAGCGACCGTCCGAAACGGTCCCAACCGAGCGCCATCGAAAATGGCCCAACAACGCTAGGTCGCCGAGGCGATCTACATCGAACGGCCTCAAAGCTCAAAGACTTAGAGAAAAATAAACATACAAGGCGCGCAAAGAAAAGCGACCAAAAACGAGCGCCATCGGCGAAGACGAAACGCACCGCCGAGCGCCCACGTGTTCAAAATGAAAAGGCGAATGAACGCAAGAAGTACGCAGAAATAGCAATATAACTTCGAACGGGCGTAATTGAAAGCAAGTAAAGATTGTCATTACAAATATGGGACGCCACCGGCCGAGCGCCACGACTAAAGAACCGCACGAAGCGTAAAAATTGTCGCCCGGGCAAGTTAAAGTTACAAAACTACACCGCCACAAAGCGGCTTCAAAAGAGAATGGTGGCGGGCGAATGACGCGTTCTCGCTTTCGTCATATTCTCGCAGTAACATGATCTTATTATTTTCGACATAGTGCGTGGGCTTGATCATCTTGTCATCAAAGTTGATCTCGGTCGGGTATTCAACACCCGCGCCGGCCAAGAGCGTTGTAAAATTGCTCGATCGCAGCCTCCCGACCGCCTTGCCACCATTAGGATCTTTTTCTCCACTCGGCCTTCTTCGCCACCCAACCGCCTCTCGCTTCCCACGGCCTCAAGGTCGCCTCGCCTTCAAAGTTGCGACTGAGCAAAGAAGCTCCTTGTTCCTCTTTGCTACCTTGGCCTGGTCTCCTCCCCGCTTTGGTGGCCTCCTTCTTCGATCGACGAGCTTGTCATATTTTAGCCGCGCCTCGGCTAAAGCCTTGTCTTTTCCTCGCGAAATTCAGTCGACGGGTTGTTAGTCGGTCGAACAAAGATAAACGAAGAGTACGAGGCTAAAAATAAAATTACCATCGATTCGGCCACCACCCGGCCATGACTTTCGACCCCATACGAGAGAAGCGCAGAGCGCCATGGGTTTCTTCCAGTCGCCTCCGATCGGCCGCACCCAAGCTTTCGAGTGAATGATGGGAATCTCCTCCGCTTCGGGCCGAGACTCGACAATCACGCTTGCCCGCTTGGGTGAGCGATCGGCAGACCGGGAGGAGGCGGCAGGAGGCCCGCCGACCGCTTTTTCCCGGCTCTTGGGAGTTTGGTGGACTTTGGAGGAAGGTTCAGGATTACCCCGACCGAGAAGCGCCAGTCCCTTAGCCCTCCTTCAGCTTCGTGATCTGGCGAGCGGTTCCCGGCTTTTGCGCCATCCTTTCTGCGAAATAACGAGTCATGAGTTAGAAGAAAAAGAGAAAGTCAACAATGTAATATAAGGGCGAAAAAAAGTTCAAAAGCGAAACCAATCTCGGCCTCCAGCCTCATAGCCTTTCAGACAAGACAAAGGCGGCCTGCAAGGTATGTCGCCTCTTAGGATCTGACGCATCATGCCCGCCAAATGACTTTATCATCTCCAAAGTCTCCGTGTCGCTTCTCCCGCATCTTTCATCAGATAGATGTAATCTCCCGGCGCTGCGCAGAAATGAGCCTCATTCCACATAATAGGGAAGTAAGGGGACCCAAAGATCCCGTCCCGGCCGAACTCACAAACGGCCTTGCCGCTTTTCTTGATTGGACGATCCAAAAGTATGCGGCTTTTCGTGCCGCTCCCAACGACTCTGAACGCTTTGAAAAATCGGTGATGGGTCTTACGATCTTGAAGGAGACTTGTTCCCTTTTCTCCTTGTTGGCCTTCTCTCGAGCCACCACGGCTCGAAGATAGCAAAGAACAAAGATCATCGACACCGGCGCCGACCCACTGGTGAGCAAGACTGAAAGTCTTTAAAAACGCCCATGCGTTTGGATGGAGCCGAGAAGCGGCGACCCCAATATGGCGCAGAACATCGCGCTGGAATTCGATGAAAGGAGGCGTAATCTTCATCTTCTCGAACACGAGCCGATACATCGTGAACTTGAAGTTAGCGTAATAAGTCGCGATATCTTCGCCTCCTTCATGCCTCTTATCCTCCAAATTTCGTGAGTCTTCAAGAGGCTCCGTGAGATCGGGCAAAGCATCGTGACCGACCGTAAGAATGCTCCTGTTAGAGCGAAGAGTCTCCGACACCCAAGACATGTCGACACCTCCCGAGCTACGTCGGCTGACTTCGACCTCGGCCAAACCTCGCCGACCCTTCGCTCGACCTCCGATGTTGGCTTCCGCACGGAAATATCGACTTCGGCTGAATCACTTCTTCTCCTTGGACTTCTCCGCCGCCGCGCCGGCCTCCACCATCTCTTCGCCCACGGCCGGGGACGGCACTCTGCGCCTCGTCATCATCAATGATAATCACATCGGCGTCTTCCTCTTCTCCTCCACTCGGGATACAACGCCCCGGGCGGTGGAGAGTTGCTTTCGGCCGCCGGCAGAATGGACGACCGGGACCAAGATTTTGGAGCCGGCCGATCCCCGACCGGAAGAACGAGAACTTCGAGCCCGTTTGCCGCCGAGGAACTCGCTGGAAGAGCTAGAACTTTTGTCGCCCGAAGACGACTTGGCCTCGCCGCCCTCGACATGTATGTGGCGAAAGATCGACGGTTTTCCGAATACGGCGATTAACCGTCCGTGGCATACACAAACACTGTGATAAAGGGATCGAGTCAGTCGATCGAGCAAAGCACTCATGAGAGGGGCGAGCCGCCATCCTCGACTGACACCCCTATCACGAGGCGTGGAAAAGCACGGCACTTTCAAGAAAAACTCAAGCATAAAAAGAGTAAAGGGAGCGGTCGATTCGCACTCTTAGCGGATGTTGAAGATCGGCCGCAAATAGATGTAAACAGACTTTCAATGCAAGTCGGCGTGATTTAGTCGGTCGCTGGGCGAGCAAATCTTGGAAGTGTGAGAAAAGAACTCAAAGAAGGCGGCTATTTATAGCGCAGACCTCTCCGCGCGAAGGGGCCGGATACGAAGAGTCACAACGCTCGCCTTCTCACCAATGGTTGTCTCCAGACAAACCTCTAAAACACCAAACGCCACGCCTTAAGTGTCGTGAAAGACCAACCGTCGCGACGGACGGCCGATGGTTGGCGAAGCGGTCGACACCGCCCGCAGAAAAAGCAAACGGCCGCGTCCGCTTCATCAAAGTAACTCCACTCTGGGGGCATCGATTCAAGCCGGCCGCTCTCGCCGACCTAGGCTTGGGGCAAATCGCTCTCGGGTGTATTAGCAATTATGAGGATCGCCAACAAAGCAATTGGACTCGCGCCCACCATCACGATCGCCCAACACGCCGCTTGGGCGCACTTCGCGCCGCCGAAATTCTCGCATAACGGCTCGACATCATCAGATATATACGCCATTCGCATACGGCATCGTGCACGCTTCTCTAACCTTGTGCTATCTCGCCCGAGCGACCTCTCACTAGATCGTCGGAGTGTCTTTGCAGGTACCACCCGAGGTGCTCAACGCGTGAAGCCACCCGAGGTGCTCAACGCGTGAAGCCAGGACCGGTCCTTTCACCTATTCAACGACCGGCCCACAGACGAATCAATCAACACTTCAACACTTCATTGGTCAAGGTACGATCAGAACTTTATTTCAAATCACGATTGCTCGTTTTCTCAAAAATTTAACTCAAGGACAATAATTTATTTACTCCTATATATTTGCCCTCTTTTTTTTTTATATTTTTTTGCTTTTTTTCGTTTTTTTTTTTTGAAGGAGAAAATCATCTTTGGGACCAACACAAATCAGATCTCTGTAGTCGACGCACATTCTGACCTTCCCATCCTTCTTGGGAACTGGGACAATATTGGCAACCCACTCATGGTACTTGCCACCGCTAGGAACCCCGCATCAAATCGCTTTACCTCATCCCGAATTTTCGGTGACATCTCCGGCTTCATTCTTCTTAATTTCTCGCTTGACCGTGTGGGCACTCGCTTGACCGCAACTTGTGTTCAACAATGTCGATGATCTAACCCCGCATATCTTTGTACGACCATGCAAAGACGCCAAAGATAATCATGCAAGAGCTGGATTAACTTTTTTATGTTCACCATCTTCCATGGCGCATTCGACCTTAACTTCTCTTTTATCTTCTTCTGCACTCCCGTGTTGACGATCTCAATCGACTCCCCATGAGGTTGAATGATCTTTTCTTCTTGCTCTATTAACCTCATTAATCCCGAGGAGTTTCCCGATTTTCATCAACATCCCTTCAGTTTGGTTAATTGGATGATCAAAGTCGTAATAGGGATTGTTGGCACTCGCTATTTTTCGAGACAATTCTCGTGGTTCTCGCTTTTGTCGGCGAAAAAGCGAGAATGAAAAGCGAAACAAACAAGCAAACAATAATAAAACAGAAAGAGGACACATGAAATATGGAGAAATGATTTTTATTGATGGAAATTCAAAACAACGCTTTTTTATTGATGATAATGATTAAAAATAAAAACATGCGTGCCTAACGATCGGTCCTTATGGCCTTGGGCAGAGCCACAGGGTTGCATTACAACTAATTACTTTAAATTAAAAGTCACAGGAGAATCAGCAGCCTTCCAATTCTTTAATTCTTCACCGACGAACCAGACTCGCCCCACCCTCTTCAGACTCAGAACTATCCATGATGGCAAAGAACTTGGTTGTGTTGCTCATCTTCCTCATCCCATCCCGTAGACCTGGATGTCTTCCAATCGGATTTGAGCACTCTCGTGAACATCATATCTCACTCAAGTAATCGAACTTTCCACCGGGCTCCCTAGGGTATCCCAACATCCTCTTTTGCCATGTTGACAACCACTTGGTTGTGTTGCTCATCTTCCTCATCCCATCCTCGTAGGCCGATGTCCTTCATTCGGATTTGAGCACTCGCAGGAGCATCATATCTGACTAAGTAATCAAACCTTCCACTGGGCTCCCCTAGGGTATCCCAACATCCCTCTTTTATAGGCACTATTGTTACGTCTTCATTGATTTCTTCCTCTAGCATCTGATACTGACTCCTGGTTTTAGTCGGGTAATTCTGAGGGAAACCATTCACACCGTAATGAGGATTATTCATCGTCATTACGGTGGGGTTCACGCGTGGGTCACGTGAGTGAATTGTATTCCTCGTGGATTGGTCCTCGAACTTGGGATGGGCCGTCATTGGCCAATTGAAACCCACGGAGTTCCCGGAGCGATGAGCAGAGGATTGGGATCCGGATCTGGGCTTGAGGCGTCCCGCTCCAACTTCATTCGCAACTACGTCAGTGAACTTGCCTCGCGGTTCTTGGAGGATCTCCTCCGTGATTTGTGTCGCCAGCAGGAGGCGTGTAGCCTGGGAGACCAAAGGAGGCCATTGCACCGCTTGAAGGGCTTGAGGATCCCCGACCCAGAGGGGGAGGAGTATTGTCCACCCCAAAGAGAGTAGCTTCCACTGTACCAACATTTCTTAAGGCACTCAAAGACTCTTATGACCTCGCCATTTGAGCTTTCATGATTTCCATCTCACCAAGGACTTGATTCCCTTGATTCGACCTCACGACCACGACCATTAGGATTTGGATCTCCTGGAATCCCGGCATTCTCCTGTGGCAGTGGATTGCCCTGATCAGCGTCGCCTTGATTGTTGTCCATGTTCCTTGCTTGTAGACGCGTCAAATAGCGATGTCTAACCAGCTTGCCTGATTTTCTGTTGACGGAACACGCTTATGAACACAAGAATGAATAAATGAATGCAATGCAATGCGATATGTATGATTTATAACTTTAATGCATGAAGAGTGCAAATGATGAAAGTTTTTTCCTTTTTCAAGATTTTGTTAGATGCAAATGCAATGGTGCAGAATGATGTGAATGCGAAATGATGTGGATGCGAAATGACATGGAAAAATAGTAATAAAATGAGGTTTAATTGGTGGTACTTTTGAACATTTTCGAAGATACACGCTGCATGCCACCTCATGTAGGTGTTTATGAGGGGAAAAAGAAAATTTACAACTTTCGAAATAAAGTTTGAGAAAAAGGAATGCTTAAGCTAAATGCAACAAACAAAGGCGTGCCCCCGTGTCCTATGAATGGTGGGGATCCTAGGGTCTAAAGTCGACGAAAAAGGGTAATCCTCCCATGTAGGTTCTAATCACCTCCTCACAATGGCAACCAAGAGCTAAAGTCTTTCTCATGATGACACCCACAATCGTAGAAAGCTACCGAGTGTGAGGCATCATGACAAAGCGTACTCTTGGGCAGAACTTTCATGAGAGCCATACGCATGAAGGTCTACGAATGGCGATCACTAGTCGCTCCCACTTTCCTAGGTTTTTGTTCAGACCTTCGGTTTTAGGCCCCACTCAACGCTCACAAGTATAGGGTGTGAAGTGTGTGTTGAGGGCACAACACCTAAGTATAACTACCCTTCCCCACCTGCAAATGAAAACCCAGAGCAGTCCAGACAAACGCAAATAATAACATGTTGTCTATCCTAGGGTTTAATATCAAATAAGCCATCTAGAGTTTCAACAACAACCAATTGCCTTGCTTACCTCAAGAAAGGGAGCCAAGAAGGGGGCAACATGATAAGAATGGGGGAAATGCATGGAGGAACTAAGCATACAAGCAAAGAAGATAAGCGGGAAACAATCATAGAAGAGAGGAAGAGAATGCATATGAATGCAACAATGCTCGTATGAGAAAGAATAAGAATAGAGGCAAAACGATATATTCAAATCAAACACATAAGTCACACATTTAATTAATTAGGCTCGACCCTCTTTTGAAATTTTTTCTTTTAGTCCCCAGTGGAGTCGCCACTGTTGCGCCCGAAAAAGTCCCCGAAGGATTTTCTTCATTTACAACTTTTAAGACAATGAAGTCGCCACCAATATTTTTATAAGGAAAATATTGAAGAAAAACCTTTTTGGGAAGGCAAATGGTCTTTTGGAAAACTTAAAGATTTGGGTTCGAAATCGGTTAGGCATGGGGAAGGTATTAGCGCCCCACACCTCCTTTCTCTACCGAAAGGAACCTTTAATTAAACGCGTGATTTTAAGTGTTGATTTGAAAAATATTTAAATTTGCCTCTTTTGAAAAGACTTAATGAATTTTTATTTGCGGCGCTTGACGAGAGTTAGCCGCTTTGAGTTTTTTGAAAGGAAAAATGTTTTTAGTCTATTGTGCTTGACGGAGGGGATCCGCTCCTACATATCTCCAGGTGCGATGGAGAATTCAAAGCTACGTAATTCTAGGTTTTTGGTTTTATTTATTTAGTTGTGAAAATTGAGCTTTCACGATGATCAATTGAGCGAAGGCTCCAAGTGACCGCCATTAGTACTCCATTGTTAATGATCATGTAAGCAAAGGTTTCACAAGACCAATAACAAAGTTTTTTGATTTAATGAACAGTTCTTTAGGAAAATTAGGCCTCCATGATGATCAATTGAGCAAAGGCTCCAAGTGATCACCACTAGTTCCTCATTGTTAATGATTATGCAAGCAGAGGCTTCGCAAAATTATTAACAAAGTTATTTGATTTATTGAAAGTTTTTAGAAAAACTAGGCATTCATGATGATCAATTGAGCAAAGGCTCCAAGTGATCACCACTAGTTCCTCATTGTTAATAATCATGCAAGCAAAGGCTTCACAAGACTATTAACAAAGTTTTTTTGATTTATTAAAAGTCTTTCGAAAAATTAGACGTTCATGATGATCAATTGAGCAAAGGCTCCAAGTGATCATCACTAGGTCCTCCTTGTTAATGATCATGCAAGCAAAGGCTTCGCATGACCGCTAACAAAGTTTGATTTAATGAGAAATTATTTGGGTTGAAAAAAGAATTAAAAACGAGAAAAATGTAAAAATTTGCAAAATGGGGTGTAATTAGTTACGGGAGTGGTATAACTAAACAGGGGTGTAAACAAAGAAGCCCAAATTCATATATGGGAGCCCAAGATGCGGCCCGGGCTTAAGTGAGGGAGGGATGCGCGCAGGAATTAGTGGGGTGCACACAGTAATCTGATAAATTAAAAAATAAAAAATAAAATGGATTTTTGGAGACACTATAAATGGGCCAACCCTAACAACAAAACCCTAATTTTTCTTTCCCTCCTTCTCCTTTGCAGTGCCAGCACAAATTTCCCTTCATTTATGAGAGAGAGATTCGCGGAGCTGAGAGAGAGAGATTTACGGAGCTGGGTTCACGGGAGGGAGAGAGGTTTACGGCGTGGTTCACGGCGGCGGTTTCCATAGCGATGCGACGGTGATAGAGAGAGAAGGTTTCTAGTGGTGGTGCGACGGTGATAGAGAGGGAGAGAGGGAGAAAACGGCGTGGCTCGGTGGTGGAGAGAGGACGACGGCGTGGAGAAAACGATCGAGTCTGAGAGAGAGAAAGGGGTGTTTTGCGAAGGGAGGCTGGAGGTGGGGAGATGGTAGTGATTTCAGGTGGGGGTGGCTCGGTTTTGGGTGGTTGCTAGTTCGGTTGCTTCGTGGTGCCTCGCCGAAGCTTCGCCGGAGAAGACGAAGTCTCCGGCGACGTCTTACAGGTTCCGTTCCTCTCTTTTTTTTAAGTCTATATTTTTTTTTTTACGCTTTCTCTGGTCTGGCTTCTATTCTACCCCGTCTTGTTCCATTTTCAAATTTTTTTAGCTGTGATGCTACCTCCTTGTGACTTTAATTGGATCTCCTATTTAGTTGTATTTCTAATTGCTGTTTGCATTTTTTTTGGGGTCTCTAGACTCATTAGCTTCCTGTTCTTATTAAAACATGTTTTCAGTTTGTACATGATTTAAAACATTATCAACAACATGAAAACATCACTGAAAATAAAACTTACAAGCCTCATTAAATCCGTTTTTGTATTTTGATGATGAAAAAAAACGAAAACACAGATTATACTACATGAGCATTTGAATGATTGGGATTTTGAATACCAACCTATTACTACCGCTTCTGTTATGCTCTCTAGTGTGCTTGTGATTGAACTGATACTCTGCAACTCTTGTTTTGCTTGAACTGCTGCTGTTCACCTTTCTTTTTTATCGCTTTGCGGATCTCAAAAATAAGTGTTTGTGTGATTAGGGTTTCAATGTAAAACCTAATCGCTTTTTTGGTCTTTGTTTACCTTGAAAAACGTGTCCCTTTGATCGCCATTGATGTGACTTTTATATTAAAATATTAGGTTTCTGCATTAATTGTTTTGACTGGGCTTTGACTTTTTTCGTGTCTCGATCAAGCCCAAAGACTTGAGAGCAAATTTCTTGGAACCCTCAGATCTGCTTCACTTCTTTTTTTATTTTTATTATTTTTGTATTTTCGAATTTATTTATTTTTGTATATTTTGTATTATTATTTTTCGTATTTTTGGACATTTGGACATTTGGACTCTCCTAAGTTGTAATAAAAATTAAATAGTATTTTTGACATTTTTGGACTATATATATATGCTCAAAATAAATTAATCGCACAAAAAGGAATAATAATAATAAAAAAAGAGTCCGCCAAACACAAAGCATTTAGAACGCGCACTAGACGAATACACTAAAACGAGACTCAAATAGAAGAAATGAGCTCATTAACTAAAAACACTACTTATGCATGACTAAACCCAAATACGAAGATTAAATTGAAGAACGCATTTAAAAGATCGATCATTCGCAAGTGCTCGCTTAATTTAAACAACGGTATTTCGATTTAGTTGAGTTCGATTGGAATTGGCTTAAGTTGTGGGACTGGACAAAATTAGGGTATTACAACCTCTCTATTACTCAAACACCTCCTAATAAAATAAAACTTCCAAATTAATTACTTGACTTAATTAAAATGTTGTAAGCCTTAAATAACCCAATTAAATAAATAATTGAACTATTTTTGGGCGTTACAACTCTCCCCACTTAGAATATTTCGTCCTCGAAAATTTACTCCGAATCAAACAACTCGGATATGATTCCCGTGATCTTACTCTCCAACTCCCAAGTCGCGTTCTCACCGCGGCCCAACCAAACTACCTTTACCAAATTGATCTCCTTCCTCTTAAAGTCTTCACTTCTGGCCCTCAATTCTAATCGGCACTTTCTCAACAGTGAGGTTATCTCTTACTTGCACATCATCCAACTGAATCACATGAGACGAGTCTGGAACATACTTTCTCAATTGCGACACATGAAACACATCATGCAAATTCGACAGATTAGGTGGCAAGGCCACCCGATACGCAACCTTCCCAACTCTCTCCAAAATCTGGTATGGCCCAATAAACCGAGGAGACAACTTCTTAGACTTCAATGCTCGACCAATACCAGTCACAGAGGTGACCCTCAAAAACACATGATCACCGGCTTGGAATTCCAAATCCTTCCTCCTCTTATCATGATAACTCTTTTGCCGACTCTGAGAAGCTTTCATTTTCTCCCGAATCGACTTCACCTTCTCGGTGGTCTCTCGAACGATCCGGGTCCGAGTACCAACAATCAGCTCCTCCTCCTTGAAATCGAGCTTTCCACGCCAAGATTCTTCTTCTTCTCTCTAAAGCTTCGCACCTCTCTTCTCTCTCTCTCTTACTTTACTCTTTGACTTTTCTTGGATTTTAGTTGTAATGAACTTCTCTCCATCGACACCAAAGTTATATCATGGACATGGGCCTCTTAATGGATCATGGGCCTCCTAATCACACCTCTCCATTACTCAAACACCTCCTAATAAAATAAAACTTCCAAATTAATTACTTGACTTAATTAAAATGTTGTAAGCCTTAAATAACCCAATTAAATAAATAATTGAACTATTTTTGGGGCGTTACAACTCTCCCCACTTAGAATATTTCGCCCTCGAAATTTTACGAATCAAACAACTCGGATATGATTCCCGCATCTTACTCTCCAACCCCCAAGTCGCGTTCTCACCTAAGCGGCTCCCAACCAAACTACCTTTACCAAATTGATCTCCTTCCTCTTAAAGTCTTCACTTCTGGTCCTCAATTCTAATCGGCACTTTCTCAACAAAGGTGAGGTTATCTCTTACTTGCACATCATCCAATCAATCACATGAGACGAGTGCGGAACATACTTTCTCAATTGCGACACATGAAACACATCATGCAAATTCGACAGATTAGGTGGCAAGGCCACCCGATCGCAACCTTCCCAACTCTCCAAAATGCGGTATGGCCCAATAAACCGAGGAGACAACTTCTTAGACTTCAATGCTCGACTCAATACCACCACGAGGATGACCTCAAAAACACATGATCACCTGGCTTGGAATTCCAAATCCTTCCTCCTCTTATCATGATAACTCTTTGCCGACTCACGAAAGCTTTCATTTTCTCCCGAATCGACTTCACCTTCTCGGTGGTCTCTCGAACGATCTCGGGTCCGAGTACCAACAATCAGCTCCTCCTCCTTGAAATCGAGCTTTCCACGCCAAGATTCTTCTTCTTCTCTCTAAAGCTTCACACCTCTCTTCTCTCTCTCTCTCTCTTACTTTACTCTTTGACTTTTCTTGGATTTTAGTTGTAATGAACTTCTCTCCATCGACACCAAAGTTATATCATGGACATGGGCCTCTTAATGGATCATGGGCCTCCTAATCACACCTCTCCATTACTCAAACACCTCCTAATAAAATAAAACTTCCAAATTAATTACTTGACTTAATTAAAATGTTGTAAGCCTTAAATAACTCAATTAAATAAATAATTGAACTATTTTTGGGGCGTTATAACTCTCCCCCACTATTTAATCCTTAGTGAAATATTAATATTAATTCCTTACCTAGAACCTAAAAAGAAAACAAAAATTAAAGTACTTTTTTATTTATGTGATAAAAATTAAAGCACGTGCTCTGGATATAGTATGAAACTATATGAATTGAAAAAATAGAATGGAGGCCACGCTACAAGCCCACCAGCCAGGAGCACGATCTTCGTCCTCTTCTTCCGTTGATTTCAACTTTGGAGTTGGCATTTTGACTTTGACACTCTCCGCGTCAAGACCAGCCGCGCCAAACCAACCGTCCCAGGTGGCAATATCCACTTATTATCTGCCACGTGTTGCCGCCCAACTCCCTTCATATAAACAAAACATATAATAGTCCTCCTCCATAATAAACATCCACAATATTTCTCTATCTCCCTCTCTCTTATTTATCCTCTACAATTCAATTCACTCCCTCACGCGCCGCCCCCAACGATGCCGTATTGCGAAGTCGGAACGCAGCAATCTTCCCCTAGCACCTCCGCTGCTTCCGTCGCTCCCTCCGACGCTCACCTTAACAATGACATTAAGATATTTTATAGAACTTACGGTCGTGGTCCCACCAAAGTTCTCCTCATCATAGGTCCTTCATCTCTTTAAATCATTTTTTATTTTATTTTCTGAGTTCACAAAATTTCGCTGATTTTGTGGAGATTTTAATTAATGGCTTAGGATTGGCGTCGACGCACGAAGGGTGGGGCCCACAAATACAAGCTCTAACTGGAACGAATGTCCCGAATGAAGAAGACGACGTCGTTTGGAGTGAAGGTGATAATGAGGCTGGTGGTGGAATCGAGGTCTGCGCTTTTGATAATCGGGGCGTGGGTCGGAGCTCCGTACCCGTTAGAAAGTCCGATTACTCGTGAGTTCTGCCAATTTCTCCAATTTCTTTTAGCTTTTTTTAATTTTATTTTAGGAAAAATGAAATGAGATTTTGAATATTGGTGATTGATTTGAATGAATTTTTGAATATTGGTGATTGTTGAGTGCAGAACAAGGATCATGGCAAATGATGCAATTGCTTTATTAGATCATTTAGGTTGGAAAAAGGCTCATGTTTTTGGCCATTCAATGGGTGAGTGAGTATTATGTCTTTTATTTATTTATTTGTTGCTCTAAACAGCATGGTTATGGCTTGGTTTGGTTTTGTAGAATAGGAATTGAAAAAACTACTTTTTATAACTGAGGATGAGGTAGATTTAAATTAGGTTATTTTTATATTAATTTTGATTACCTTTGCCTATTATAACAGGATCTATGATAGCTTGTAAATTAGCAGCAATGGTTCCTGATAGAGTTCTTTCCTTGGCTTTACTCAATTCAACTGGTGGAGGTTTTCAATGTTTTCCAAAGGTATTCTGATTGTTTCCATTCATATGAATGTATACTGTTTCTCTGTAATCACCATTCATCAATAAGACTATACCACTTAAAGGAAAAGGTTGATGAACCATAACAGAATTCCTTGACCATAGAACAGAAAAGAAAAAGGCAAAGGTACATTAGAAACAATTGCATGAAATTGTTAGAGTACTGCTAAATATTACGAACAAGGGTGGAATCAGTGTAAAATTGAGCTAGAGATATTGTTCGCGCGTTTTGTATTTTGGTGGCTTCGTAACAATAAGTATTTTCCAAATTGTTATTCTTAAACTCTAAATGCAACTGTTTGATATTAGCCATGAAATATTCCTATGTACAATCTTGTAGTTTTTTACATGCTTAGTACGTACATAATTATACAGAAATGTATTTGCGGTTAGGTATATAATGTTGGAATTATGAACTAATATTAGGCTTTTATACTGGTTTGGAATTTGCCTCAAGTTCTTATTAGATTGTTCTTGTTCTATTTCTTTTACAGCTTGACCGACGAACCTTCTCCGTTGCTTACCGTTTCATGAAAGCAAAGACTCCTGAACAAAGAGCTGAAGTTGACTTGGACACCCATTACTCTCAAGTAAAGCATGTTCCTGGTTTTCTTGATTATTTACTGCTAACAAAATAACAAAAAGTTGTCTCCCTAAACCCCTCTCTAGCTACATAACATTACATCCTCGATTCCATAGTACAGTAAACCCAAACTACATACTCCATGTTTCAATTCACTTTCATGAGAAGCAAAATTGATTTTAGAAACATAAAATAGATTTTGACATATTTGATTTTTCCTCTAGAATAAATTCTAACTTGAAACTGGAATTTTGAGCTTTTTTCTCTAAATGTGATTTTTAGCCTCAAAGTTGTCTCCCTAAACCCCTCTCTAGCTACATAACATTACATCCTCGATTCCATAGTACAGTAAACCCAAACTACATACTCCATGTTTCAATTCACTTTCATGAGAAGCAAAATTGATTTTAGAAACATAAAATAGATTTTGACATATTTGATTTTTCCTCTAGAATAAATTCTAACTTGAAACTGGAATTTTGAGCTTTTTTCTCTAAATGTGATTTTTAGCCTCAAATTTGTTGTTAAACTCACTTTCATCCAAACATTTGCATTCAATTTTCACAACTATAGAACCAAAACACCCATAGCACGTGTTTGAATTCACTTTTAGGAGAGACAAAACTGATTCTATCTAGGAATATAAAATTGATTTTCACTTGTTTGAGTGTTCTCGAGTAGCATTGGTTTTGCTGTCTCTAGAATGATTCTAAGTGCCAAGATTTGGAGTTTTTGCCTCCAAACGCAATATTTAGCCTCAAATTTATTGTTCAAGTCACTTTTATGTGATTGTATCCAAACATAAATAACTTTACTTTCAACTCACTTTTAACTTAGAGCATTTGCTGTCTCTAGAATGATTCTAAGTGCTAAATTCAATTTTCCCCACCATAACCATTTGTGAAACATGATTTTGGACTTAATTTTATGAAATCAATTTGGTTATCATTGAATCTGAAGTAAAATATATGCTTTGAGTGATTTTGTTCACGAGACTCTTGATTTTGTAATGGATATTATCATTAAGCTGAAGGAGATCATCGTGTTCTCCCAGCCTTCGATCAGCTCTCTGAACTACATTACTACATCCCACAAATCTATATCAATGTTATCATTAGGATGAATATTAAGAATGAGTTTAATACATGACATGCAGGAATATCTTGAGGAATATGTTGGAAACGTGAAGAGGAGAACGATATTATATCAGGTACAGTACGTTTACATAAGTTTAATCTTAAACAACTAATAGAAATGTAGAAAAGTCATTTATAGAGAAAACTGAACTTTTATGCAGGTAGTTGCAGATACTTTCCAATAATCAAAGTGTCCAAATTCCAAAGGTGTACAATATGACCAAAATGCGCAAAATACATGCATATACCATAAGCACCGGCATTTTCCCTTTGAAACGCGTCACTAATTATTTTCTATGATTCCTGAGACTTTTAAAGTTTAACAGCAGGACTATGTTAATCTCATGCAATGTACTATACTGGTATGTTTGGATGGAGCCTTTTTGAGGGTGATGTAATTTTTGGGGGAATTGAAAATTTTAGTTCAAAATTTTGAACTAAAATTTTCATTTTCCCAAAAAACACCACCCTCAAAAATGCTTCATCCAAATATAGGTAAGGGTCGAAATGCTTGGACAAATGTAGGGGATTTAGGAGTTGTTTGTGAGAAGGAAAGGGAAGTGAGGGATATTCAGTTAACCCTATAAAATCCTCCAACATTCACGTTTGAGTTTTTTCAATTTGTTAAATTTTTTACTGAGTTACTGTTACATTTACAATGATATTGTGAATTTTAAACCGAACTATATATCTGTATCTATCTATATATGGTAAACTGGACTCTATCTAAAAATATATATCATTGATGATTCTTTATTAGTTAATAAATCTATAAAAGTGGGCTTGAAATCAATTAATGTCACTAATATCATATTAAGCCTGCCAAAATCCAATCAGTATTTTTATTTATTTATATTTTCTGGATTAGTGCATTGAACACTGAACTAGTAAAATGTATTCTATTGATGATTGATGATAAATACATCAACTACTTACAAGTCAACATTTAGCTATTCCCTCTCAACTACCAACACCCTGTTAATAGGCATTATCATGCGTGCTAGATGAGTATTTTAATCTCTTTTTTACTTAACTTTTTTCTAATTCAATGCTGCTGTCTCTTTCAGCAATATGTTAAAGGTATATCTGCTTCTGGAATGCAAGCTAACTATGGTTTCGATGGTCAACTAAATGCATGTTGGACACATAAAATGACTCAAACAGAGATTGAGGTGATCAAATCTGCAGGTTTTCTTGTTTCTGTCATTCATGGAAGGTGTGTACTTTGTTTGGAAACATTAATATAATGCTGCTTAATAGAAACGTTGGTTTCCAAATATAAATGAAACTCTACATCCAGTCATGCACAAATCATTCATGCATACAAGGCAAATTATACATTAAAATGCTGCAGAGACACATAATTCATCTGCTTCATAGTTTTAACTTAAGATTGATTTGACACTTCGTGTTCGTACAGACATGATATAATTGCTCAGCTATATTATGCAAAAAGACTTGCCGAGAGGCTTTATCCAGTGGCTCGGCTCGTTGATCTTCATGGAGGTCATTTAGTGAGTCATGAACGGCCTGAAGAGGTATAATTTAACTATATATATAGCATACTGGAGCGTGGATCCTTTGCTGTGCGCAGAATGGTGCTGCACCAGCGAGGACCATCAGATAGAGAGAGAACACTTCTCTCTCTAGATCTGACAGTTCTTGCTGCGCAACACCATTCTTGTTACAGCAGAGGATCTAGATCCAACACACTTGCTGCGGAATTTGCACCTTGTCTCATGATACATTGAATAAAGAACTAAAACATTTCAAAATTCAGGTTAATCAAGCACTGTTTGACTTGATCAAGGCATCAGAGATGAAGATGAACCCACATGATTGGACTAACTTGCAAAATTCACAGTCTTGTAAGTATTTCAATGTTGAAGGAAATGTTTTTCTCGCACTTTGGAATTCAGTCTCTGAGATCACACATGACACCTGCCATGAATGTTTTATGTAGCTTGGTGGGTTGTCAAGGTGTGGTAGTAATGTCTGAGCTTGGTGGGTCCGTCAGGGCACATATCTCCGTCCGGTCAAATATTTTATGCATGATTTACCCTTTTTGTCCCCACAACCTTAAGAAGGTTTGCTTCTAATACTAGGTTGATTTGGTTAAATTCTAATTTTAAAGAACCACAGTGAATACCCCCTCTCGTGTTATTTATAAGAAATTTTGCAGTTTTAGGTTTATTAAATAATTGATGTATTTGGTTATAATATAGACCAGATCTATCAGTTATTCAATAAACTTAAAATTGTGTTTTTGCTTATAAATAGGACCAAAGGGAGTAAGGCCCTGATTGGATAAACAACATAATTAAGCGCTTATAGCATAAGTGTTTATGATATAAGAGTTTATGCATAAGCTCTTTCCTTAATATAAGATTAAAAATGTTAAACTAATTTTCTATAAGCTATAAGCTGATTTCAATTTTCATAATCTATCATGGAGAGCTTATGGAAATTAGTTGAAAACAGCTTATCAACATGTCAATATGTCATTAGCTGTTTTCATAAGTTCACCCAAACAGTTTCCCAAGTACCTTTTAGCAGTAGATAAGCCTAGATTTGCTGATCCAAATGGGCCTATATTGTGATGAATCTCGGTTTATGGGGCTTAAGTTACACTAACCTATATGGATGATTATGCAGAATGTTTAGTGTCATTGAAGATAGTTATTAGTTTGCTTATTTGCACACATTTTTTATCTGATAAGGTTTACTATATATATTGTGCAGTGTGGAGAGAGAAAAGGGTGTTATGTGTCAGAAACATTCAGAATGGAAGCAATGTCTACTTAGAAAAACTGCATCTGTGCCTATTATATTTCTTTGGTCTCCTTGTTTTAGCATTTGAATATGGAAGAAAGTTTCTAAGGAGCTTAAAGCCAGTTCGAGTTGGACATTCCCAAGCATATATTGAAAGCCAATAACCCCTTCTCTAATTTTAAAATTTTGAAGAGCCATGAATGCTTAACTCTATAATTGCAGGTGGATAATATGCAATTTGGTAAATCCTCAAATGAGAGATCACAGCTTGGGTTCAGCAAGATGAGAGGTTCATGTATAACGCAATTTTGACTATCTTTTCTCAAGAAGGAACCAGAGTTTCTTCCAAACGGCAAAACAACATTAGGATCCTTCCCCTGCGTGTAACTGCAGAGATTTCCCCTGCCCTTTTATTTGTACACAATAATATATCATTATTAACATGATGAATGTATAGCCAATAACACGAAAAAGAGGGAGAAGAGGGTGGATGATCTACTTTTCTTTCATACAATATATAATAGTAAACAATAGTAATAGTAACAGTAATGTTATACATTTAATCAGATTGCATTTTTTGAATTCTGAACCATAACACGATGGATGTTATGATCTCAGAATAGAATCAATATATGCCCGGTGGTGGCCCGGAGAATGGGCGGTCGTCCAGAGCCTTATTTTTTTGGGTTCATTAAAATTTGTTGTACTTAGTAGTATATACATATATTTGAATAAAAATTTTATGTTATTGTCGTTATAATTATATATACACACACAAATTTAGATAATTTCTTAATAATGATTTGAAATCATATTGCAAACTTTTTGAAACTTTGAAACATGGTGATTCTTATTATCTTGATGGTGAAATTCTATTTAAAGAATTGAAAGTCATTATATAATATTATCTTGACGTTTTAATTGCTGAATTAAAATCAAGTTATATAATATTGAATTCTTTAAAGATAATTAATTATTTTTATAATGCACGGAGACATATAGAATAATATTAACTATGTTGTAAAATAGAATAAATAATCTCACTTTTTTTGGTAATATTAAATAGTCTGACTTTGATTTATAGAAAATAGTTTTTAAAGAAACTTGATTGGGAACAAATCGTTAGTTATTTTTAACAAAAATACAAGAAACATGGTATTTAAATAGTTACAAGGGCGTCATTTATTTTGGATAATAAAAGTTTAGGTGAATTGGGCTTTAGGGGCTACAAGGGCACTATTTTATTTGTTTGTCCATAGAATCCAAAGTCTCAGTACTGACCCTTAGACATATACTGTCGGGAAAATCCTTCGTTGACACACTTTTATAAATATTTATACGAAAATAGCGTAGAAATGTTTTACACTTGTATTAATGATGTACTATCATCATTTAAAGAGTTTAAAAACACATGATTTACTATCGTAAGAAAGTTAATGATTTGTCATACTCATTAGTATATACATCATTGAAAGAGTTTAAAAACACATGATTTAGGTAAAAAAGTTCACACGCGATTGCCACGTCATCATTTTATTGTCAAAAATTGGATGTCAATTTAACTGTGAGACTAAAATTGCAAATTCAGTACAACTAGGGGGCTAAAATTCGGGGAAAAAAAATGATGGACTAAAATTGCATGCAGCACAATCCAATTCTCCTGTTTATCCCAGTTCAATCGGTTAAAACCGTTCAAACAAATCACAGTTTTTTTATAGACAAAATAGTTAGTAATTTGTGTGTTAGTTGTTAAAGAGAAGAGGAGGCGGGGTTCGATCCCCGTTCCACAACAACGTCTCTTTCACTCAACCATGTGAGCTACCATTGTATTTCTAGAACTGAAACAAATTGGAGTTCTTTTAAGTTACCCTTGAGGTGCTAGCTCAATGGTGAGAACTTAACATTATATCTTAAAGGTGTTGAGTTTGAATTCCCCTCAGGGACAATTGTAAAATGGTCCTCAACGCCACTTTAATTAGTGAAATTTCTCCCATCCTTAATTTTAGGGGAAAAAAAGTTCTTTTTTCGTTTAAGTTTTTTTTTTTGGTGAACATAAGGGCCCTCAGGCCCAACCCGCTTCTACAAATTTGAAGGACTTGGAAGCCCAACACAGTCACTAGCTAGGACATTAACTAAAAAGTCAGGAACAATATTAAAAATGACGCATGAGTCCCTCTGAGTATGGCTTGACTTGGCAAGCATATCTGCAGCAACATTGAATTCCCTGCTAGCTTTCAACCACTCGATCTCAAGCTCACCATTTTTTCGTTTAAGTTGAACCAAATTGCAGACACATCAAAAATTCTCGGTTCAATAGCATAGCCGGTTTGGTTCTTAAAATATTAAAACTAAGTTAAAAGTTTAAACAACCATACTTATACACATTACAAAAAACTCTAACATGGAAAGAAAACATAAATTAAATATTAAATCACAAAAAGCTAAGCCTGTGTGAATGATGAATTCACCAATTACCAAAAAATAGATGGCAATACAAATCGTTTCTATCTAAATAATAATCTAACTTCTATCAAAAATATGTAGTTGTTTCTCAATTTAAAATCAGAAGAACAAAACTTCAGAAAAGAAAAAGATTTTGCAATCATAGCATGCATGACAAGTAGAAATTTGCATGATAGTGAGATAACTTACTAAGTTCATAATATATTCACAGAATTTTATTAATGGTAAACAGAGGGAAAAACGTACCTTGGAATGCTTGGTTTGGATTCAGCGTAGATGAGAGTGAAACTCATGTTGTGTAAGAAAACAAGTTTAGCAGACACACAATACAAAGAAGAAGAGAGAGAGAGAGAGAATCTGTGTTATGCCATGTAATATACCATCGACTTGGAAGGAAATTGAAATCAAATATTCCGATGGAATATGCTAATGTGCTGGGCCCGACAAGTTACTTGGTAAAAAGAAACTTATCCATCTATTTCATTTTTTTAAGGAATAAACTTATCTAAAAATATACATCCTAATGAGTGTCTCCATTGTGAGACCTACATCAATTTCCTCCAAAATTCTCCCTTCTATCCCACATCCCCATACTTGAATCCCATATAGGTCCCCGTTCCCCTACCTAAACCCAACGAGTATGAATTATTGATCCCCATCCCCGAACGGGTTCGGGATCCCCGCCCCAACCTCGTCCCCGCAATAGAATCAATTTTTTAAATAAAAAAAATAGTTTTATAAAATTTTGTTTTATAAAATGGTCCAATTACAATATTACCCCTCCCAGATAATGATCCAGTTCTCCTTTATAAAATGATGTTCTAATAGTTAGTGACAAATCTATTTAGGGTTTACTTGAGATTTTGAGAGCTTCTAATTAAGAGTAGTAATATTGTAATCTAATACATTGGGCGCGGTTCGGGGATGGGTTCAGGTGGTATCTTATCCCTATTCCCCATCCCATCCCCGAATTTTTATTTCGGGGAAATCCCAAACTCAAACCCAAATCTGGTCAAAGCAGGGAAAACCCATCAAATCAGGGCGGGTTTAGGTGGGTCCCCGTGGGTACGAGTTTTGTTGTCATGTTTAGCAAAATTTGATTCTAAGCACGAGCAAATGTTAGTATTTTGTTGAAACTACCCCACACTATGTGTGCAGCTATAGCAATGGTAAGCGTTGGGACACTGTGTGCAGGGTCCGACAAAAAAAATCATAATTAGTGGATGATCTTTTTTGAGATTAAAAAATAATCGATGATCTTTTGGATGCACGAGTGTACGTTTTATATGTACGATAAATTATTTTCTATTATATTAAGAAAATAATATTTGAAACTTAAAATAATAAGGACGTTAAAATCAGCAAAAATGAAATATTATTTTACTATGTTATGTTACTAGTATTCTGACCCGTGCGATGCACGAGAATAATTTTGGTAAAAATTTAGTAATATTGAGTTTTTGTAAATTAAAAAATGTTAAGTGAGTTTTTGTAACATAAAAATAGTTATACTTTTTTTGGACACGAACATAAAGTTGTTAAATAATTAAATTGAATTATATAATATTGTAGTACTTTTTTTTTAAGCAAGTAATATTGTAGTACTATTAGATCATAAAATGACATAAGGTTCCATTTATTGAATAAAAATATATTATGTGTTTTATATCACAATATTTTATAGTACTAAGATATATACGTTTGTACAGAGAAGAATCTATTCTATTTAAGATTCTCTTACAAAAATTTTAAATAAGTTTATATACTTTAGAAAATCCAATTTAAGAAAAATAATGAGAACATAAAAACAAAAGTTTGTAATATGTAGGCCGTGCTACATACGGTACATTGTAAATCATATAAATTTTATATTTTTTGACAACATATAAATTTTATATTAAAAATTATATCAATACTAAAATTTATACATAACAAATTAAATAGTAGGGCCTTATAAAGTGAGGGTCATCAAAGTATTCCATTGAATTACCAATTAAATTGACCGTACGATATAATACAAAATACTATGAATACAAATTGATATAGTTTGTTGCAGGGCCAGAGCTAGGATTTTTAACCCAAGGGTTGTCGATGATAAAATGTATGGCTTAATTAGTAAAATAAGTTTCTTTTTTTTTTTGGTCAAAGTAAAATAAGTTTCTAGTCGCACAATATATGTAAGAGTTTTTTTTTGGACCCCCACCCTCTCCCCTTAAACCCCCACCCACAATGGAATCCCCAAAATCCCTTTGTTATGTATTTTTTTTTTAAAAAAGGCGCATCGTATATAGGTTATTTGGGACATATATACGATGTGTATTTTTAAACATCGTATATATGCTACTGAAGAAGTATATACGATTGGCCGTTTTACGGTCAATCGTATATACTTCTTCAGGGCATATATACGATGTTTAAAAAATACACATCGTATATATGTCCCAAATAACCTATATACGATGCGCCTTAAATTTTTTTTTTTTTAATTTGTAAAAAAAAATTTAAGTCATGATTGCACTTTCAAAGTTGATCAACGGTGTAGATTGCACGACAAAATCAACGGTTGATAATCTTTTACCTCATCTATAAATATTCACTCCCACCATCACTATTTTCACACCAAAATTTCAACTTCCTCCTTCTCTCACACATCACAAGTGAAGATGATGCAAGCTTCGCTAATGTCATACTACGAGTCTTCTTCCCTCACTCTCGTTCATTCTAATATGGGGTTTGTTGATCATCAGGGTATCATCTTGAAAGATGATGGTAAGGGTCATTCATTAATTTTTAAGAGATATATCCATCAACTTAAAACGTTATTTAGACAAGTATTAATTACAAATGGATCCAGAATTGTTTAAAAGTGTATTGTCTTTCATGATTCATGGTCTGTGTGGGAATCAATGTAGGACTTCTCCCTGTACACGAAATCAGAACTGCACCAAATACTACTCTAAGAAGTTTGCTGACAAGACGAGTATTGATAAAGATGGATATCCAGTTTATAGAATAAAAGACAATGGTGCTTCCATTCAAAAAGGTGACATTAGTGTTGATAACTGATAACTCTATTTTATATAGAGTATTTCATATGTTTAAACTTAGTATTTGCTCTCTTTCAAGTAATAATAAAGAGTTTATATAGTATTTTATGTGATATATGATAACTTGAGTGATTTGAATGGTTATAGTTATTATTAGGCCATTTTGGATATATTGTGGTATGTTTGATGTTTTTGTTCATGCGGTCTCAATGCTAATCGCATCAATGCTCTGCCCGATCGATCTGCATCAAAATCTGCGCTACGTGGTGAATAAGCGACTGTTTCATATGCATCCACTTGCAAGTGATGACCTCTGCTGGTTCTCTGCGATGCCATCCCACCTTGTATAGTAGGCGCTACCATTCACACATAGCTATAGGCATAGCTTTGAAGAGTCATCAACATAGGGACACATGTTCATACATCATGAGACCTCCCTATACACTTGTCAAAGATCATATCCATGCAAACAACTGCTGGAAAGTAACTACAACTATGATCCACTCAAGATTACTTCAACATGAAGAAAGGAAGCACCCTCTTGAAGGCTATAAAAGGACCTCACATCTTCATTTGGAAATATATCACAATCCATAAGTTAGATCAAAATTTCAATATACATAGTTAGTTTTTATATTTTTAGAGGAAGAGGAAGGAATTGACAAATCCTCCTTAACTCATTTTCATAGTGTTTGTATAGTGCTAAGGAGTAATGCTAGTGCATTGCTAGAAGATTTCATACAAAGATTTTCAACATTTGTAACTTTACTCTTGTTGCTTCTCTTTTGTGATTTCTCTTATATAAACATGGTCTATTCAGTTTATATATATCTTGCAATGTCTATAGTTAGCTAAACCTCTCTTAGTTGGAATGTTCTAATCATTTAATGAGCTTTTAAGTAAGTATGTTGCATGTATGTATGTTTGTACTTTACTCTTGTTGCTTCTCTTTTGTGATTTCTCTTATATAAACATGGTCTATTCAGTTTATATATATCTTGCAATGTCTATAGTTAGCTAAACCTCTCTTAGTTGGCATGTTCTAATCATTTAATGAGCTTTTAAGTAAGTATGTTGCATGTATGTATGTTTGTACTTTAGTTCTTGCTTGATAATATTTTCATTACTTATTCTGGTTTGAGGGTATGATTTGAAGAAGGCAAGCCCATCATTCATGTCCACAGTGGCCAATCTCAATTGGGACCACTTCGTGCTACCAAGAGGAGGCTATATTGAAGACATAGTGAGAGAGTTCTATGCTGGAATCACACCACAAGAAGGAGCAGAACATTCCTACACTTCCATGGTGAGAGGTAAAATTGTACACTTCCATGCCAAGAAATTAAATGAACATTATATGCTGAAATATAATGGGAATGAATTTGAAAACAAAGTGGCAAAGGCCTTTAAGAAAGAAATGGAAGAATTGAGGAATATGATTGCTATACCAGGGGCTGTATGGGAAAAATTTACACCTAATGAGATTAAGCTTAGAAGCAATTATTTAATTGATGCATTAGGTAACTGGCATTTGTTCATAGCCACTTCAATTCTGCCTACATCACACACATATGCAATGACCAAAGAGAGATTGATCTTGTTAGATACAATTCTCTCCGAGGGACATGTAGACATAGGTAGATTGATAGATAGGGAAATTCTTGCATGCTCAACAAAATCAAAGGGATTTCTGTTTTTCCTTGTCTTATTACTGAACTATGCATGAAAGAAGGTGTCCCAATAGCTGCTAATGAACAAAGAAAATTTCCCCCTGGTAATTTGAGTGCTGAATTGAAGGAGAAATTGAGAAATGTGAGAGGCCCTGCACCTGCAATGCAAGAGCATTACATGCAGAAGCAGATGGCAGTTTGGAAATTTATGAATGACCAACATGATTGGCTTCAATTGGTGTTTGACAAGATATTTGATCTTGTGGGCCAAGTGAATGCCCCTGAATTTCCAAGTTGGGTATTAAGAGCTGAAGGAGAGGAAGAAGAAGAGAAAGAGGTTGAGAAAGAAGGAAAAGGAAAGGAGAAGGTAGAGGAAGAACCTAGTACCAAGAAGAAGGTAACTAGGAAGCAATCACAAGGAAAGAAGAAGGTTGTGGTAGAACCTGTTGTGGAAGATTTATATGATTCTGACTCTGAGGATGAGGAGTTGGAAAAACAAATGGATGAGGAAATAGAAGAAGTTGAAGAAGAAGAAGAGAGTGAGGAGGAAATTGATGAGGAAGAAGAGGAGCATGCTAGGGGAGTAATTTTAGAAGAAATTGCTAGGCAGAAATATGCCAAACAAACCTCAGCATCAACCCAACAACAAACCCCTATCACTTCACCAGTTACCAAAACACCCATTATCTCACCAAACCAAGAATCCTCCTCCATTCCAAAATCACCATTACCCTCCCTCAATGATCCACCAGTCCTATCACCACCACAAACAACCCCTCCACCACCCTCTCCAAGAAATGTAACAGAGAAAACAACTCACACAGAAGAACCAATCTCATAACAAACCCATGTTATGCCAACAGAACAAGTAGTACCTTCTGACCCAAGCAACATTACTTCTAATGTTGTTTCTGCTCTTGAGAAAGAGATTGTGCAGGAAAGAGAAGAAGAAGGACTCAACAAAGAAGACAAAGGAGAAGAATCATCTGCAAAGGAGCCTCTAGCTCAATCTGTTGAGATGCAGAGTGATGCTCCTGCATCACTTGTTGTTGCATCACAACAGGAAACAACTATGCATGATGAGGCAACAATCAAATTGGTTCTGGAACAAATGGCTAAACAGAAGAGGGATGCATTACACAACACTCAGAAGTTCTTCAAGCAACCTGCAGGAAGGCAGGCAAAATTAACCCCAAAGAGGAAGAAACCTGATGCAGTCAACACTGATGCACCTGCATCAGTTCAAGAAAAAGTCCCTGCAACTACACCAGAAGTAGGAGGTGCATCTGCACCTACAGAAGAAACTCCAAGCAAGCCACCAAAAGAGAAGAAGCAGAAGGTGAAACACACTTCTCCAAGGAGACAAAGCACCAGAATCAGGAGTGGAGCCAAGAAATGAGTATCATTTTACAAGCTTTCACCTACTACTACTATTATAGCTTGTGTTAAATTCTGTTTAAACTATTTCCCTGGTTGTTTTTAATCCCTCTCCCCTATTTTGAACAAATAGTTTGTATTTCTGAACAAATTTGCAGTGAGGACACTGCAACCCCTTAAGTTTGGGGGGATTTGCATGTTATGTTATGTTTTTTATGTTTTTATCTAATATGTTGTGTGTTTAATTAATATGTTTTATATAGTAAATATATATGTTTTAAGTAGCTTATAGTTTGTTTAAATATTAGATGTACTTAACAAAGTAGTATCTAAGTATTTTAGTAGAAAAGATCAGTTTTTCAAAAATATGGTGAAAGCCCTATGGATGGAATTTTTATGATGAAAAAGAGAAAAAGAAGCTTTATTTCTTAGAAAAACCAAAATTATTTTTACTTCAACACTTCAAAACTGAGTTTGTGAAAAGAACCTTGCTATTTAAAAGATCAAATCTGATGCAAGGGGAATTTTTGGTAAGCTTAGGTCAAAACAAAGTTTTACTAAAAAGAAAGAAGAGCTTAAAGAATTAAGTTTGGGGGTGTTTTATGAAAACAAAGGCTGAGTTTCAAAAGTGAAGAGTAAACAATGCACAAAAAGAATACAAAAAGTGGACAAAGCCATACTGAATCTTTTGAAACTATACTGTGCCTTGGTACATGAATGCATCCGAGGTCAAAGACACATGCCATGCGAGGAATAAATGTATCTGGAGGATAGTTCAAAAAGCGAACTCATGCAAAGTGCAAAGAAAAATATATGCATCTGGAGGTCAAAGACCTGTGCCAAAGTGCATTTGCATCTGGAGGTCAGTGAGGAAGGTAATATGAGCTAGAAAAAGAAAAAGCAAATGCAGCTGCATCAATGCAAACTGCACTGAAGAAAAAAAAAAGCAAAATGCAGAAAAAATCAATGCACAAATCACTTCAAAGAAGTATTGCATCTGCTCAAAAGATCCACACAAAAAATAGAAAAATGCATTGGCTCAAAAGCTTTGAAAAATTCAATCAAGCCCTTTGATTTTAAAACTCCCCAACACTTGAGAAAATTTTAGTCTAATCTCTCTTTTGAAAAATATATTGGTGTGACCAAAGATGAACCAATCCTTTCAAAGGCTAGGAGGAAATTTTTCACTTAGTCTTGGAACCAATCTCAACTCAGTGGGTTCACACACACACAAAAGAGTTTGAATAGCTTTGGTAGTTTTGAAGAAATAAAGGCACAAGAAAGATTGTTGAGAAATGAAGTTCATAGGGAACTCCTCATGAAAATTCAAATATCAAACTGATCTCTCTTCTAGAATTATAGTTTTTTATAGTTTGTCTTTGCAGTCATTACTTGCGGACAAGCAATGGTTTAAGTTTGGGGGTGTGATAACTCTATTTTATATAGAGTATTTCATATGTTTAAACTTAGTATTTGCTCTCTTTCAAGTAATAATAAAGAGTTTATATAGTATTTTATGTGATATATGATAACTTGAGTGATTTGAATGGTTATAGTTATTATTACACGTAAAACAATTTTCAAGAAGTGACAATTAATACTAGTGGTAGCAACAACAATGCCACAGTTAAGTCATAAAACGAACACAATTACACCATTGTAATTCACAGTTAGAAGGTACTCAAAATTGTATATATTTGTTTCTAAAACTTGACAATTGAGATTGGACTCACATCCACGTAACATAAGGACTTTAACTCACCTAATCATGCAATTAGTGTAATACCCCATAATTCTCAAACAACACCTAACCACCACCTAATTGGTGCAAAAAGCCGAAATCATGTCTCATTTTGAAATAAAATCTTAGAACAACTTGGAAACAAAATTCAACACTAATTTGACATCCCATTCATTCCCAATAGTGCAAAATTTTCCAAGTACCGTTTTTCGAAAACCTTAGAACTCATAGTTTTGTCAAAAAGGAAAACTATATGCAAACTCCAAATCTTACTATCACACGAACATGCTACCACATAAACAACTACTTATTAGTTCAAAATTTAGTTTCCGACATAAACTCAGAAGTTAGAAAAGTTAATCATTTCATTTTTGACAAATCATATCATGCTCACAAAACAAGCCGAATTGAAACACTGAAAATGTCAAAACTTCAAGTTATGCAACTTTAATTGAGAAAATGAAAATATAGCATTACACATTATTTCATTTTGGCATACCATCTTCGAAACAATTAAGCACAAGTCAAATCAAATCCCTATATATCACAGCAACAATCAACCTATAGCAGAAATGTCAATCAAGCGCAACAATTTTCAACAAGCAATCTTCAAATATTGTTCAGGGTATACTTACCACGGTTAGGTCATATAAAAAATCACTTTCTATATTCTAACAAGCTAATCAAGCAATCAATCAAATTAAAATTAGTGCATGCATCCAAATTTAATAATAACCATGAGTTATTGTCGCCTCTTTCATTGGGGATGAGTGATTGGGGTGATCAGTCCCTCCTACTCATGCAACCAACTAATTAAGGTCACAAAAACTACTTTCTTTCAATTTATAACTACCACATTAAAAGATTTTTAACGCAGTCCAGAGTGCGAAGGCGTCGTCACGACTTTCACTTCTTTGACGTCGTTAGAACTCTTTTAATCACACATATCTTAATGATACAAACAACAGTTGCGAACAGACAAAATCAATGCTACAACCACCAGTTACACAGTTCAGTCACATATACCTCAATAATGCAATATCACTTTCAATCGTAATCCAACAAATAAGTCCCAAGGCACGTCAGTGAATGAACAAACCAACAAAGTTAACAGTAATAAACAGCAACATAATTATGATTTAGAACGAGTACCAATACTCGAGGGTTAACAGACTCGACAACTTGGCCGGACGGACCGAACTGCTCTGATACCACTAATGTAACACCCCCTTATTCATAACTACTATTCATGTTAATTCTGAAATCAGACTTTTCAAAAACTTTTCACGCACCACAAAGAGAGTGCTACATTTAATCAAACACCTTACATAACTCTAAAATAGTAATTAAAATAAAACTCCAAAATATTAATTAGTATAGACTTCAGTGTATAAGATACATAGCACCAAATGGCATCCGGGAATAAGTATTACAGCAGCGGAAATAACAACTTAACATCTTAGTTCAAAATATAAAAGAAATAAATAAACCAAACATCCCCCCCGGTGCTACGTATCAGAGCCGACTCGACAATACTAGAAGAAGGATCTCTAAACACCTTTAGTCACCGTCACCTACAGGTTGCCGACATACGAGGCAACACGACGCAGTAGGGTGAGTCTCAATACATAGATAATAATAAATAAAACAAGAAACACAGTAGAATAGGCACGCCAGATATACAGTCAATTCAAATACACCATTAATACAATTACACCAACACACCATTAGTTCATGAGTACCCAATCAATCACCAGAGCATGCATGTAATGTATGAAATGCAATATGCATGTGGATCCATCATCACCTCAATAACCCCGTAGGGTACTCACCTCTTTGGCCGAAGCCCATCCACTACAAGAATTACTTGCATACATCGGCTAAACATTTCGGGCGAATCACGGCCACAAAGAAATTTTCTGCGTAATTTGGCGACATCGGCGATTTAGTCCGCAAGACGATTCGCATACCATAACATTTCTGGCGGATTTACTAGCGGAATATAATTAGGAAATAAAAAAATTATCAATAAGGCAATCCGCCAAGATTGCGATTCTTCGGCGAAATTTCAACAAGATAGCGCGAATATTACGCCAGATGAATTCTCGGTCAATTTCACCAAGATATCGGGCGGAATTTCACCAAGAATCCGCCAAGATAGTTATTGGTCAAATTCGCCCGATAATTATCGGGCCGAAATTCCACCAAGAATCGCAATTTCGCGCGAAAATGGACATGATTATCCGCGCCAGCTTTCACGCGTCTCAAGCCTGTGACATGTCCGCCAGTAAATGACTGGTTCCGCCAAAGAATGTATCGCCTCCGCCAAGAATGCAAAGAGACACTCTCGACACGAGTTCCGCGAAGAATGTTTCAATTCCGCCGCATTGCGCCACATTTTAAATCAACACACCTTTTTCCATTTCTATCTATTACCAAACACACTCCTCTCATTTACTCTCTTCTTCTCTTCTTCTTCTTCTTCTTCTCTCTTCTTCTCTTTTTCTTCTCTTCCACCACCACCACACCACCACCACCACCCAACACCACCACCACTCTCTTTCTTCTATTTTCACTCCACTCTCTCTCATTTACTCTCTTCTTTCTCTCTTCTTCTCTCTTCTTCTCTTCCACTCTCTTCTTCTCTTTTCTTCTCTTCCACCACCACACCACCACCACCACCCAACACCACCACCACCACCACCACCACCACTCTCTTTCTTCTCTTTTCACTCCACTCTCTCTCTCATTTACTCTCTCTTCTCTCTTCTTCTTCTCTTCCACTCTCTCTTAACTCTTTTCTTCTCTTCCACCACCACACCACCACCCAACACCACCACCACCACCACTCTCTTCTTCTTCTCTTTTCACTCCACTCTCTCTCATTTACTCTCTTCTTCTCTTCCACTCTCTTCTTCTCTTTTCTTCTCTTCCACCACCACACCACCACCCAACACCACCACCACCACCACCCAACACCACCACCACTCTCTTCTTCTCTTTTCACTCCACTCTCTCTCATTTACTCTCTTTTTCTCTTCCCTCTCTTCTTCTCTTTTCTTCTCTTCCACCACCACACCACCAACCACCACCACCACCACCAACACCACTCTCTTTTCTTCTCTTCCACCACCACACCACCACCAACCACACTACCACCACCACCACCACATAGAGGATTAAAATATTAAATATAAAAAGCATTTTTAAAATATTTTTAAATAAAAACACATTTTATAAAAATTAAATAAAAAATTAGTTTAAATAAAAAATTAAATATATATAATAGTTTTTAAAATATTAAGAATTAGTTTTTAAAGAAAATTAAATAAAAAAACGCATTTTATAAAAAAAAAATTAAATATAAAAAAGCTTTTTAAAAATATTTTTTTAAAAAAATATATATTACATTATCGGCGAATTTCACCCAAGAATTATCGGCGGATTTCTTGGCGAATTTCACCGATAATTATCGGGTGAAATTCGCCGATAATCCGCCAGATATTATCAATAAATTCCGCCAAGAATCAAGTACCGCGAGCGTTTTTACGGTGATTCATCGGCGACTTAGTCCGCCAGTAAAGTACAATTTCTGGCTGATTTATACCATTACTGGGGGATTGAGTTAGCCAGTAATACCCTTAATTCTTGTAGTGATCACCTCTTTGGCCGAAGCCCATCACCGCTGAATGCACATGATTTATGTGACACCATGACAATGCACCACAACACAATAAATCCACCACAACAATTATTAACTCACCGCTTTGGCCGAAGCCTACCTCACCGCTTTATCATCACCACTATTTGGCCGAAGCCTACACACCGCTTAATCATCACCACAACACATCACACCTCATCAATGGACTAAATGTCACACCAAGGACTAAACCCACACCTAAGGACCAAATCATCTCCTAAGGACTAATGTGACACCTAAGGACCATTTCAGCACTTGGGGACTATTTTGACATCTAGGGATCATTTTGGCACCATAAGGATTAAAACAACATCTTTGAGGGACCAATAGTGCATAGGGACCAAAATAGTATTTTTGACACTTTGGGTAGCATTGACAACACCCGCACGAAGTGCTGGATTCCTATAGCAGTACTCCTACTTTGGCGAATTATTTAAAATAGCAAACGACATCGAAAATTTACAAAAGACCACTCATTGGAAAGCCCTCTGAGTGTAGTTTCTACCTATGATTTTAGTTTTTCAAAATAAATGTCCAGTTGGTACAGTTTTTCAAAACACTACACTGAGGTACCGAAATCGGACAGAACGCTTTACCCAACTTGCAACCAAATTTTCTTTCTCACTTCTTAATGAAATTCAGTGAAATCAGTGCCTATTTCGTAGAGAATTAAGTCTATTTTTCAATGAAATAAGAATCACTCAAAACGGAGTTCAATTGAGCACACAAAACCTGCAAAAACTGAACCTACCCCCAATTTGACTCCAGAAATTTGACCTAACTTTAGAGACTCATAACTTGAGCTACACAACTCCGAATCGAACGAAACCAGTGCCAAAACGACCGGCCTTAAGTCTATTTTCAAAAACAATTAGCCACACAATTTTTGGATCAACCAAACAGTACCAGTTGAGGAAAACCGAAACAGTGTCCAGAGAACACACAAAAACCATAAACAAGTAACGCTCATCATCAACATACACACTCCTACTCAACTCTAATTCAAACAATATATCAAACACCTAACAAACACCAATATTTCTTCTATTCAATTGTATCAATTTAACAACCAATCACTTAGGCATTTAATCAATATCATTAAATCACATATTCACATATTTCTTCACATTGAAGCATTTTATCAAACATATGGCATGCACATTTAACAACACATTTATTTCCAACATCAAGCATCATGGTATCACCAAATTAAATACAAATACAACAATAAACATAGAATTAACACAAACTCAAACAATCAAATAAATAATCCTAACACCTAATCTCTATGATTTCGAGGTTTATAAATTATTAGCCATGAAAGAGAGCTCACATACCTCCAAATTGAAGAACCCAAGTACTCTCTCCTTCATCAACACAAAAACCACCAAACTAGCTTCCCCAATATTTTGAACTCCAAAACCCCATCCATGGTGAAAGGAAAATGGGAAGGAATTAGTGTAGGAAACTTACACTAAATGATAGAGGAAGGAAAATGTGAAAGATTGGTACCAAAACCACTTACCCAAGCAAGAAAATGATTTTTCCCCTTCCCCCCTCAAGCAATCAGCTGCGCAACTTGATGGTTGCTGTCCTCCTCTTTCATTTCCTTTTCTTGGTTGTAAATGAGGAGGAAACCCTATCCCCAAAGTTTATTTAATTAGGTATGAGCCTACTAATGGTCCATGGGCCTTTATTTGCACCCCTAGCTACTTACATACCTCCCCCCAATTTAATTAAAATACTCCCCATTAAACTAAAATACTCACCATTTATTTACTACACCCCACTCCTTAATTAAATTAATCACCCTATATTTATTTTAATATAGACAACTAAAATAATCACTTAATTAATTTAGTCAAATAATCACTTAATTAAGTTAATTAAATTAGTTAAATACTCACCTAATTAATTTTAGGGTGTTACAAACTACAGCTATGATCCACTCAAGATTACTTCAACATGAAGAAAGGAAGCACCTCTCTTGAAGGCTATAAAAGGACCTCACATCTTCATTTGGAAATATATCACAATCCATAAGTTAGATCAAAATTTCAATATACATAGTTAGTTTTTATATTTTTAGAGGAAGAGGAAGGAATTGACAAATCCTCCTTAACTCATTTTCATAGTGTTTGTATAGTGCTAAGGAGTAATGCTAGTGCATTGCTAGAAGATTTCATACAAAGGTTTTCAATATTTGTAACTTTACTCTTGTTGCTTCTCTTTTGTGATTTCTCTTATATAAACATGGTCTATTCAGTTTATATATATCTTGCAATGTCTATAGTTAGCTAAACCTCTCTTAGTTGGAATGTTCTAATCATTTAATGAGCTTTTAAGTAAGTATGTTGCATGTATGTATGTTTGTACTTTAGTTCTTGCTTGATAATATTTTCATTACTTACTTTAGAATAAGTAAGAATTGTAAATGACCAGAAATGGCTTACAACTAAGAACTCAAGAACTAATATGGGTAAGTGTTTTACATAAAGAAAATTTTGTGAAAATCATGCTAAGTCCTAGAGATAGGATAGTATAGTCCATAGGATAATTGTGGGTACTTAAAATACAAGAGTGAACTTATTTAGCAAATTGGATAATTGACAAGGAGGCGAGAAAGGCATTGACAAACCCTTTCTTTACTGCAAAGAAGCAAGGATCATAAGAGCTTGTAATGATACTCTGAAGAAAGTGACCGAAAGGCACATAGCTAATGCAACAGCATTCAGTGCAGCTGCATCACATACTGCATCATACACTTATAAGTAAATTACTTGATGAAGACATTCCAACTAGCTTTTCTCTTTTACACTATCAACATTTTTACTTTGCTTTCTATCTAACTTAGTTGTGATCATCAAACAAAATCCAAAATTATTTTGTTACTTAGTTACTTTACACTTTATTACTTTATATTGATTTTAAAAGTGAGTTTTTCAATCTCTGTGAGTTCGATCTTTTTACTACTTGTTTTTGGACAGTGTATACTTGCACACAAGTGTATGTGATTTCCATACACCAATAACCGATTTAATTTTTCATATAATAGATATCTTTTGTTGAGGTATAATGCTCATATTATTAATGTAGAGTGGTGCAACCAATCACGCTCAACAAAGTATTTGTTTAAGTATGTCAACAAATACTCTAGCTTACCTCAAATAAATCAAATTTAACATTAGGCAACCCCCTAATTAGATCATATTTACAAAAGTATTTATTTACACTAAGGGAATAGTTGAACTATTAGTTACAATATTAAATTAGTTTATGGAATAGGCTTCAAGTTAAATTAGATCATGCATGAATTGACATATATCTAATTGCAAGACTTTTAAATAATGTAAGATAAACAAAAAGAAATCACATGAAAGGAAAATGGGGTTGAAACATCCTAACCATGCAGCGTCAAAGATGCGGAAAATCCGAAGCGGTGATATAGTGATGAAGGTGTCATGAGTTGATGATTTTGGCTGCGTTGTTTTTCATCTGGTTTTTTTATCTTCCTCTTTACTCAGCAACTTTGAAGCAATATCAATATGCTTCATTTTAACATTTAATGCCTAGCATAGGCAACTTCACTAAACACTGTTATGAACCACTCACCTCTTTTCCCTCCAAAATTTCTCTTTTCGTATGCATTGCGTGTCATTAACCCGTCATGCCCACTTCACCACGACAAGTTCCTTCCAATCATGGCCCACTTACGAATACATACATGGCTCATCTCCCTTGGCCCATCCAATATCACCCAGCCCAATCACATACCCATTTGATCTCCTATATTATCACCATATCTTTTCAAACATAGGGGTGGCAATTTCTACCCGCAAGTGGGGATCCCCGCGGGGATTGCCCCGTGGGTGGGGAGTTTTTCCCCGTGGAGATGGGGACGGGGGAGAAAATCCACCCGCAGTCAAAGTGGGGATGGGGATTGAGATTATACCCATACATGATGTGACCCCGCCTTCCTAATATATTATATAAATATCCTTATTATAGATATATATTATGTTATAACTAATTAATTTTTTAGTCTTTTTATACTTGTTTTTAATTTAAAATATTAATAAAATATTAAATTATTCTAACTTTTATACTTTTTAAATATTAAAATGTAAAAGTAAGACTAACTTTTATATTTTTAATATTAAAATGTTAAACTTTTGAATTTTAATCTTACTTTTTATATACTTTTCTAATTTTATTATATTTTAATTTATATTTTTGCTAACCTTTAATAAACTTTGGGTCCCCGCGGGGACCGTGGGGATGGGGATGGGGGAGGAATAGTCCCCGAGGACCATGTATACTTGTACGCACTGCAGAGTCTTGGTAAGCGTGTGTGACATTTAGCAAAGGGCAGTGAATGTGAATATAGACAACGGTGTAAACGACGGTGTAACGACGGTGTAAAATTCATATGTGATATGATTTGTTTGTGGTTGATGCATTGTCATGGAGTCTCATGCCTCATATGCATCAAACGACGGTTATAGGTTTCGGCCTCGATATGGTAGACCTCAGTCTTCATATCATTAGCGATGGTGATGCCCTCAAGGCTTATTTTGATGATGGTACCACATGCATTATACCCTTGGTGTTGGGTTGCATTCATGCACATATTCATGCAATTGGTGATGTGTTCTTGTTGTTTATAAGCTGAGGTGTTATAACTTGATGAGGTGTATTTGTTTATGTGAGCCGAGGTGTTTCTAGGTGTTTTCTCTAACATGATGTCTGTCATATATCCTATTATAAGTGCTTAGAGACTCACCCTTCTGCTTTTATGTTGCTTCTTATGTCGGCAACGTGCAGGTGTGCCCGAGTGAAGGTTCTTCCTTACTCAGTTTTGATATGGTGTCTTGCTCTGATATGTAGCACTGGGGGCCGAGTAGTATAGTAGTCGTTTTTATTAAGTTATTGAACTGTAATCTTGGTGATGTTTTGAACATGTTTTATTCCGCTGTGTTGATGATTATATACGTGTTGATGTAAACTAAAAACATGTGATTTGAAGGAAAGACAAATAAAAATCGCGCATTTATCTTTTCAAAAAAGTTTTTTAGTGATAGTTAAATAGGGCTTACGTGGACAGTGACGTAGATAAATTGGGCACATCAACCTCTGACTGTGTTATTAGACCATTATATATTTTTTTGTTTTCGTCCTTTAACTATTCTAAAAAGTTCATTTACGTTCTTTATCTTTTTTAAATATTTGTTCATGTCCTTTCTCTTTCCGTAGTTAATTAAAATGATCCTTTTAGTAAGTGACTGTTAATTATGTTTTCTGTTTTTTCCCTTTCGTCTTCATCTTTTTTAAAAGTTCATTTACGTCTTTTATCATTTTCAAAATGTCTGTTTGCGTCCATTTGTCTTTTTACAGCTAGTTAAAGAAAATTGATAAATAATATGAAACAAAAAGTGAAGAACTACATGTAATATGACAAATCGTTTAAGTTACCTTTTACTCAGTGAAGTGTGAAAAAATTGAGCTTTCTCTCGTTTTATAATTGTTAGACGTATGTGAATTTTTATATTTGATATATAGTTTTCCATAACAAATATGATTGATCTTAATTATTAAAATGGTATTCCATTAATGCGTATTAAAAAATGAAAAAATATTCTATTGTGCTAATATAGAAATTAAAAAGTAATAATTAAAAAATAAACAAAAACAAGGCGGAATTATTCAAGTTTAACTTTCGTCACTTTTTTTCTATTTTAATTATCAGTCTTTTTAATTCACTTTTGTTCTATTAATTAAGACCAATCATATTTGTTACGAGAATATTTCATATGAGATATAAGTATTCGCACACGTCGAACAATTATAAAACAAAGTGGGTCCCCTTCTGAATAGAAAGATAGAGTAAATACTAAATACTGTATAAGCTAATTATATATGCTAATTTGAGGAGCTTATGAATGAGAATATCAGACTGTTTTTATAAACTCTTCTAAAACATTTATACAAGTACTTATATCCTTAAATAAAAGGAGTTCAAATAAGCTCTTCCAACCACTTATTGGATTCAGTTCTATTTTACACAGAGTATAAATAATCCCTCTGTAACATTTATGTATTTTTGAAAATTCGAATTAATGATTCGGTTTTCTCAAATCCTCCCTTCTATGTTCTCTCACTTTTTCTCGATTACACCTCATTTACTCACCTTGCCATACTCTAAACAATAAGAAACACCGCATAATCTAATTTCAAATGTCGTAATTTCCCAGAATACATAAATGAACTAGTAGAAGCTGATAAAGGAGGAGGGAAGATGATTTGTGCCGGCACTTTCTTGAACCCCGGATCATTTGATGTTGCACTTCTTGCTGCTGGGACTACACTCTCTTCAATGAAGCATTTACTGGACGGGCACGGAAAAGTTGCCTATGCTTTGCTTCCCTCTTAGATTTAAAAAACACTGTTTAAGTCTGGTCAAAAGATTTCTCCCTACTATCTATGAATATCTTGGATAAACAAAAGAGAAACTTCTCACTAGCACCTAATAAATTTGATTACTACATCGATAGAGATTTAGTTGATCATTCATCCTAGAAAAAATAGCGTATTTGAAGAGGGTTGTTCCATAATGAGATGCAACTATTACCCATCATGTCAGCAACCAAGTGTTGCACTAGGGACAGGACCACATTGTGATCCAACAACACTAACCATACTTCACCAAGATCAAGTTGGAGGACTTCATGTGTTTGCAGATGAGAAATGGCAGATAATTCAACCTCGTCCTGATGCCCTTGTAATTAACATTGGTGAAACCTTCACGGTACGTGCTTAGGTTACTTAACCATTTGGTCAAAAGTTTGTTCTAACCACTTTTTGAGATTTACACCATCCACCGTGGCAGCCGCTGCCGTCCTCTGTTCTGCCGGTTACGGCCACGACATTGTTTCCGGCGACGCTCACTTGCCCCTGTGTTTTCACGACAGAGTAAACAAAGTACTTCGATTTATTTTCTTTTTCTTTGATGGGCTTTGGTTGGTTTATTTCTAAAAATTATTATTAATAATTATTAATAGTAGTCGTAAAATAATTGGAAGATTTGAGAAACATGAGAAGCTGTATGTTACATGTTCTAGATTTTTTTTTTTGAGGGAACAAGTTCTAGATTTTGTTTCTATGTTTTTTTGAGGGATTGTTTATTATTTATTTATTGTCACAAATGAATTTTTGTTCTTCGGGGACGGGAAATGGTGAGATGCTGTCACCAACTAATGGAGGAGTATGTAGTGGACGCGTGTCCCGCATCTCGCGAGAAAGCTAGAGCGGAGCTGGCGCCAATTAGGACGAAACTCCATCGGCGTGCTAGATGCCGCTACTTGTGTCAGCTGCGACTATACTGCCTCAAGCGCTGACGCCGAACAAGTCGAGCCGCTAAACAAGCGCCTGCGATCCTCTGTACCGGACCACTAGCTAAAACCACAAGTTACCTCCTCCTGCCAACACATAATTTAAATTCGTAATTCATCATATAATATAATAATAATAGGATATAAATATCTCTCATTGTCTCTCTTAGCCCCTCTATATAAACCCGTCTCCCATCTGTGTTCCTCACAACAACCTAATTCCCAATTTCCGAAACCTAATTTCCTCTCGTCGCTTACCCTTTTTCTGCTTCATCTTCTTCGCATTCCTTTCCGTTCTTCCATTTTCTTCAATTTCTGTAAGTGCATTACAATTTGCTTCTGTTTTACTCTCAATTTATCTGTGGTAGTTTCAGTTTTTAATGATTTCATCTGTTCTTGATTTTGATTGATTTAGGTTTTGTTTAATTCAAATCTTGATCACGAAAGAGGATTTTCGAGAAGCATCAATTCGTCTCGAATTGTTTACAGCTGTAAGTACCCAATTTCTATTTGCGTTTTTATTTTATAGATTCCTGTTCATGTTTTTGGAGGAAGAATAAGAAATACGTTTCAATTTCTCAATGAACCATCAATTGGATGAGAGAGAGAGAATAAACTTTGATAACTTTTGTTGAATCACATCAACACCATCTATTCTATTTATAAATTTTACATTGATGATTGTAACTAATCTAAGCTGATTCTTTGGAAAAAAAGCTGTTTTTATTCGCGTTCTTCATGTTCTCGGGATTTGTAGGGACTGGGATAGTATAATGTATGAAAGCTATTTGAAAATATTGTTAGTACTGCCGTATTCTGGGGACGTTATAGTCCCCTGTCAATTGAAAATTGAAAAAAGTAGTATGAAAAGGGCTTTCAACATAACTTAAAAGACAGCATAAAACATATAGGTTACTTATAACATTTAGACAAATTGAAATCATGTGTTGACTTTTCAGACAAAATGCTTGACACAAATAAAACAGAGTAGCCAACCACTTGTTTTATTTTCAGCTTTGTGTTGCCAACCACTTTTGTTTTGTCATTATGATTTATGATTGAAAGCTTCAATTAATTTATAGTGTATGTTTGAAAATTCTTGCTTTCCTTCCGCATTGGAAAATCAGTAACCAAAAGTTCATACTATCCATCTAGCATAAGTATATGGATGCATATCAAGCCCATCAAAACCAGCTATGAAACCACTTATTCATAACTTATCTATGCTATCTACCTCTCTGTTTTGGCCTCAAGGAATTTCACACACTTAACTTTGTTGAAGGTCATTGTGTTGTCCTTTCAATACATAAGCTTACTTGTTCGATCTCTAATTACTCTTTAAAAATCTATGAAGCACTGACACATACACGAACTCAAACACAACAGTGACACGTAGATAGAGATAATAATAATAATTTAAGTAAAGTAATTCAAGTGTCGAAGTCGGTGTCTAAGTCCAACACGACACGTGTCAGTCACCGACTACGTCTTTAATCTAAAGTGTCAATGCTACATACTTCAAAAGCCAAAAACAGAATTACCAAAGAGACATAGATCTCTGCTCAACCATTACTTCTACATGCACTATTGAAAACAAATGTCTAAAACATCTTAGAAAACAACTATCAACGATCATCTTTGTTAGCAATTAGCATCGAGTGATTTACCAACCAAGAGATAAGGAGAAGTTCACAGCTCCATTCCTTGACCAAATTCTTCAATTGTTTTCGTTGCTAGTGTAAGGACATCCAAAAAAGCACTGAATGATGCTCGAAGAAATCTAGCTTCTGTTGCCTCAAAGTGCCTGCATTAGAAGAACCCTGAATGGTGAGAAAAAATTAAACAAGACTACACATTCAAATAGGCTCATTCATGGTTGATTCGGGAGGCAGAACCAAATCAAACCAAACTAAAACGCAAGAATAGCTTTTGCCGAACCGAATCGAAAGACATCGATTCACAATTTTTTATTTGCGAACTGAACTGTTTTAAAATTGAACTTTTAATAATTATTTTGTCAGATCAACATTAAATAAGATTATATTTTTATCCATTTGTGTCAATTTTGGGAAAAAAAACATAGACTAAAGACCCAAATTAGCCTCTGACAATTTCCTTGTGGAACAAATTAGTTCCTGACAAATCTTTTGGGAGACATTAGTCTCTCACATTTTCAAAACGGGACATATTAGTCCATCAAGTGTTAAAAATGTCGCTAAACATTTTCTACGTGGCACGCTATGTTCCAACGTGTCACATTAACTGACAGGTCATACGTTATTTCAACTCAAATTAGTCCATTGCTTTACCTATCGCCCAATGCAGAAAACCCCATTGATTGTTCAAGAGTACAACAGTGCAATCCCCATAGAGCGCCCAATGGGACAAAAGGCGGCAAAAAGAAAGAGTAAAGGAAAAAGCAACTGCGTCTACAACATCGGAAAATTCTTTCGATAAAAGATCAGATGCCATGGTTAAACTAGCTGAAGCGAAGTTGGAAGGGGCAACACTGGGGTATTATGAATTCCTCATGAAGGACAAATCAAATATGAATGATGAGAAACGTCGAGATCATGAGTTACTGTGTAACGCTATTAGGTTGAAATTAGGGATGCCTACAAAATGATGTAATTTTAATTATTATGCATATTTATAATTTTTCTAATGTTAATTATAATACATATTTTTTATAAATAATTATAAGTTATTATTAAGTTTGATATAAAACTAGCTGTTGCAAGAAAATTCGACGTTGTTAAAAAGTAGTCATTGTAACATTTATAACATATTTTCTTGAATTTTTGAAAATTAGTTAATATTTTTTAATAGTTTAATTAAAATAATTAAACTAATATTAAATTTGAAACAAAATGTCAATACAAATTAAAATATATAAACAGGTGGGTCCACATATAATTCCTTATAAATAAATAACTCTCATTGGAGTAAAAACCACTTGAGTCAACTAAAAATTGTTTAAATCCTATGTGACAGTTTGGGTCCACATAAATTACATTAGTTTACTCATTTAACATACTCCAACTAAAGATACTCTAAATTACGTAAGTGCAATATGCTAGAGGCAGCTTTTTTTAACGTTTGTTTATTTTCCTTTTTTTCAATTACGTAAGTGCCCCATAATTTTGACACATGTCATTGTTGGAGTTGCACTAAAAAAAGAAAATATGCTAGTATGTTTTTTATTATATTAAATAAATAAATAAATTATATTAAATAAACAAATTAGATTAGATTAGATAAGATATATCATATACATTTAAATACCTGTTTTTACTCGTGTAAAAAGACTGATAATGGGTGGTGTAATTAATAATTCTGCTTTTTATTTGTTATCGGCCCAGGTCCATTACAACCCTAAATTCAATGCATCATCTTCTTCGTTTCTGTTTTTTTTTTTGCTGCAGTTTCTTGCTATTGTCTTCTTTCTTTTCAATTTTTTGTTTCAACAGTTGCATTGACCGATAATCTCCGAGTATGCCGCTTTGAAAGAGTTCTTTGTTTCCAAGTTTGCTTTTTAGGTCACACAAACATGGATGCCACACTACCACCCAATCCCAATGGGATTTTACCTGGTTATTCTCTCTCTCTCTCTCCAACGAAAATTTCAATTATACATTAATAATTATTGTTTTAATTACTTTTATAATACAATCGAATGCTAAGAGTAGTTTTGATTTCCTCATGTGCTTGTTTCTCAGTTTCTTCTTTCTTTTCATCCATTACTTTGTTCTGTCCTAATTTCCTATTCTTTGAAATAATTTGTAATTAACTCCTTTTATTTTAATTAGGTCTATGAACTTTTAAATAATTTATAATTATGTTCTTAAACTTCTAAATAGTTCGTAATCAAGCTGTTGAATAGAGAAACCTAATTACAAATTAAGCAAGGACTGGATTTCAGATTTTGTAGTTCAAGGACCTATCTAGAAATTTCTAAATAGTTCAGGGACCTCTAGTCTAGAGTACTTAATCCATGCTAGAAATAAGAATTTCGTAACATTTTTATTACTCTTAAGAATGTTGTGCTCAAGTAAGCAAGGTTCTAAATAGCGGTCGCGTTAAGGTTTTAGCGATTTCGCCTGTTGTGGCTGTCGCGTTACAATTTGCGGTCGCCGCGGTGTGAATTAATCACAATAATGTTATAAATTTTATTAAAATTATTTGTCGCTGTCGTTTTATCGCAGTAACGGTCACCACCGAGATACTTTTGTTGCAGCTGTTTTCGGCGTAACGGATAGTTTTTTAGAACCTTGCAAGTGGTGACAATATATGCACATACAATACAACAATAGTGGGAGGGGAAATTTCATTTTTCAGAACAATAGTAAAGATTCCTAAAAGAGAAAAGCTTGCTATGAAAAGTCAGAGGGTTTTGTGTACTGAAATTAGTAATGTCAAATGTTATTTGAAAATTGCAGTGACTTTGAAGTGGATTTCAGATCCGAAAAGAATGCAACAATTGTGTATGCTACAATAGCCGTTGATAAAGAGGTGAATAGCTGTATGTAGATGTGAGCTTTCTGAGTCTTTAGCAATAGCTTGTCAGCTAATTTTTCTTTATTTTCATGTCTTGTGCAGTTGCAACTTTGATAAAGTAAAACAACTCATGACTGTATCTAATGGAAAGCTATTAGTGTGAGTATTCGATATCTTTGTAACAATCGTAATTTTAATAGTTCAAGAAATGTTCTGCCTCGATTCGTGCCAAAAGTTCGGACAAAATAATTATTAAAAGTTCAATTTTAAAACAGTTCAGTTCGCAAATAAAAAATTGTGAATCGAACTGTTAATGTGGCTCAGTTCGGTTCTAAAAACGTTTCTTTGCTTGCGGTTTAGTTTGGTTCGATTTCTCTCTCGAATCAACCATGAACAAAGCCTAGTAGCCGAATGTGTAGTCTTGTTTAATTTTTTCTCACCATTCAGGGTTCTTCTAATGCAGGCACTTTGAGGCAACAGAAGCTAGATTTCTTCGAGCATCATTCAGTGCTTTTTTGGATGTCCTTACACTAGCAACGAAAACAATTGAAGAATTTGGTCAAGGAATGGAGCTGTGAACTTCTCCTTATCTCTTGGTTGGTAAATCACTCGATGCTAATTGCTGACAAAGATGATCGTTGATAGTTGTTTTCTAAGATGTTTTAGACATTTGTTTTCAATAGTGCATGTAGAAGTAATGGTTGAGCAGAGATCTATGTCTCTTTGGTAATTCTGTTTTTGGCTTTTGAAGTATGTAGCATTGACACTTTAGATTAAAGACGTAGTCGGTGACTGACACGTGTCGTGTTGGACTTAGACACCGACTTCGACACTTGAATTACTTTACTTAAATTATTATCTCTATCTACGTGTCACTGTTGTGTTTGAGTTCGTGTATGTGTTAGTGCTTCATAGATTTTTAACGAGGACAAGACTATGTCGACTAAAGAGTAATTAGAGATCGAACAAGTAAGCTTATGTGTATTGAAAGGACAACACAATGACCTTCAACAAAGTTAAGTGTGTGAAATTCCTTGAGGCCAAAACAGAGAGGTAGATAGCATAGATAAGTTATGAATAAGTGGTTTCATAGCTGGTTTTGATGGGCTTGATATGCATCCATATACTTATGCTAGATGGATAGTATGAACTTTTGGTTACTGATTTTCCACTGCGGAAGGAAAGCAAGAATTTTCAAACATACACTATAAATAAATTGAAGCTTTCAATCATAAATCATAATGACAAAACAAAAGTGGTTGGCAACACAAAGCTGAGAATAAAACAAGTGGTTGGCTACTCTGTTTTGTTTGTGTCAAGCATTTTGTCTGAAAAGTCAACACATGATTTCAATTTGTCTAAATGCTCAAGTGCGCGTGCCCTCCAGCTATAAAATCTAAACCTTTTATAAATAAACAAAAGAAGAAAAAAAAACAGTGAAAGATAAAATTTTCAATACAAATATTAATTGTAGAAGTTCCTTCAACAAAAAGTCAAACTATTTTGATCATCATACTTGACCAAATTGCATTGAATAAAATGAAATTCAAGATATTACTTGATGAAACTCTATTTTCCTTCAAACTCATTAGTAGAAATGACATATATTGGGAGCTCACAACAAAATAACATAAAAGAGAGCAAAAACAGAATTACCATATACTAGTATATGTTCATTTCATGACAAAGAAATGAACATCAAAAAGAAGAGAACATCAAAAAGAAGATAAAAATGGTAACAAAGAAATGCAACCTATAATCAAAATTGCAAAACCTGCAAGGAAAACCACTTTTCTGTGAACTCTTTCCCTTGCTTTATATACTCTATAGGCAATTTGTATTAAACTATCATTAGTACTCATCCAAATAAGTGAGTAGCATGTCATCCTTCTTAGACTTGCGCCTGCTAAGTAATGACTTCAGAAGACGTTTACTTTTACTTTGGTTTTGTTCCATGTCTTTGCTGTTGTCTATCTCAGCAGGCAGTCGCATTGAAGCCGATTTTCGCGGCTCCGAAGGATACTGCTAGAAACAAAAGCATCATAAAGATGCAGTCAGAGATAAACCAAAAAGCCTTAGGCCCTCATTCAAATTACTTTCTAGGGTGAGGGATCAACAAAGTTCCTCACTAGTGTACCAGTCAAATTGATCGTGGGATATAATATAAAATGTTATGAATGGTTGAGATTTCACAGTGGTTGATATAATGTCAATCACTCATAACATTTTATATTATATCCCACGATCAATTTAATTGTTACACCGGTGAGGGATTTAGTTGACCTCTTACCCTAGAAGCGAGCTTTCAGCTCAAACAGAATCAAACGAACTCTTATATTATATTTGACAATCAACTTAAGTTACTTTGCACTTACCCTTAAACTTGATTTAGAAGGACTTGGTGAGGTCATTCTGTTGCTTGAGTTTGGAGTAGTTGATCTACTGTTAGTCTTTTTTGGTGTTGTAGGTCTACTTGACATAGATCCACTACGCATAAGTGGAAATCTGTGTGGTGAAACTGTCCTCTTCTCTATAGTATTTATTTAGTACATGTTAAGATTACAATTCAAGTTAGAATCAAATCTCTAGCCTTAGTTTGACAATGACAAATAAATATATAAACAGTTATATGATAAGCGCTTAATTAAGCTGTTTATCTAAACAAAGCTTGAATGTGTATAGTACCTAAATCTTTTTTCACCGCGGTGGTTGAAGTGAATGAAAAAGCTCCAGCTCTCTGAGGTTGTAAAGAAGGTGATGGAGTAAGCCTTTTACTGCATCAACATGATGATTTAAAGGAATTGTATCAAAATGTCTGTCCAGTTTAGAGAACAAAATTTGGCATTGAGAATTTGTAAGTACCTCGCAGTAGACATTGGCGTTTCTCTAAGCGTAGCTCGGACGGCTTCACGATACAGATCAGAACAGAAGATATACATAAACTTATGTCTTATGTTGTAATTGTATGATATAAACTGGAATGAAAGAATTTTAGAGAAATGACATACCATTTCTGAAGTGATGCCAGTCATCTTCATCATCTAGGTTGCATCCTATATATCTCGATTTCGCGAAATTGCTTCCGTGCAATGTCTCCCCAACTGAATTTGAGAAATGCCATCCATCATTAAAATCACAGGAATGTTTTCTAATGAATAGCATGACTAAAATCTAATGTAAAGAGAAAAATGAAAAACTTTTCCTAAAGAATTTAAAGATTGAATTGAGGATAATGTCATATAAACTCGCCTGGCAAAATATAACGCTTGTGATATTTTGGAGTATCAATCATTAGAGACTGTTGTGTATGCCCCTCATGATCCATGAAATCTTGGCATGTTCTTATTCTCTAATGCATCATCACATTAAGGAAAAATAACGTTACAATCTATGAAGCACTGACACAAACACGTAATGGACACGACACTAACACAAACACGTAGATACTAGTTTATGCATACCTGTTCAATGCATGACAAACGTAGTTCTTCTCCGAAAACTTCATCAACCTTTTCATCCAATAAGTCAGTCACTTTATAGGCCACAGAACCTAAATGATCTACTGTATTAATAAGAGCTTTGACAGCATAATCCTTCAATGTTTCCATCAATCTGCAAACAAAAGACAATAAGAGGAGATGAAAAGTAAATAAAGGGTATACAATAATATTAATATCAGCAAACTAAAATATAGGCCAAATCAAGAAAAATAACTCACATCTGTTTTTGGTCATCGTGTGTATATGAAAGTTCAAAATATTCAGCTGCTGAGTACAATTGTGTTCTCAGATTTTTCAAATCCTAGTAATAAAAGAACACAAGTTAACAAATCACATCAATTTTGACAGTGAAAAGCATGGCTATGAAGTAGTGATTGATTGAAGTTAGTTACGTACCTCGAGACTATCATCAAAGAGCAAACTCTGCTGCATGAAAACCTCATCATAATTGGAAGCCATTCGAGATGAGGGTTGTGTTTCAATCTTCCCCATGAAATGAATTAGCAAACTGGAAGAAGGTTCACCACTTCAACTGAAAATGATAAAGTAAATGCAATTTCAATTTGGTGCCTATGAAGCACGGAAACAGATACGAATGTGAACACGCAAACACCAGTTTTAAGTTGAAAAATACAAGTAATCGTTGTCGATCTTATTATAGTTCAAATTTAGGTAAGTGAAGTCTGACCACAAGTTTTTCTCTCGTCAACGATCGAAACCTATCCCTTTAGAAACTGGGCATGAAAGGAAAATGAATGAATGAAGAAACAAACAAACCTGGGAGTAGTTTTGAGTGTTGATGTTCTTCAGCTGAGATGGAAAGACAATGAGAGAGAGAGAGAGAGAGAGGTGAAAGTGAAAGCCACGTCAGATTTAAACCCTCAAATGCGGGAGAAAATGTCATAGAAAGCACGTTGTTGTGTGTTGTGTGGTGGACCACACTTCAAATTCCAACATGCACCAAAGAATGGCATCTGTTTGTGACATGGCAACCAACTAAACCTGCTCTGCAGTCTGCACACTTGACAAAAATGAAAATGTTGTCACATACTAAAAATATAATAACTATTAAAAACAACAATTTTATATCTTAAAAAATAATGAAAATCAAAGAAACAATGTTACACAAATTAAATATTTAATTATTAAACTATACTAGTATTTGAACAAAATAGTGTTTGTGCTTTTGTTTTGGGAAGCATAATAACCTGGTCACCACATGGTAGACGTCTCTTCTACTTTAACGAATGTCCTGAGTTTGGATTCAAATTTGGCGATACATCGAATATGTTAAATATCTTGAGATAGAGTTTTTCTATTCATCGCTGGTCCCATCTCTGCCTGATAGATAGATTAGAATACAAGTTGTGCGTAAAAGATACTCAGTTTATAAAAAAATAATAATAACTTGGTCACCGTGGCCACTTGTCATAATTTTCTTCATCTTGTGGGTCTCCCTCTCTTTCTTTTGCGGAATTGCGTGAATTGCTCCTTTGATTTCTTTTTTTTTCTTTTTTGGTACAATGCTCCTTTGATTTCGGATAAAGGGAATAAGTAGTACTAATGAATAATGATTTTAAACACTAGTACTAGTGTTTGCTTTTTACCTTTATGGGGCTTCCAACTTCTTTCATCATGAAAGGGTGAGGTGAGGTGAGGAAGAGACCCACAAGATGAAAATCATGACCACGGTGTATGGTGACATGCATGTATTATTAGGTTTTCAGTTCCCACATTTTCCTTGACGGGGTACCTCTTATTATATACAATTAAAAAGAAAAAGAACATATTAAAATAATATAAAGGAAGGTAATATATAAGGCAACATCTAAATATTGCAACTTATTCATTATTTTACTCACAGATCTGTATATGATTGATTTTTAAGAGCCCTAATTCGTTTCCTAACAAAACTTAATCTAGATCATTGGTTGTTGAATTCATTTCTATTCTTTTGTTGATTTTTAACATCGATAGCTACTAGTTCTAAAAAAATTAGAGAAGCCAACCTTTATTCCAAATTTTCCGATCTTCTTTTGTTATTGTTGTTTATCGGTTCTCTCTTTTGTCATCACGATCCTTGCTTTCGCTACCGCCGCCTTTGATCTCACGCTTTTGTTACCGCTTATTGTTGATAATCGATAATCCTTGTATTTCAAAGGATTAGGATTCGATCAGAACCCTAATCCTTTTGAGGTGGTTTTTTTGCAGTGTTCTTGTGTGTCCTAGACTGAAGGTTAACCATGTATTTATACTAAAATTTTAGGTTTAGCAATTAATGAATTGATTGATTCTCTTTATTTTTCAGATCTGGATTTGAGTCTTGGGGACCAAGACTAGGGTTTGGGAGAGCATGAAGATCCAAGCCCAACCGCTACTTGGGCTAAAACGCTTTTTGTATTTTTATATTTATTTTCGGATTTGGCTATTTTTGTATTCCTAATATTATTTTTTTGCATTTTTGGACTTTTGGACATTTTGAACACTTCTAAATTGTAAATAAAATTAGATAGATTTTTTTTGGCATTTTTGGACTATACATATTATTCAAAATGGAAAAAATAAAAATAATAAAGAGAAGTTGGACCAAATACAAAAGTGAATCGGGCCCAACTAAATAAAAGTGCTTAGAATAAAGCCCAAATAGAAGAAATAAGCCCATTGCTTATAAATACTAAAAAAACAAATTGGAACCACGCTTTGTAGGCCCAAATCAAAATGATAAGCCCAATATGGAGAAAAGCGACTTAGATTAGTCTACTTATGTTCGATTAGGCCCAAATATCGAGATTAAACTGAAGAATGCGTGAAAAGATCGATCATTCGCACGTATGCCTAGCTTAAGTAACGATATTCGAGTTTAATTGAACGGATAATCGAAATTGGCTTAAATTAGAAAAAGAGACGCTATTCTAAAAACTTATAATTGTGTGGCTTCGAAATACGAATTATATAAAACAAGCAACTAAAAGAAGACGGACAAAATTGGGGTATAACACTATGCATGGGGTGCAGGTGCACTAGTTGCCATGTATGAGTCCTTGAACACTGCGTCTTTGAGGGAGACAAATAGTTGTGTGGTGGTATGCCACCCTATTTCATTACACATTCTAACTTCATTTGTTTTGTTAAATCACACCGACTTTGGGTAAATTTTTTTGAATTAAATATGTTATTTATTTTTGCATTTCGTGCTTGGATTACGTGGTATTTCCCTCGGATGGCGGAGAGGTTGCCTTGGCCATATCCAGTGGTGAGCCACTACTTTGGCGCTTTAGGAATAAGAAGTCGTGCCATCCAAGCTCAACCACTACAGGAGGATAATTGATGAGCCGAGGCCGCAGGATTCTCGCCGGCGCCATTCGAGAGCACAGTATCGGGGTAGACCACTTTGAGCGCATCTCCTCTACAGATGCTTCATCACCAATGACTTCGAGTTCCCTACATGCCCGATAGGTGCTCGCGATACGGTTTGGGTACGCTCAGATCATCCCGCGTGACCTCTCGAGAGGTCGCTCGAGTCATATCGATCGCGTCTTTTCGATCACCCACTTCATGGCATCTCGTGGATGAAATCATGCGCACTACTCGGTTTGCTCAAGAATTTCTGATGAGATCAGATGTAGGTACTTACGCGGTACGTCCCTCGCTTCTATCCCCGACTATTATCGGCTCCACCATCACCAAAGCAAATGAGGCTCGACACCCTCCCCGTGAGCTACGATACGACGATGCTTTGAGTGGGTGAGGAGGTCAGGATCGCCAGGGAGGGGATTCGTGATGGCGAGATCACGCATGGCGCCGGGCGATCGGACACTCCATAGGTCGGTGGGGATGGCGCAGACCGGATGACATTTCTGGGGAGCTTAGACGACGGGGACGAGGACGAGGGCGGCGACGTTAGGGATTTTGTATTTGTTTTTGATGTATTTGTACTCATATTACTTTGATGTTGGCACTTTATTATTACTTTTTTCGTGTGTTATATTTTACGAGTTTTCAAAAAAATTTGATTTCATTAATTCGATAAAACAAAGTTACACAAGCGATAAAACATAAACATAGACAGATAAAAAAAATACAATAGAAACTACTGAGTTGGTGGAGTTAATCGACGAAGGATCTCGGCGACGGTCATTCCTTCCGTTTCGACGCATGTATGAATGTAACTCTTCCATTTAAACATAATATGATTGACATCATCCGCTCGGAGGTCATCCTGGTGTTGACATCCACTAGCAGACCAAAGAAAGACCTCCATCACCCATTCCGGCTTCCGATAAACGATACGAATTATCTCATGCTCGCTGCTTCTCTCGTTGAACCATCCGCAGAGTTTCGTTAAGAGCAAAGAAATGATAGGCGTTGTTTTAACCTACACGATACAACATATCTCCCATCGAAACTTATACCATCATCTTGCAAGATGATGCCCTGATGATCAGCAAACCCCATATTAGAATGAACGAGAGTGAGGGAAGAAGGCTCGTAGTATGACATTAGCGAAGCCTGCATCATCTTCACTTGTGTTGTGTGAGAGAAGGAGTAAGTTTAATTTCTGGGGTGAAAATAGTGATGGTGGGAGTGGGTATTTATAGTTGAGGTAAAAGATTATCAATCGCTGATTTTGTCGTGCAATTCACACCGTTGATCAACTTTGAAAGTGAAATCATGACCGCTAAAAATTTTTTTTGCCGCAAAAAAATACAAATTTCAAACCCATCGTATATATGTCATTTGGGACATATATACGATGCGTGAGCTTACCACATCGTATATATGCCCTTAAGAGGTATATACGATTGGCCGTGTAAGATGTAATCGTATATACCTCTTAAGGGCATATATACGATGTGGTAAAACTACGCATCGTATATATGTCTCAAATGACATATATAAATGGCATTTTGGGGTTTTCATTGTGGGTGGGGGTATGAGGGGAAAGGGTGGGGATAAAAAAAAAACAAGCCTAATTACATATGTCTATGCAATCCTTCAGTTTTGGATATTACAAATATATGGTTGGCATTGGGCGTAGATATTACAAGGCCCATGTTTCTTCCAACCCCCTCTATACTCACTAGACACCACATACCACCTTTTATTCTCAAGATAACCCTGAATTTAAAACATTTTTTTAAACATTACGTACGGTTCGACCATGCGTGCGTCAAACCGATTCACACTTGGCAGGATCGAACCTCCCTGATTGTTGTTAGATGCTGAGTTGTTTACTTTTAACTGATTTTTAACGATTCGATTTATTCTTTGCTAACACTAGTTGTTTAATTTTAACTGATTTTTAACGATTCGATTTATTCTTTACTAACACTAGTATGACTAAACTAGTTGTTTAACTTTAACTGATTTTTACCGATTCGATTTATTCATTGCACAAATTGTTCTTTTAGACTTTTTCGGTTTGTATGACTTGTTGCACTTATCTATAATAGGTGTGATCGAACGTGAGTCATTGATTTAAAACAATCGAAACTGTTAAAACTATAATCGTTGGGGAGAATTCAAAAATGTAGTCGCTGACTAAACAAAGGAGAGGGTTCGCCGACTACCGTCGATTTGGATCGGCACACGCTTGGCAAACCTAGTCAAAACATAATTGGGGGTGTCCGAGTAAATTTGATTGATTCGCCAAAATGAGATTCGACAGGGTTCGATCAATCGTATACGCCGAACCGCATTTAATGTTTAAAAAGGGGTGTCTAGTGAGTAGAGGAGGGTTGTACAAAGCATGGGCCTATTACAAATACATAGTTGGCAACATGCTCCTTCAGTTTTGGATTCAAAATACAAGAGTCCATGCTTTCCATTTTCTCGGAGAGCAAACTAAGGGTATGCATTTAAATAAAGGTTATTTTTTTACCCTCACACAATAGTGAAACCCCAAAATACCCTTAACAAAACGTATTTTTAAAAAAATTAAGACCAATCGTATATATGTTCATTATATATGTTCAATGAACATATATACGACTTCTAAACTTTTGCCATCGTATATATCCCCACAAGGTGTATATACGATTGATGTCACCAAGGCCAATTGTATATACGCTTTGTGGGGTGTAACACCCCAAATCTACCCGCTCGCTTTATTAAAATCAGAGTGCGGAAATTTAAAAAAAAACTAAGCATGCAATGGAATGTCACATTCGACATTTAAAATCCAAACAACGTTAAGTTCAATTCAAAAAATGCAATAAAACAACTAAGACAGTGTTCAACCCTCTCTGCAGGTGTTACGTGATCGTAGACGACACCGACTCACCGACGGACTGGTAGAGACAAGCCTTCACTCACTATCACCGCACGTTACCCACATGGGGGTAAATTCAAACAGTAAGGGTGAGTCTCTAATAAAGATAAAGGCATGTATGATAAGCAGATACTAGAGTTCGCATAACTATAACTACCACATCATCACACAACAACATCATTAACAACATCATTAGTAGCAACAACATTAACTACAACATCATTAACAACAACATCATTAGCAACAACAACATTAACTACAACATCATTAACAACAACATCATCAATGTCAATCACCCGGGGAAATCATCAATGTAATGAATGGGGGAATGAAATGCAATCCACACCGACGGGCATATGCATGTGGTACCATCACCGAAAAATAGCCATCTCGTGGCATCATCATCAACATTGAGCATAGCTTCATCACCGGAATATGCATATGAATGCATGCGACACCGTGAAAAACAGTCAAACATCATGCAACAACACCATCATCGCGTAAGTGGTCACATTGACCCAACAACATCATCATCATTAAGTGGTCACATTTGACCCATCGTTTATCACCGTAGTTAATACAACACATCAATTATAACATTCGGAGCTAACACCAATTTCCCAAAACCACACCAACACCTAAGACACCAATTAGATTACACACCAAATGACACGGCAAGAATACGTGCATTTGGCGCCAGCAAAAGAACATAGGCACACTCGTGACACAAAATCGGGCGCCAGGTAGGGCAACACAACACTTCGGCGCCAAAACAAAGACATAAAATGGCGCTGGTGGCAACATAGCACACCTGTGGCGCTAAACAAGAAGAAATCGGCGCTAGGGGCAACTCAAGACCCGCGCGCAAATAAAGACATAAAATGGTGTCTCTGTGGCAACACAGCACCACCACAGCACTACACAAAGACAAGTGTTTGAATTCTACACACAGTACCACCACCGAAGCACTACACAAAGACAAGTGTTTAATTCAAACACATCACATGCATTATAGTTCCTAATCTCCCACATACACCCCATCATACAACTCATTATAATATTAGAACTCACCCTTACCTCAGAATTCGTCGAATAAGGAACTCTCTCACGCACTCTAAGGAAAACCACCACAACTAGCTTCCTCTTTTTCTCTTTCTCTTCTCTTGTGCGCCTCACTCTCCCTCTCTTCTCCTCTTACTTGCGCCGCTCCCTCTCTCTTTTCTTTCTTTCTTTTCTTTTTGCTCTCCAAATGAGCAATTGGCTCTAACCCCCAAATGGTATATATAATGGTGTATATACGATTTGGGGGGTGTATATACAATCCCTATAGTTTTTTTAGTCAAATAAAAATTAATTAAATTATTTTTAAAAATAAAAATAATATATTTTTAATAAAGATGAATTAGACATGAATAATTTAGGCCTAAAAATAGGTTTAGTGTGTAGTTCGTTAACACGTGATTTATGTTATACGTCGAACTAATAATTTAGGTTAAAAATCGATTTTCGCAACCTACTTCGATCGTAATGAAACCACAAATTATTAAATCCAAAAAAAAAATCAACGAACGAGCATGACTCCTGAAGGGACTTCTTACGGACTACTACCCAAAATCCCAAATTTCATCAAGCATTATTTTTTATTAATTTTTAAAAATTCACTCTCCAAAAAATCTTAAAAATTTGCATGACCTTATTTTGGTTTTGTTAGATTTTTAGTGGTGTTTTTATAATTTTTTGAATTAGTTTAACTCTTTAACGAATTTTTAAGAACCTTTTTGTAACATTTTTATAAAAAATTAAAACAAATCATTAAAAACAAAAAATATCGTATATACGCTTTTGAGACGTATATACAATTGACATCAAAAGGCATCATATATACATGTATATACAATTGGAGAGAAAAGCCATCGTATATACCTTACTAATATGTATATACAATTGAGATTTTTGATTTAAAAAAATACGCTTTTTAAGGATTTTGAGCAATAATGAAAAACGTGGGGTAGGAAGGAAGGGGTGGGGTATAAAAACAACCCATAAATAAATTAGGCATCGATGTGACGAAAATAAGTTAATTGTTTTGATATTATTATACAGGCGATAGAGATGCCGTATAAGAGCCTTCACAGTACTTTATACATTTTAGAGTACATGAACATAGGGAAGACGTGACTATGGCTTCTGAAATACCAAATGTGCTGCTAGTGTTGTCTCGAAGGCTTTCACTGCCGGCAGCTTTGGATTCCGACTTCTCACAAGTTGATTTCAAAGCAACATTCAGCCCAATTGAGTTGGGTTCCGTCACAAAACTGTTAAGTCACAAAATTGACCAAACATAATTCAATTGGATGATGTCAGCAGAAATTCATAACATCTAATGTCTCAAACATAAAATGCTCGACAGTTAACACAATGAAGGATAAGGTCAATGTATCTGAGCTTGAGCTACACAAAATATCTCATGATCAGGTAAGTTATATCATTTTGTTTGGGATCACTTGAAACAATGTCAACGACATAAAAGAACTCTTGAAATTGAAGTGTGTTCTTATTTAAAATTGATGAAGTATTCTTATACACGACACCCTTATTTATTTGTGAAATCACATCCCACTGTCCTTATGTAGGTCTCTAAATAACATTTCCCCTTGTGAATAACAGTGAGAACGTCAGCCATACTTACTCCTAATATAAATTCATTCGACCTTGATAAATAAATATAACCTCAGTTTTCCCATTCTCATACACAACACATAAGAGGGAGGGAGTATAAGTTGTATAACCAAGCAAAGGCTACTCATACCTTGCCTCGGCTTCTTCTTTCAGAGTTCATCAATGCACATGCAGCACAAATAATCCAAGGTGGAAGAAGCGTATCCTTAATTTCAATGCTACAGAAAAAGCCATCTGATGATCCTTTGCAGATTTACTACCTTCCCAAATAGACCCAGTATCAAAGGCACCCATATAGCTCCCGCTCTTCTCATCTCCATGCATTTAATCTGAGAAAAAGAAGAATATAGATTCCAACATGTATTATTCAAATAGCTAGAAAAAGAAAAACAACTAAAGTAGCTTTCAACAAACAGGACAGAAAAATTCTAATTTTCAGGCAATGGATCAAGGGATTGATGTAATAGTTCAATAAATTACTTAAATTGACAAATTGCAGAAACATCCCATACATTAGGAGAAGTCAAAGCAGAATTTTGAAATGGTACAGGGGAGCACAAGAGAGGTATGTCCAAACCAGAACGTGAGGTCAAGAGAGTTCTACAAAGTGCAGACAATAGAAGTTAGCCAGCAACAAAGATTAAAAATAATAGAAAACCTCAAACAAATCTAGACAATGAAGCATGGAAGCGAGATAGGAAGCTTTAGTCACCTGTAATTTAGTAGTAGATCATATAAAGCATGCACATTGTAGTTGCCACTAAAAAACAGTAAAGATTCTGGGCTATTATCGACATCGGAGAATGACAATGATCCTCGGGTCTGCATTTTTCCAAATAAAAAGCACTAATCAATAAAAATCATATAAATAAGACTTAAATAAGGTGTTGGAGTTGTGATAAACTTTAAGAGCAGGTCATATATATATATATATATATGATGAGAACTGGGGTATGGCTAAAGTGGGTCAAACAAATAGGTTTGGGAGAGTATATTCTAGAAGGGGTAAAAGGGGAAATGTCCCAAAGTAGTGGGGGGAAGTTGTAATCATCTATGCTGAGTTGGAGTGAGAGAGGGTGCTTTATTCCTCACGCATAGTTGCTGAGTGATAGATTGCTACTGTGCATAGTAAATTGTATTGTAATTGATCAAAATGAAAGAGTAGCAGTGGGACTGCTCTGTTTTGTACTGATCCATTCATTTTCTTTATTTCTTTCTCTTGTAATTCTGATCCTAGAGCTGTTATCATCTTGATGCAGTATCTATATCATCAATAATATACAGTTATTTGTTCTTTTGGATTGAGATGGCTTTTGGTACCTATCAATATATTTGTAAAATCAACTATTGACATGAGAACAGGCAAGAACTGCAAGCAAATAACTGGTTTGAAAAGTTTTGCCCCTAGTTGAGTTTGCCGTAGTATACGTTGAAAAGAAATTCATGTAAAGTGACATTCACTATTATCTAAAGACCAAAAAAGAATATTCACTATTATATAAATAATGATAATGATACAACAGATAATTAAAGGACCGTGCAAAAATAACAGAATTCACACCACAAATAGTTCAGTTAATACTAATTAGGATTTAGGAGACAACACAGATATTTTCTTTCAGTTTTTAGTACAGATTTATTAATAGAACCACAAAGAGACAAGCACAAGGGAACTGTTCACCGTGATCAGACAGACTCTAATGACATCCGAAGGAAAAACAAATGCTATATGAAATTATGAATAACATTTACATACAAACCTGCCCCAAGTTTTGCTTCTCTATCTCTGATAGCTCAACCAAATCCTCAGTAGCAACTTGCTCCACTTTTGAACGGCAAAGAGGCATAGAGAAACAAAGATCCTAGTCAAGAAGGTATACAACGAAAGTTAAATCCAATTTCCAAAGACCACTGCTAAGTAAATATTAATGAGAACATTCCAGTGTGTGTAAAACCTCATTTGAGGCAAAGGAGGCTTTAGCATTAAGCAGCATACAATAAAACCCTAACAAACATCTGTACTTAGTAAAAAACAGCAAAATCATTACTCGTCGTGGACCCCAAATGCTCTAAGGCCCAACACAATAGAACCATAATGCTAGCCAATTTTGTGAAGTTAGAAAGGTTAGTAGTCAAACTCGTAGAACTAAGCCCAGAAGAGAACAACCTTTGTTGGGTTGCATACTTCTTTCCGGGGCCCAAGGTTTATTGAAAAACTCACTCAAATTGAATCTGAGGCAGCTAAGATAAGGCTAATTATTGACAAAAAGTTGATACGAAAGAATAAAAACCCTAATACCTACTACGCTTACACACAGAAATTCCTAGAAATATAGCATCAATGAAAATACTATTTTAACCTCGGGCAACACTACAAAGAGGAACGACTTTTTTCACTGTGTGATACTAGCTGATTAGTAGCTGTTACATAAACAGCACAGAACAGATGATACATGAGTACAACTTACATGTTTTCTTAACAATGATCTCAAACCTCGGGTCGACTGAGACATATAAGCATTGCACGAACATTTGGATTTCCCAGAGCCATCGCCACCAATGAACATCACCACAAACTGGGAAGTGCAAACTAAAATTCAGAAGGGGGGAAAATCCAACACAATCTCATTAGATGTTTCTCAATAACTAAATAATTGTGTATGTATGTGTATCTGTATGTGTATGTGTATGTGTGTGTGTGTCTATATATATATATATATATATATATATAATGCACGATGGAAATGGCCAATTCAAAAAATGGCAGAACTAAGTCTGCAGTAATAATACCATAAGCCTATGCCAATAAAAGAAACAGGTGCATTTTCGTCATTGCAATTATTCGTTTGTTTCATTTTGCCAAAAACTTGAAGGTCAAATGCCCCTAACCCCCAACATTATAGGTTTATTTCGACTTTCCATCTTAAAGCAGCACTATTAGTTTTAACTTCCCTTCTTATATATTTCATTGTTATGGAAAGGTTAACAAGTTATGCAATACAAGTGAAACAACAAATTTATCTAGAACATAAATTTTAAGGAATTCTCAATCCCATGTACTAATATGAATTACAACCAGTGCAAGCACAACTCAAGCATTTAATCTCCTTCAATCAGTTCTCCTGGTTTGAAGTTCTTGAGGTTAGAAAATGGGAGAAGGAACATGAAGGAAAGTGTAGACAGAGAATTTGGAGAACACACTTTAACTCTGAATGATAACTGAAAACCTACACACAACTATTTATAGATGGGCACAACTTCCTTCTTAACTAACTGATTACTGGTTAGTGACAGAATTCTATTTATAAGAAACTAAATAATCTCTACGCCTAAATACAGAAAAGGCTACTCAAATTACAAGTGCATAAATACACATTTCAGAAGCTACATTACTACACTGTAACATTATCCTCAAACCATGGTAGACAAAATCGCGAGTTGTCTTGTAGAATTGCACGATTTTGCGATCTTGCAGGTGTTGAGCGAGTTTGAGCCTAGGTAGAAACTTGTTTTGCATGCTGCCAGTAGGATCATAGTGAATCGCAAGTGAAATCGTGGAATCAAAAGTGCTTCTACGAGCTCTCACGATTTTGTAAGGAAGTCGGGTTCGTGGGTCGGGTTTAAAGCCCAGTTGCAAAAAAACATATATTTTGGATTATAAAAAAACCCCACACTTTGGTGCGACCTCTTCTCCTTAATCTTCGACCTTTTCTGTCAGTATTTGCTTGCAATTCCAACTTCCTTCGTCTGTTCTGCAACTCATTCTCTACTGAACTGTTGCGCAGTTGTACCAATTCTATTAAATTGCAGACTGCGAGAGACAAATCAACCCTAACTCTTCTGGTTGTGCTATTAAGGATTGTGCCTAGTGCTCAAATAATTATAAATATATACACCCCCTCGTATGCTTCTATGTGAACCTATTCCCTTAGGATTATTTTTGGGTTTTATAATAACTATGGGTTTGTCTTTTTGAGCTACAAATAAGGGGAGATGGCTTTAGTTAAACTCTGAGGATATTGAGTAGTGGTTAGAATGTGACTGACATTTAGGTTTTTGTTGAGTACCTTCTCTCTAACAAAATATATCTCCAATTCCATGTGCTTGGTTCTAGCATGAAGAACAGGATTATGGGACAAGGATACTGTACTTAGATTGTCACGGGAAATTGGAGGAATTTTGAAGGAAACTTGTCAACTCTATAGGTGGTTATTGGACCCAAGGGAGTTGTGTTCAGCTGTTGTGCTGGCCAGACCGCCAGAGTTCCCATCTTATGCTGATAAGTGGATTAAACTTTGGGTTGTGCCAGCGCTAATGTGCTTTATATTTAATAAGTATATGGAATTAGTATATGGAAGGATGAATTGATGGTCATGACCTAAAATATAATTACAAATCAAATGTAAACACTAGTTCAAAACAGAAAATGCAATAGAAAAGCATGCAATAAATAAATTTCGATATTCAAAATAATTCCATCGGATAAAGGAATTACGATAATGTATAATTACCATAAAAGAGGCCACAGGTGTTTTTCCGAAGCATGTAATAGAGGTCCCAAAAAGATTCTTGCCAAGCTTCTTGTCGTTTTCTTAACTCCAATTCTATTTCATAAAAACGGAAAATGGAACTTGAGGAAACTGAAGAAAGGAAGATGACAAAGGCGAAACTAGAGATTAATTGAAAGCTGTTTGACAACCTCCTGTTGTTGATGAGTTCAGCACTGATATGAGAAAAGGTGGTAGAACAAATCGGGGATACATCCATGAATGCAAAACTTTAAAGCCCTGGCAGTCTCTCATATTTTCATTCCTGAAAGGATAGTGCTGGAAAGTTAACTGAGGCATGTTACCACTTACCAAGCATAACTGAACCTTAGTGCTCCGAATTTTGGAAGTAATAAATAATAATAATGGCTTTTATACAAAATCATGTACAACGAGGATAGTAGATACCGAGGTAAGCAGTGTAAGAGTATAAGAATAGTGTAGTTCAACTTAGAATAGTGGAGTTCAACTTGGCTAGTTTTATTTCATTGACTGGCTACCTGTAACTAGTTTTACTTTCTGCATCTCTATTACCTGTTCTACAGGTAACCTGTATTCTCTCTGGTTTGCCTATATATAGCAACCAGCACTGTTGTAATCAATCAATCAATAACAGAATATTCTAAATGATTCACATTCACTCTTTCCCTCTCTCTCTGAAACTCAACAAGCAGGCAATAAAAACTCCAATCAAATCAAAGAAATAGGACAATGCTTCAACTACATAACAGAGATGAACTGTAGCGTCTGGTTTCCTGTTTAAGTATTGATGTATATGTAAAAACTGTTCTATGTAAACAATACAGAGTAAGAACCACGAAATATTAAACATATCATGGTTACTATAATAGCAAAAGAAGAATTATGTAAGCAATATCTTGCTTCGCTCATTTAAGTACTGAAAAATTAGATCTAGTAAAACAACGAAATTATATAATCTTTCGTAAACTATGGAGGCATCAAGGAAACCTAGAAACACCTAGCTCTTTTAATTGACTCCAGTGCACTTTATTCCTACAAGACGTGATGCCAATATATTAGTCATTCCAAGGAACTCACCAATTGACAGAAGAGGAGGATACTATTCGCATGCTGGTTTTTAGAGTAAGATCCAAAGGAGCCTTCTGGCCAGGTACGTGAAGTTCTGAGAAGAAATTTCCTGCAGTGGTTGTTGCCAAATCTCCACGTCTTTCAGATGAATCAGCAGCTAAGCCATTATCAACACGTGACTCAAGTGTGGCTAGTTCTTTCAATGCTTTGCCCTATAAATTTTTGAGTAATAATATATTTATGATACACAACCTACAAGATTTGAAATGAAGGTAAACAGATAAGAAAAAGTTGATCGCTGCCATTGTAAACCATGTCAATAGCTGCTGCTGAACCAGAAGATCCATCGGCAGCTGAGGAAAGCTCGCAACGCTCAAAACTTTCCTTGGCCCAACTTTTCATTTGTTTGACAAGCGCAGTAATACACCATCTTTGCTAGCCTCTCGTGAAGCAATGGAACTTTCCGAGCTGACAACAAATTGGGAACAGAATCAACATAGGGGAAACATAGCTGTGAAACATAGTAAATGCATAGGCTACGAGACAAACCATGAAGTTCGTTGCTGTCTCTTAGCCTCCAAAGTGGAAAAAACTGAGAGATTCTTCAGATTACTAGTTTGCTCCACAGATGGATTTTCCTGAACACAGTAACAAGGTTACTTTGATCAATCTCAACGGCATTAACAACCCGAGACCAAATATTTAATAAAAATGTCAACTGAATAAAGTAAATGTTAGTCATAAGTTGGGAATATATAATAACATTTACATTTTCCTTTCCTGATACAGTTCTAAACCTGGCCTTTTTGGCAGCAAATACTTCATCAAGTCGTGTGCCAGTGTACCTGGGGGCCCTGAACATTCCTGATTTTTTAATTCCCTTAACCACCTCAGTGGCACTGCAACCATAAATGAAGCAAGCTCTCAGCAAATTATAAAACGATAAACCGAAAGAGAAGCAAAAGGCACTTACTTTATGGAACCAGCAGAAGAAGGCTGAGATTCATCACTGAGGTCCACGACATTTGCTCGCGTAAACTGCTCCCTCTGCCAAGTATGTATAGAATATGGATATCAAAACTTTTCCTCTACCACAATTAAATGTTTTCAACATGAAAGTAAAGAAATATTATTCAAAATATGGATAGGGAGCATTAACATATAAAGTCTATTTCAATCAAAATGGGAAACTAGAAGATGTAGTGCACAGTGACGAATAACTGAGATGCAACTAATCACCCCCAAATAATGAGTCCGGGAAAAATTATATTTCAAGAAAATCATCCGTGCATCATCTAGCATTCTTTATAAGTACTTGACAAAAAAAAAAATACTCCAGAGAGCATAGCCAAGAAATGCACAAAGCAAGTAATTCTGGGATTAGAAAAATGGAATTGCATAACAGATATAAATCAAATAATGCTTGAACACATTGATAACAAATTTACATTGCAATTCTGTTAAAGATTCCAATAAATAAATAAATAAAATAAGATAACAGAAAGAAGCATTTGAATCGAAGTCAAAATGCATAGAAATTGATATCGGGAGCTAGGAAACTTACCCTAAGTTCCGATGGTGTCTTTCTTTTAGCCATGGATCTACCTTTTAGAGGTCCGGTGGGGATTCGATGAGAGCTCGGAGGTATAGAACTCGGCATTGAAGAACAATTTAATATTTAATATCGTTAATGCGAAGCAAGAGTTTACCCTAGCATAGCGCGAAAATATTTGATTTCCCTCCTCACTCTTGTTTAGGCACCGTTAGAGACGGCGTTAGTTCAGTTTCCGTTGTTATTGGGCTGGCCTTCTAAATATCTAATCTAGGGATGTTTTTTCCATACCCCACCCTTTCTCCCCATACCCCTACTAAATTGGATAATTTCAAAATGCCCCTTTGAAAATTAATTTTTTTAAAAAATAAATAAATAAATCGTATATATGTTTTGAGTACGTATATACGATGGCTATTTTATGTCCAATCGTATATATGTACTCAAAACGTATATACGATGGGTTTTTTATTTTTTAATGATTTGTTTTGATTTTTATTACTAAAAGACTACTAAAAGTTCGTTAAATAGTCAAAACTACTCTAAAAAAATATAAAAACACCACTAAAAATCTAACAAAACCAAAATAAGGCTATGCAAAATTTTTTAGATTTTTTCGAGACTATGAAAAATTTAAAAAAAAATAGTAAACGATGGAATTTGGGATTTTGAGAGTATGTTGCCCGAAAACCGATTTTTTAGCCTAAATTATTCGTTCGACGTATAACATCGTCACGTTTTAGCGAACTACACACTAAACCTATTTTCAGGGCTTAATTAATTTTTATTTGACTTAAAATAAATAAAAAATACCATAGGGATCATATATACGCCTAAGGGGTGTATATACGACCCTTACATTTGGCCATCGTATATACACCCCCCAAAGCGTATATACGATTAGGGTGGGGGTTTTCCAATCGTATATACGCCTTGGGGGGTGTATATACGATGGTCAAATGTAAGGGTCGATATACACCCCTGTGTGATATACGATTAGCCAAATTTTTAAAAAAAAAAATACGCTTTGTATGGATTTTTGGATTTCACTTTTCGGTGGGGGTATATAGGGGAAGGGTGGGGGTACAAAAAAACCTCTAATCTATCTTTTTGATGATTTTAGGGTATTTTTTGTGCCCCACATACATCTGAATCAGAGACATGTTTGGATACTGGTTTGATTTGGATCTAATAAAACAACATTAAAACACCAATATACTAAGCATATAACCAGAGACATTTATGTTCCCAAAATCAAACATAAAATGAAGCACAAGATCAGTAAGTAAACATTGTGGCATGAAAGAATAAATTACCTTTTGTACCCAAGGATTGTACCCTCACATAGAGCCTAATAGAAAGGAGAAAGGATGTAAAATATTAGCTTATTTTACACCAAAAATTAAGGCAAGCAACACATAGTAGCTATATAAAAGATAAAAATCAGAGAAGTAATTACTCTACGGCAGCCCTGCTTGGATTGGATAAACAATTTAATTAAACGCTTATAGCATAAACCCTTATCACATAAAATCTCATGCATGAGTCAAGCTTTCTATAAACTATTCTTCTAAAAATTAATTTTCATAAGCTATAGGTTGTTTCCATAAGCTCTATCGAACAATTTCAGAAGTGCTTATGACAGTTGCAAAGTCAAATGAAGCTGATCCAAACAGGTCTTAAATCATATGTTTTTCAGAGACAGTAAACATGAAATCATCAATTGTTAGAACAAACCGTGATCGTAGCCAATTCAAACAACCATTATAACTAAAACGGAACCTTCAACATTAAAAATATGTGAAAAGGATGAAAATACATACGAAATTCATGGCAAAAATAATATGAAACTTCAGTATTAGATCAGTGGTATGAAAACAGGAATCCACAAAGCTAATCAAAAAAACGAGAGCATATGTGATGAATCGACGAAGAGAGTGAGTGTTGGAAGAGTACCTAACACGCTCTCCTTAGCGTCCCTTCACCATCTTCACGGCCTAACCCTAACAATCTCCAACGTTGTGTTTAGGTTTTTACGGCCAAGCTCTTAGCGGAAGAAAGCGGTGTCTTTTGTGGGTTTATTTAGTCTAATATCTAATCTAATCTAATCTAATCTAATCTATCTATCTAATATCCACTACAACAAATTTGGTAACCCGCCGCTTATCATTTAGCGGCGGTCGTAAGCGCAGCTTATCTTGGTCGCCTCTGCTAGTAAGTAAACGCGCAGCTATTTGCAATCAAGCGCGCGTTTGAGTTTTTTAGTCAAGCGGCGGTGGGAAATTTTTTTGTCTCAAAACAATTCTCCATCTAAAAAAATGGGTAAATAGTCATTTTGGTCCTTGAAAGTGTCACTCATCACAATTTGGTCCTCGAATCAAGCAAAATGCAAAATGGTCCTCGAAAGTGTAATCCGCCACACGTTAGTCCTCGTCAATGTGTGTTGTTAACTCATTAATCCACCTCATTATCGCGCTTTAGTCCTCGAAAGATGTCACTTATCACGCTTTGGTCCTCAAACATATACGTGAATTCGCTTTTAGTCCTCGAATCTTAAGTTTTTTCAAAGAAAATTTTAAAATGGCTGATTAAGGACGCCAATAGACTCATGGACTACACTATTGTAATTGGAAAATCAATGGTTAAGGTGACCTTATTTTCTCTAAAAAAATCAATCAACATAACTTTGTATAATCATTGATCTATATTGAAATTAGGTAACAATTGTAATTTTTGATGTTAATTCGAAAGCTTCCATCGCTTCAGCAGTAACTTAATAAATTACTATTATTAATTTTAATTCCTCTTTGTTTACAATGAATTTTATTTTATTTATTTATTTCATGGATTGAATCAATAAACACTCTTAATGATTAATGATGGTAACAAATCAAAGTAAAAGAGAATATGATACAGCTGCAAGATGTTAACTAGCTTAGCAAAGTCAAGGCTAGTAAATTCTGGTTTAAAATTTTGCTAAAGTAACTTAAGATTCGAGGGACTAAAATGAATTTACGTATATGTTTCAGGGACCAAACCGACAAGTAGTTGACATCTTTCGTGACTAAATCGATAAGAACGAATTGATTAACGGAGTTAACAACGCGCATTAACAGGAGGGACTAACGTGACAGACAGATTACACTTTCAGGGACCATTTTGCATTTTCACTCAATTCAGGGACCAAATTGACAGTGAGTTACACTTTCAGGGACCAAAATGACTATTTACCCAAAAAATAAATCTACTATATATCTTCTACTATCATCTACTAAAGGAAACACAAAGAGAGAAAACAAGATAGAAAGCTGTGTGCGAAAGGAATGGAGAGATAAAAGGAAAAAAATTGGAACAAAATATAAAGACTACTATAAATCTACGATTTATCTTTTAACCACTGGCAAAAAAATTCGATCTAACTTTTTAGTCTCTTATAAAAAATAAGAAGATTTAGTTACTCAAAAAAAGGACAAATAACTATCATTGATATATAAAAACACACAGATAAATATTTGTCTTTCTCAATTATTATTTTTGAAGACCACCAGTAGATCTAAAATCTATCTTCTACTATCAAATATCATCTACTAAAACAAATCAAACTTAACCACCCGGAAAAATTCAAAAATAACTTCTTAGTTTGCTAGAAAAAATGAGAAGACTTGATGAATATTCATAAAGACTACTATAAAATTCAAAAATAACTTTTTTTTTTTATCCACACCGATATTTAAAAATGACAAATAACTATCACGATAAGATTAGTTATGGCACTAGCAGCTCAAAAAGGATGGGAAGTGAGTCAACTTGATGTGAAATCGGCCTTTCTCAATGGGCCATTAGAAGAAGAAGTGTATGTTACTCAGCCACCTGGTTTTGAATCTAAAAGGGACAGTGACAAAGTCTTGAAGCTTCATAAAGCTCTGTACGGGTTGAAGCAGGCTCCAAGAGCCTGGAACAAGTGTATAGATGGATACTTGCAGCTAAACTTCACAAAATGTGTATTTGAACATGGAGTTTATGTGAAGAATTCTGGTAGTACTGATTGGACAATTGTATGCTTGTACGTGGATGATCTCTTAGTGACTGGGAATAGTACTAAGGAGATAGAAGCTTTCAAGAAACAAATGATGTGTGAATTTGAAATGACTTATTTGGGTGGCTTATCCTACGTTCTGGGCATAGAATTTGTAATGACTAACAGAGGTATATTTCTTCATCAGAAGAAATATGCAACTGACATCTTGAAAAGATTCAAGATGAGTGGATGCAATTTTGTTGCTGTACCTGCAGAAACAGGAATCAAACTCTGCAGCAATCCTGATGAAGCAGAGGTAGATTCAATTCTGTTTATGGAAACACCAAGATTATCTCATATGCTCAATGTTATCAGAACCGGACCGGTCATCGAGCCTGGCCAAGACACCAAGCATTTGGTTCTTTGTCACGCTACGGCCGATCTTTGGCTTGACCGCATGAAATGACAAAAAAAAAAATCTCACCACAATATTAACACAAGTCTTCAAATTTAAATGTTCAAACCAAATCCATAAGGAACACAATATATCTCGGTCATTACTTAAAGTTACACATAAAATCAAATCAAATATATATCTTGAAGAGCATAACACTAAAACACTAATTTCGTGCAATACAATATCTATCTATTAGTTAATTTTGTAATAGCATAGAAGAATTCAATATATTTGTGTCATGCTTAATCAGGTGCATCCAAGGAAAATATTAGATATCATTTCTCTAAAGCAAAAAATCAATGCTACGTCTATTGTCTTTATTGATGAGATCGATGCAATTGCTTCAAAAAGAGAGAATTTACAGCGTGAGATGGAGAAACGAATTGTGATGTGACACAGTTATTAACTTGAGTCCCACATCGGAGAGTTCAAGATTGATAATTGGATAGTGGGTCTATAAATAATGCTTGAGACACATAGCCGAAAGGTTGTAGTTGAAAGAGGAATTGTGTCACGTGGCACATACTATAGAATGAATAATATAAAAGTTTATTTTCTTTCAAATTTTAAAATTGTGCAAGAACGGAGCTGAGTCACTGGGCCGGCTGGCTCACTGTTTTTCTAATTGATCCGGCCGACTCAACCGGTTCGAGTGCACTTTGCTTTCAAAGATCCCGTCCCGCAGACGGTGGGGGCACCGACTTGGCCCGCACGGCCCGGCCCGCTTTAATAACACTACATATGCTAGCTGCAAAGAGAATCTTGAGATATGTAAAAGGCACCACTGATTTGGGTATCTGGTTTCCCAAAATTGATAATGCAGAAACTGTCTTGGAAGGATATACTGACTCGGATTGGAGTGGAGATGTAGGAGATAGAAAAAGTACAAGTGGATATCTCTTTGTGATGAATGGAGCACCAATCTCATGGTGCTCAAAGAAGCAAAATGTGGTGGCACTCTCATCTTGTGAAGCTGAATACATATCAGCTGCACAAGGTGCATGTCAAGCACTGTGGTTAGAAAAACTAATGAAAGAATTGAAGATCAACCATGGAACTGTGATGAAGCTGCATATTGACAACAAATCTGCAATTGATCTTGAAAAGCACCCGGTGGCACATGGTAGAAGCAAGCACATTGAGACCAAATTCCACTTTCTTAGAGATCAAGTTAATAGAGAAAAGCTGAGCTGCATTACTGCAAAACTTTACTTCAACTTGCTGATCTATTGACAAAACCTTTGATGACCTGCAGATTTGTGGAGCTAAGGAACTTGCTTGGAGTGAAGACCCTAGCGGATTTGAATTAGGGAAGTGTGAAGTATATTGTTTTGTAATTCAAATTGAATAAGTTTTACTTGTAATATGACTTGGCTTTTAAATGCCACTGTGTAATTTTTCTTTTGCCACATCAAAGATAGTTGACTTGTTTAGCCGAGTGGTATATAAACCTTTTTCTCATCATCAATAAATCAACAGTGATCTTAACCACTTTCTGCTAGATCTGGCTTCTCTGAAATTCTCTAGAAGTGTGTGTGTATACACCGTGTGTGTGAGTGTGGAGGCCATTGATTCTCCAACATAAATTTGGCAATTGCATGCTTGAATAAATAATTGTTTTATAAAAATAGTTGTTTCAAATTTTGTCAGAAGATTGTTGCTCATTATGCTTATGATAACTCGTAAAAGTCCTATTATTGGTTTTCTCAGATGTTTTTATCTTTACGTAATTTTAAAGTGGGTGTGGTCTCATTGTATGGGTTGTGTTGTTAATCTTGCCCTAATTTTACATCGAATTTTTTGTTGCAGATCCAGGTGATCAGAAACTCAGTAGAATTCTTTGGACTGGTTTTAGCCACAAGAAATTGTTTGGTTTTTGATAAATTTCTTGACCTTTCTGCTTAAACTTTTGAGAATGGTATCCTTTATTTTATTAGCTATTGACTATGAGTCCAATTTTCACTTTTAATCAATCTTATGGTAAGGGGGTGGAGGGGTTTAGAGGAAGGGGGTGTGTAACACCCCCCTTCTACATAAACTACTATTTAAATAATTTGGAAAATCAGAGTAGTTGAAAACTTTTCTATGTGACCACTGAGGTGTCACATCTAAAACCAACACCTTAATATACTTCAAAACAATTACTTAAAATAAACTCCAGTTCAGAGGATACATAGCACCAAAATAATATTCGGGAATAAAATACTACATCAGTGGAAAAATAACAACTTAAACAATAGTTCAAAATGTAAAGAAATGACAACTAAACGCCCCCTGCTACAGCGTGACGTGATCGAGCGACTCGACCATACTCAAGGAAGGATCTCTAGTCACCTTCAACATCACACCGCAGTGCGCACATACGAGGCAACACGACGCAAAGAGGTGAGTCTCAATGCATAGATAATAATAAATAAAGCGAGAAACACAGAGAGATAGGCACACCGTAAAACAACAATTTTAAATACATTATTAAGACAAGCATACCAAGCGCAAAGCTTACACTAACTACAATCACACCGAAACAAGCTACACCAATTGCAATCACCTGTAAACAAGCTACATCGTAACATGTATGCAATGTATGAAATGCAACCCAAAACTCCACCGGGCATATGCATGTGGATCCATCACCAAAATTTGCCTCATGGGCATTCACCAAACACCAAAATAATTTAGAGGCCGAGGCCTATTCACCAAAATGCATATGATTTATGCGACGCTATGACTATGCACCGTAAAAACACCAAATCACCAAAAAAAGCAATAATATACTCACCAATAGCCTCAGGGCTCACCAACACCAAAGAAAGGTCATAGACCCCAACTCACCATTATTTAATCACCAATAATACACCACACCACAAATAGTACTTCTTTTAGGGACTAAAAGATCACCAATAATTATTTTCACGCCAAATGACTAAAGTCAACACCGACTAAACCCACACCTAGGGACTAGTTTGACACCAAAAGAACCATTTTAACACCTAAGGACTAAATTGACACTTCGGGACCAATCCGACACCTACGGCTATTTTGAACTCCACACCTAGACACGGCGCTGTTACATTGGCACGCCAAGATTGGCGCCCATCCCGTAGACCCACGCACACTAGCAACACCAGCGCACTGGGCACCCAAATGGCGCCCAACAAGCAACACACACACACACACTTCACCCTCGGACACACTAAATTCACCTCTGGCACACACAAAAAATACACCCTGCACACTCTCACACACCCCAAGACCTCACCCCACTCACCTCGGCACCTCATCATCTCGCTCACTCACCCTGGCCACCAACCTCATTCACCTCTAAGACATCACTCACACACCACGCACGCCAAGACCCACAATTGGCGCACCACACTCAAACACAGACACACACCCTAAGACCTCACCCCATTCACCTCTGCACCTCATCTCGACTCACTCACCCTGGCCACCAACCTCATTCACCTCGGCAGACATCACTCACACAACTCAAGCGCACACACCCACAACCGGCGCACCACACTCAAACACGCACACACACCCTCTAAGACCTCACCCCATTCACCTAGGCACCTCACCTCATCCACCTCAAGCACCTCACCTCACCTCACTCACCTAGGTCACCTCATCTCATTCACCTCGCACTCACTTCATTAACCCTGCACTCGGCACACACTCACACAGCAGCCGCCAAGAGGCGCACCACACACGCCAAACACATGCACACATCTCGCACTCACAGCACACATCTCGACACTCACAGCACACATCTCGGCGCGCTGGGCAGCCACGCTGGCGCCCCACACACGCACACACACACCACGGGCGCACACTCAGCGCCTTGCCTGCAGACATTGCGCACTGTGTGGCAAAGAACTCAAATACCAAGCAAAGACAACGCACACGCACATTAACGCAATACAATGATAATCATGGCTCAATCACGAAATCAACATCATCACGCATTAACACAAACAAAACACCGACGTAAGCAATTCACGATCACGAAATCAACATCATCACAAAACAACAACAAATAACGAAACCACAACGCCATGTGAACATCACCCAAATCACGTATACACATTACAATTATCCACCTAAATTACTCCTAATCCTTAATCCCTATGTTTCAAGATTTATAAATTATTAAATATGCTAGAGAGCCCCCATACCTTGTTAAAACTTGAAGAAGATGACAATATCCCAAGCCAATTCTCCCAATCACCAACAATCCAAGCTTCACGCCAACTTCCCCTTTTCTTCTCCTAAGCCGTCGCCTCACTCTCAACTTCTCACCTTTCTAATTTTTGATTTTTCTCTCTAATGAGGGTTTCTCCTAAGACCCAAGGGTTTTATTAATTGGGTTTGGGCCACTTAACTCCAATGGGCCCTAAATGCACACCCCTAATTACTTTCTCACATCCTCCCTATTTAATTAATAACACTCTCCAGTTATTTCCTACACCCCACTCCTTAATTGAATTAATTACCTTATATTTATTTTAAATAATGCCAATTAAATTATCACTTAATTAAATTATCTAATTATTTATTTAATCATTTTTGGGGCGTTACAGGGTGGAGACACGTTAGTCTATAACAATTCCAAAATGAGACACGTTAGTCCCTCCGTCCATTTAACTGTTGTCAGGACAGTTAATGCCTCCTATGTGGCATGTTAAGTGTCACATTGTCACGTCGAACGCCACGTAGGTGGTATTTTGGGACAAATAGGTCTCTGGTGTTACAAAATTGAAAAATTTGAAAAGCGGGACGAATCAATCCCTATCTTTTTGGGACAAATTAGTCCTTGGGTCATCTTCAACCTTGAATCTCGAGTTTGTGAAACCAGAAATCTTTTTTTACCCATTCAGATAGAGAAACGCACAGAGTTAAAGAGAGAACGAGGAAAAGGTAAGTTTTTTTTAAGTTTTTCGTTTTGATTCATGATTTGTATGTGTTGTTTATGGTTAAAACTATTAAAAGTGGTGGTCTAAATAGCTTTTGGGCCTTTTTTTTAGAAGTTACGGTTTGGGCCTAATAATTGAATGTGGATAATTCAATTAGGGCGTTTGCTTTTCCCACACCCCTTCCTACTCAAAACACGCCCCATAAGGGTCTGAAAAGACCAAAAGGCCAGCCAAAACCTCTTTTTTTTCACGAAATTTCACCTATTCGAACACGGGCCTTCGAACAGGTTCGAACTAGGTCCTTCACGTGTGTTAAATATGGACACACACCCCCTTTGGTGATTTTTAACCTGTTCAAATGGTGTCATGCGAACAGGTTCGCAAGAGGGTGTTCGAATCGGCGCTGCAGAATGACAGATATTGGACGTCTTAGATTCCACCGACAGTTTTAATCAACGGCTTATAATCAGTCAAATGTGTCAGATAATGGAGTGGATGCCATTCCTTTTGGAAAACGTGCCTGAACGGATAGAATTTAAACGGCTTAGATTTGTGATCTAAAAATGAAATCAATGGCTGACATTTAACCACACTTATTATAAAAGGGGGTTCAGTTTCTTCACCACATCCTCACACCTTCTTCACCAAACCCTACTCTCCTTCTTCCCAGATTACTCTCCCTCTTGACAGATACAACCAACTTGAAATGGAATGGCAATTGTGCCCAACCCAATACTCAAACGACAAATTCCTAACGACCCTTCATCACCATGGGACTTTCACCACCGACGAGCATGGTGTTGTGTTTCGTCGTCCTAACCATATCTTCTGCAGGATGAGTAAGGACATCACCTTCGCCCAACTGAAGGAAAAGGCTGAGAGGAAGATTCGTCTAGAGGGAGCGTGGCGTAAAGACGTGGATCATATACGTTTCAGAAAGTACAATTGTAGAGATGATGAGACTGTCCATTATTCAGTCATGGAGATCCAAAGCGACGACGACGTCCGCGCAATGATGGAACATCTAGCTAACGTTCCAATGGGATGTAATATCTTGAGTCAGACGTGGACACAAGACGCACTCCGTAAGAGGTCATTTATCTTCCTGAATAGTGGACTACCAAACACTAGTTTCTTAGTTAGTTGTTTGCTTATGTTGCTTTTAAGTCTTTCGTATTTGTTGTCTTTCGCTTTTTCATGTCTTTCGTATTTGATGTACTTCGCTCGTTTTTAATAATAAACTATTTGTCTAACTTAAACACCATCAGTAACATAGATTAGTAATTAGTAAATAAGTCATAAATATTCATACCCAATTAGACTAAACCAATTTAATAAAATCAACCAACCAATTAAACTCCCAACAAAATACAGAAACTGTGCTGTCAAACAACGGTTCGAACAATACCATGCGAACCATGTTCGAATGTATTTCATGCGAATAGTGACGCATGCTCTCGCTCAGACGCATGATGATGGAATTTTATGTTTTTTGAATTAGGGGTATTTTGGGGATTTAAGAAGTTACGGGGTGTGTTGGAGTAGGAGGGGGTGTGGGAAAAGCAAAGTCCTTCAATTAGTTGCCCTGATTGTGCAGCAGCTTCGGTTCCTCCCATTCTTCTCTCAAGCTTGTTTTTTCGGTTATGCATAAAACAAATTCAGTTGGTGTTGTTTTGAGGTCGTTGCTCGTCTTGAAGTTTTGCTGCTTCATATATAAAGCTTCGTGTCTCATTCTGTTCAACGCAAGAAGAAGATTTCATCATCAGCATCACGAAAACTGAGAGGAAAAACAGAGAGGGTTTGAAAGAGTGATACAGTGAGTTTTGAGAGAGAAATTCTGTAATCTCTGTAACTGTCATACCCCAATTTTGTCCGACTAATTGAAAATCAAATAAAAATGTATTGTTGTGAACATTTGATTCTAATCGATATTTCTCTATTTTCGAAAGTATATCGTTTGTCATACGAGAGTCAAATTTAAAAGGTTTTTGTAGTCGTTAGCAATTTCGCGTCGTTTATGTTGTTAGCGATTCAACAATATATTGTTTTTATAGTCGTTAATGATTTCGTGTCGTTTATGTTGTTATTAGTAGAACTTACTCTTTTTTTTATTTGCTTGCAAGAAAAACTCAGATTTAAAAATAATTTGGTATTAGTATTAGTATTCATTGAAGTTCCAGAATTTAGATTTACACAAAAAAAATAAATACAAAGTCTGAAATTAAAGTTGTTTACAATAAAATTAAAACAAAATGAGGCAGACTTGCTTTTTCTTCACTGTCTCACGTGAAGTCCTTCCCCTCTTCCATCTAGAGCTTATAACAGTGTCCTCTTAAACTTGCTCAAAAAATTTCTTACCCATTTGTAGCTCTTGACCAACAAGCCTCTGCTCCCATATACCTCTATTTCAGCTTTATATTTATCTTGCAAACATTAAACAAGAATACCAGTTGCCAAAGGCAGCACCTTGCAGAGCAATAGTCTAATAAGACAACTTATATACCAAAATCGTGAATGAAGCAGAAAGTTGGAGGGAGAGAAATTTGCCAACCATATTTCATACACAAAAGAGGAACTTCCTAGGACAAATACAAGCTGAGGTATAGAAGTAAAAGGGACCTCTCAATAGAGGATTCAAGGGAGAGTCTCTATAAGTTCAAAAAACTGAGATTGGGGAGAGGAGGAGAAAACAACTATCTTCACTCCACACAGCAACACACACAGAGCAAAGGAAAAAAAGAAACAGAAAAGATAAGAAAGGAAAAACTTGTGAGTGTGTGTGTTTGAACGTGAGATGAAAGGGAGAAAGGTGAGAAAATAGGGGAACCTTATCAAAGTTAAAGGAGAAGGCCACAACCACCACCCACCTCCATCATCCTCTCTTCACAAACACCAACACCACAACAACCACACCCACCTCCATCATCCTCTCTTCACAAACACCAACACCACAACCACCACCAAACAAACACCACCTCTCTTTGCACAACCACCACCAAACACCACCCTCTTTCTCTCTCCCTAGACCCCAGTCTCAGCTCTCTCTCTCCACCATCTTCGCGGGAGTCCCTCTTAGTCGCCGACCACCGTAGCAGCTCCGGCGGAGCTTCCCTTCGGACCGTCCTCTTCCCTCCTCCGTTCGTTCGCAGACTCTCTCCTCCTCTCTCTGGTTCGCGCCTCGCCTCTCTCCCTCTTTCTCCTTCCTTTCTTTTTTTTTCTTCTCTTTTCATGAGACTCCTTCTCTCTGTCTTGGTGCGGCTGGAAAGAACAAATTAGGGATTCCTAATTTGCTTCTTTCCCTTTTACATGCTGATGGTTCTTTTTTTTATTTTATTATTTTTTATTATTATTTAAATATCAGATTAACATTCACACCATGCCTTCTTTTTACAACAACCCCAGTCTAAAGCCTTTAAAAATGAAACTGGGCTTGTATCTAAATACACCCCCTGTTTCTCTAAGACAGCTCCTACTGCTAGTTGCACCCCACTATTAATTATACAATCTCCAGCAGCTAATTTCCCCCATTTTTACTATTACGCCTCTTTAAGCAACTTCTTTTGGATGTGTTTGGTTGTCTAATCTTGCAAATGCTTGAGTTTAGGTTTGATTTGTGATGTTTATTTGAACTCCCATGAAGTAAGGCTAGGGTTTTGTTTGATTTTGATGTTTTAGTGAAATAAAATGTGATTTGGTAAACAATTGGGGTTCGTGCTTGTTTTGAAAATCATGTTTGTGTTGATGATTTTGTAAGAAGATTTGACACTAATTCACTTGAGCATATCCCAAGTGTTAAGGATTACCTAAAATAAGAACCAATTATCATTAATGATCACTCGCACCGTTGCCGTTTGGTTGTTAGTGATAATTTTCATTTTCAAAAGAGTTAGTAGTGTGACCACTCTAAGCCGTTGTTGTTTGGTCATCGCAAACGCTCAATCAAATTGCGAACTCTTTTCCAAGTTATCAAAACATTCTCCCAAATCAAACCAACGAAACACTTTTCAAAAGCGAATCTTAGAAACATCAAAATCAAGACTAATTGTCATTGATGATCACCGCGCCGCTGCTTGCCGCTTGATCAGGGTGATGATTTCATTCCCGTGGGAGTTAGTAGTGCGACCACTCTAAACCGTTGTTGTTTGGTCTTCACAAATGCTCCTTCCATTGCGAAAAACCTTTTCAATAATAGAAATAAAACCGATTATCATTAATCATCACCGCGCCGCTTTCTTGCTTGGTTGTTAATGATAATTTCATTTTCAAAAGAGTTAGTAGCATGACCACTCTAAATCGTTGTTGTTTGGTCACCGCGAACGCCAACCCTTTGCGAAAAACTCTAAAAAGATTAAAAACAAAAATCTTTTTCAGACAAACAAGAACTACGTAGCTTTGAATTCTCCATCGCACCGAGATACGTAGGAGCGAGAGGCTAACTCTCGCCAAGCGCCAAAAATAAAAATTTTCATTAAGTCTTCTCATTCCCTTTTCTATAAAGAGGCAAATTTAAATATCTTCCAAATCAACACTTAAAACCACACGCTTAATTAATCTGCCTTTCTGTAGAAAGGAGGTGTGGGGTGCTAATACCTTCCCTATGCCTAATCGACTTCAACCCAAATTTTCCTGGTTTCTAAAAAGCCATTCGCTTTCCAAAAGGTTTTCTTCAATATTTTCCTTATAAAAATATTGGTGGCGATTTCATTGTTTTAAAAAGTTGTAAACGAAGAAAGATCCTCAAGGACTTTTTCGTGCAACAAGAATCGATTGTAAATCAAGATTCAATAGTGGATTGGCTTGAAAATTAGGGCCCCGTATGTAGGAGTTGATTGCTCAAATCAAGTTATCATTCTTGGTGTTTTTTCTTCCCTTTTCTCTTTTAATTTCTTGCATTTACATATTGTCTTGCTTGTATGTTTAAATCTCTGACACTAGCATACACAACTGTTGTGAACAATTGATTCACTAAATTTACATTTTGTCACAATTAGAACTCGCTTTCTTCAATTGTTCTTTAATTCGCTTTCGCTTTTATTTGTTAATTCTTTAGGAATTAGCGTAACAAATTGGTATCGAGCCAAGGTTCGGCTCGAGGGGAGCGGCTAGCGATGTGGGTGACTCACACTTGAGGGGAGATTGTTGAAAAATTTAAGTGTGAGTAGCTAAGTCCCACATCTGGCAGAATGAGCTATATGAAAGACATATAAGAGAGAGGACCCATATACCTATTACCTTAAGGTTTTGGGTAGAGTTGTGGTGTCCAAGTCTCTTGGTGCTGCTCATCGGATAGTTCTAATTCTCCCCGTGCTCCACCTGACTCCTAACAATATGTTATTTTTGATTTTTGATTCAAATTTTCTGGCCGTATTCCTTTAGGAAATTTTCTTCCAAATTGAAGCAAATAGAGTTGTTAATTTGATTTCTCAGTTTTACTTACCACAAATGGTCAAAGCAAAAAAGTTGTCTGCGTTAAGAGGAGCTTGTTGATCTTACTTCCTCAAGTATTTTCAAGTGCAGCCACACTGTTTTTACTAGCAACACCACCAACCCTACCCATGATTCTTACTTTTAAATGTAGTATATCTCTTTCACAGTACTCCTCCGTATCAAAATAATAATTTTTTTAAAGAAAGTAAAAATTTCAAATTAAATGTCGTTTTTATTCCAATACATCATTTATTAAATCTTTTCAAGTTTTACCCCTCATTAATTGTTGTAACTTTTCACTAACCAAAGACATCACCAACATGTATTTATTAATTGATAGGAATAATATAGTAAAACTATCATGTTACTTTGTCAATTTATTGTTTTTCTTAATCTCTGTGTCAAAATCTTAAACGACTATTATTTTGATATGGAGGGAGTAGCTAGCATATACTTTTAGGTTTGTGATGACCCTATCCTATGACATAGTATATTCCAATAACTAGACATGTCATCATTACTGTCATCCAATTATTAGCTCTAAGTCATCGATGAGTCGACATAGTTGTTGACATTCCAAAAAAGAATGTACGACCATTTTGAATATATAGCTTGAAACATTCCAAAAAACAATGTACAACCAAATGATCAAGAGAGTTGATGGCTGAACATTCTTCAGTCTCCTCTACAGGATATTTTAGAGCATTCATCACATTGAATTTTACTTCTTGATCATTTACTCTCATGGTCAGTTCACCCTTTTGCACATCAATCAATGTTTTTCCAGTTGCTAGGAAAGGTCTTCCAAGAATCACTGACACTTCCTCATCTGCAACAAAATCAAGAATGACAAAATCTGCGGAAACACAAACTTGTCAACCTGTACCAAAACATCCTCAATGATTCCTTCTGGGTAGGCTATTGACCTGTCTGCAAGTGAAAGTGTTATAGTAGCAGGCTTAGCATTTCCGATTCCTAGTTTTGTAAAAATAGATTTAGGCATCAAGTTGATGCTTGCATCTAAATCACACAATGCTCTACCTATATAGAATTTGCCTATGGAAAATGGAATTTTAAAGCTACCAGGATCTTTCAATTTTCTTGGAATTTTGTTTTGCAAAATTAAACTGCATTCCTTAGACATAGTAACTGTTTCAAAATCACCTAATCTTTTCCTTTTTGAAAGCACATCTTTCATAAATTTAGTATAACTAGGCATTTGTTGAAGTGCTTCAATCAAGGGAACATTGATATGCAATTGTTTCAAAACATCTAAAATCTTACTGAATTGCTTCTCCTCATGTGTCTTTTTTAGTCTTTGAGGAAAAGGAGGAGGAGGGTATTCAGGAACTAACCTTGGAGTTGGAACTTCATGAGATGTAGATGCATCAAAGCACGATCCGGAGAATTTTTTTCATTTTTATTTTTTTCTCCCTTACCTGTACCTTCAATCTCATATAATTCTGACAAATCTTTTCCATTCCTTAAAGAAATGACTTTAACTTGTTCCTTACCTTGTCTTTGTGAGGTTGATGCTTCTGTATTTGATGGCAGAGTTCCTGCTGACCTTTGATGCAGAGCTGTAGCTAATTGCCCAACTTGATTCTCCAAATTCTTAATTGATGCATCTTGGGTTTGCCTAGCTATTCTAGTTTCACTAATAAAAGATTTGAGCAAGCCTTCTAAGGAGTTATCATTTGCAGGTTGTTGTGATCTTTGATAATTCTGAGATTGGAATACTGGAGGTATGGCTGGTGCAGTTGCACTTGGTGCAGGTGCACTAGTATTAGCATTGTTATTCCACCTAAAGTTTGGGTGGTTCCTCCATCCAACATTGTAGGCATTAGAGTAAGGGTTGTTATTCCTATTATATCCTACAAAATTGATAGAGACAAGGTTGCTAGGACACTCTTCATACAAATGGCCTCCCCCACAATAGACACAACTTGTAGTTCCTGGAGGGTCCGCTCTATGGTCAGTAGTATTTTTCTCATTGGTGCACACACAAGGTGCAGTTGCACTAGTTGAAGTGAAGCTTTTGAACATGTTGGCTAATGATGCTACCTGAGCAGATAGGGCTGATATCTCACTAATTCATGTACCCCTGATGGTTTCTTTTGGGCACTCACCCTCTCAGTAGGCCAACTAGAGCTATTTGTAGTAATTCTATCAATCAATTCACATGTTTCATTATAAGACAGATTTAACAAAACACCCCCAGATGATGCATCAAGCATTACTCTGGTTTGGGGTTCTAACCCAGTATAAAAAGTTTCCATATGTATAATGACAGGTAAACCATGATGTGGACATTTTCTTAAAAGTTATTTCCACCTTTCCTATGCTTCAAACAAAGATTCAAATTCTTTTTCTCTAAAAGATGTAATATCATTTCTCATCCTAGCATTTTTGATTGATGGAAAATATTTTCCTAAAAACTTTTCAGCCATTTCATTCCATGTATGAATAGAATTGGGCTCCAATGAGTTTAACCATGATTTAGCCCTATCTTTCAAAGAATATGGAAATAGCTTAAGTCTAAATGCATACTCACTAACACCAGGAATGATAAAATTACTACAAACTTCTAGAAACTATTTTAAATGCTCATGGGGATCCTCATGAGGAGATCCACCAAATTGACCAATTGTTTGCAACATTTGGAACATCATGGGTTTAAATTCAAAATGCACAGCATCAATATGAGGTCTAACTATACTAGTTTGCATATTTTGATGATCAAATTGAGCATAGTCTAGGTCTATCCCTATCATTAATCATACGTATTGACCCCATTTGGATGAATTGATTTCTGTGATCTGCTTCTGTATCATGATGTGAACCAAGTCCTCCTCTAACTGAGGCTGACCTTGAATTTTGTCCTTCACTGTCATGAGACATGTTGTTTATGCAGCTTTGTTGCCTTTGCTTTTGAAGTCTTAGCAATCTCCTGAATCTTCTCTCAATCTCTAGATCAAATTCAAATTCTGGTGGTCTATCTCTGAGCATAAGCTAGTGCATCTGCACAGAAAACAACTACCAGAGTAATAAAACACTAACTTACAAGTCTAAACAACAGAAATTTAATTACAATCCCCGACAACGGCGCCAAAAATTTGGCGTGCTTGAAAAGTTGTGCAAGTGTACACAGTACAAAAATTAATATAGTGATATGAAAAGGTCGAACCCACAGGGATTGATTAAAACTTTTGTTGCTTAGATATCATAAACTAGTGCAGCTACACTACTCACAATTTTGGGGTGTTGGAAGTTTAAGTAAACAAAATTAAACAAACAATAAGAAGTAGAGGAAATTAGTTGAGAAGATAATTGAGATATCTTCCACTAAATAACTTGCTTTCAAGAGTATTGTGCTTTCTGTGGTGCAATTGCACCAGTACGTGTCTTTCAGCTACTTTCTTCAGAGTTTTGTTACAAGCTTCCTATGTCTAGGCGTGCTAAATAAGTTCACTCTTGCTTTTAAATAACCCACTGTATCACCCTAACGACTATGTTATCCTATGTCTAGGACTTAACAAGGAATTAACAATACCACTTAGTATCGCACTTTACGTAGTTTGACACTTTCAGCAAATCGATTATTGGAGGATAAACTGTGTGTTTGAACCGTTAGAATTTTTTTAGAACCACACACAAAGTACACCAAAACACACTATCTACCATCTCACTTTACATATTTTTCATGAAATTAAATCTCTTTTTCACCTATTCGATTATTGAGGAACGAAGTTCGCGTACGTAAACACCTAAAGTTTTTTCATGCCGTAAACTATTCCTTAAAGTATAAAAAGATAAAAAAAAATAAAAAAATTAGAATATTTTGTTGGTTATCATGTCATTGATACGTAGTTTCCACCGACTTTGCTGATGACTAATCTACGCTGGGGAACCTGGATATCCACGAGTAGCTAGTTTGTCGGCTCGTGTGGTTTTCCTATTCCAACAGAGTTTTTATCACACCCAAGATTCGAATCCAATAAACATTCGGATCAACCATTGTTGATAAAAAAATAAAAATAAAAAGTTTGAGCCAAATCCCACGACAGTGACAAGCCGCACATGTCATCATACATCCGCGGGCTTTGGTCCTTCAAAGTATCTGGGTTGGAAATAGGTCATCACAACATCTTTGTTCTATACAAAATATCTCAATAAATAAATAAATAAATAAATAAAAATGGTGTCTTAATTCTCGTAAAAGACAATTAAGATGTCAGCTTAATGTGCGGTTGGGCTCTACTCATTAGGTGTGTATATAAACACAATGTAGCAATCAGCTACCTTTTGTAATTATTACAACATTTTTAAGATAGTGACATAGTCTAATATACCAATTTTCATTCATAACTCATAAGATAAATATATACTACTACTACTATATAACACTAGTATTAAACATGGTTTTTGTAAAGCTGAAACCATAGATAAGATAATGACCTAGATAGAACTCTTTCATATTTGTGATTATATTGCTGATGCTGCTTCTGTACAAATAGAAGTGGTATTGTTGTTGAGGTAAAAAAGTAAGGTAGATGGTTCTGATGTTTGATACATCAAATGTTGTCAATTTTAGGTCTCTGCTTTTCTTGTTTACGTTTCCATGGGACCACTTGCTTAAAGCTTCCATAAATGCTTGCCTGCAGTTACAATATTACTTCATTATTTTAAGATAACCACCAAACCAAACTAATCTTATAGACCAATACGTAACAAACTCCCTAAAGTCATCATAGTAAATAAATGTTGTTCTTTCTTGGTATCTATCTACTCTAGTGAAAGTTTAGCTTTTCTGGTACCAGAAGATCACGAGATGAGTTGAGTATAAAGTTTTCATATTTCTCTTGCATTTTCTTTTATACCTCATTTGTTTTTTCTACCTTCTAAGATGAGGAGTAATCAACCAACTCCATCACTCGTGTACTTGTCAAATTGATGAACGTATGATACAATATTAAGTGCGTTTTGGATAGCCGGTAACTCACCGGCACCTCGTGAGTTTAGTGGATTGGAACACTCACTAAATGCTATGAGTGATTGATATTGTGTCGCGTCGGTCGAGCGATATGAAATCTCAATCTTACAATGATTTGATTGATTGAGACACTAAATAGTGAACTTAATTAGTTGATCCCTTACCTTATAAGTTGCAGAATTTGAGCGTAAAAGATAAGGAAAATGCTTTCTTACTAACAGGTTACATTTACAAAGAAAAACGAAACTCTTTTTTGATAAACAAAAATGAAATCCTTTTATTGGCTTACGGATTTCAATTAGGCGAATTAGGTCATTCATATATCGCAATTGTGCCCTCAAGCTCCATATATAAGAGATTAGAGTCACTCAATCACGCTGCATTGAGGACTCTAATTGTGCAATTGAAGTACGAGAAACTAAAATTGCGCAATCACGTTACTTAGTGGATCCAATACGCGCAATAGAACTTGAAACCAAATTGCACAACAACCCACTAACATGTGAACCAAAAATGAAATTAGCATTTTAGCTTTATGCAAAGGCCAACATCATTTATACAACAATATTGGAGCATGCATTCGAAAAATGAAATTGTGAACCAATCATTTTTCAGATTCGTATTTATTATTTTTAACAAAAAAAAAAGGGAAAAAGCTTTTACTCCTATGGGCCACATGTTAATTAAATTAGTGCAATTTCAGAGAACGACCCATATAGTTTAGTTGAACGTTCAACGTTAACTTTATCTACCAAAATACTACTACCTTGTTTGTTTGCTAAGCAACACATGTGATTCACAAAAAAATACTGGGAATTAGAATACAAAGAAAAAGCAAAACAAAACATAAAGACAAAACTTAAGTACGGTTACATAGCTGCCAACTGTTGTTTTTTTTCCTAATCACACGAGTAAATCCTCACATTAGTCTCTAAATCATCACATTCTCTTTAGTCTAATCTCTAAACTATGAAAGTCTATTAAATAGTTTCTAAAGTTTATCTTCTGTCATCAGTTTAGTCCCTGAAATTTTTTCCTCAGAGATCAATTGGGGAATTGAACTAAACATTAAGGGCTATTTAATAGATTATTATAGTTTAAAGAATAAATTAGAGAGAGATACCTAACTAACTAAATTAAGGGTTTATTCCAATATATACGTGTAGAGTGGGTTGGCCCAGAGAAATTAAAATACCCACACCCAGAATTTCATGACACATTATCAAAATCATCCAAAAACGTAGTTATACTTATAGGACAAGTTCATTCATAGAGCAACAAAAAATTGAGTAACAATAATAAATAATTAATTAATAAGAAAAAAAGAAAAAGAGACATACCCAGAAATGAGAGCTTCCCTGAGAAAGAGTGGAGAAGCTTCCACGTCTTCTAACCCTTGTAATCTTCACTTTACTATTCCCATCAACACTCCAATTTGAAAAGTCAAAACTACCCTCACGATCATTCTTCACTCCTCCCCACCTGGTCGACCCAAAACCGTAACTTTCCGTCTCCTTATTATGATTACTAATAACACCCCTATACGACGTCGTAAAAGACACAGCACGACCAACAACGTACGGTCCTTCCAACACCGTTGTTGGAGAACAAATCTTACTATTCTCCAAAGACAACAACCTCGGAGGAAGTTCCAAAGCTCTAACAACACCAACATTATTGTTATTATTATTATTATTTTCTTTGGGCTCTGATCTTGTGTACGATGGTCTAGGTTTACCCGGTGCGACTTCCCATTTAAATGGAACCGATAGCGCCGTCGTTCGTGGTGGTGGAGTAGGTGCCTCCGCCGTTAAGGATTGTCGTTTGATTGGTAAAGAAAGCTTCGGTGGTGTATTGTAGTGACTTAAAATTTGTTCTTGTTTTTTTTCTGAACCCATGATTTTTTGTTTTGTTTTGTGAGGTAGTGAATGTGTGTGAAGATTTTTAATGTGTTTTTATAGTGAACGCGTGAGTGGGTTTTGTTATGAGGCTCCTTCCTATTGTGGCGCTTCTTCTTCACGAGATGGTGCGCGTTTTTATATTTTCTTTGATAGGTTGAAGTGGAATTACTTAAAAGTCCTTGATTTGGGTCCTACATTGACTCTTTCTTAAGTGAGGATAAGGACAATCAACGGTCACTTCGCATTACTAATCAGGTCTTTTAATAAGTAGTATTATTAAATAATAATAATAATAATAACTATTGATATTATTATCTCAGCTATTAATTATGTGAATTGGATCCTATGTGTCTTATGATTATGATATTTCAGCTTCTCTATATTTTCATGTAAAAAAAAACTTCTCTATATTTTAATTGTTCTGTTTGGCAATGTCAAATAATTAGCGTTTAGTGAATAACTTACAATGGATAAGCTAACAGTAGCTTATAGCAGATGAGGTATCGAATAGATGATAAACTAGTGGATTGAATTTAAAATGTTTGGTAAAATTAGTGGTTGAAGTAGCTTATAAAAATAAAGTTACGTATATAGATTTGAAATGAATACTTAAAAGCAAGAGATAAATTCATTTAATGAAGGATAAATGATGAATTTAATTAAAGTAATAAGAGTAAAAATTAAAGTAATGAGGGTAAAAATGAGAAAAAAAAGCAAACGCTTATAAATTTATAGCTCAAAACGCTACTTTAAGTAGCGTTTCAAAAATGCTATAAGTTTAGTCGAAAACGCTAAGGCTCTGCTTGGCAAAAAGTAGCGGATAAATAATAAAAACTAAGCTTATAAGCGGATGAGGAGTAGCGATGGCGGATGAAGTAGCGGATTGAATTAAAAGTGTTTGGTAAAACTAGCGGTTGAAGTAGAATTATAAGTATAAAATTACATAAAAAGACAAGTAATTAATACTTTAAAAGGAGAGAGAAATTCATTTAATGGTGGATAAATGAGTAATTTAATTAAAGTAGTAAGGGTAAAATTAAGAGAAAAAATGAAACGCTATAAGCTATAAAGCTCAAACGCTATTTCAAGTAGCGTTTCAAAAATGGCTATAAGCCACTTGGAAAACGCTAAAAGCTCAGTATTGCAAAACACCTACAACTAGCGGATCTGCTATATAAGCTATCCGCTATAAAACTAAGCGGATTGGCTTTGCCAAACAGAACCTAAATGCTAATTGTACCTAAACACTTACAACTAACGGATCTGCTATAAGCTATCCGCTATAAGCTAGCGGATGAGTATTACCAAGCAGAGCCTATAGCTTATAACGTTTAATACTTCTCCTATTTTTATACTCTTATTACTTTAGTTAAATTTCTCATTTATTCTCCATTAAATGAATATATTTTTTCTTATTTTTAAGGATTAATTACAAATATTTATTAATGTCATTTTATATTTTTAAGTTAGTTCAACCATTAATTTTACCAAACACTTTAAATTCAATCAGCTAGTTTATCGATTATTTGTTATTTGTTATCAACTCATCCACTATAAGCTATCTTATTCGCTATCCACTAACTTATCTAATATTCACTGCATTTTACTAAAGAGAACCTAGGTCATATCATGATATTGCAATTTTGGTCAAACAAATTACAAATGTTCCGCAATAACTATTATTATAATAATATTATTTTATTGTTTGTCAATCTCTCCTACTTAATACAACACAACAAGTACTTGGAAGGATTCATTTTCTTTTGAGTATAATAATCACAATACGTGTTCATTTCATGCAATTTACATCATCTGTAAGACCAAAATGACATATTTGTCATATCCAAAGAATACAATGGTGCATTTTTTTGTCAAATATAGTACTGATTCATTCACAATGGGTAAGGCACAAACCAATACAATTAGAGTGCACAAATAGCCCAACTACAAGGCACATACTAAAAAGATCAGAAAAGGAAAACCACAAGGGCCCAATACTAGGCAGCCCAACTAGCTGATCCGGTCCACTAAGTAAAGTACAACAGAAGTAAAAAAAAAGTACAAATAAGAGTTAAAGTCAAACATTCACTTCGACTGGATCTAAGAGAGAGAAAGAAAACAAGAGCAATGAAACTCTAGCAACTAAGTGAGAAGAGGTCAACAACTTCGGCGAGCATCTTTAGCCAAGGCACCACAGAGAGCAGACGTTTTAACCACCAGCAACCCACTAGCGACCCGATAGATGCAAGCATAGGGATGGAGTGAGTAGCTTGATTGGCTTCACGACAAACCAACTAAACCCAAGAAGATTAAACTTGAACACAAAAACCATATGTCATGTAGGATACCATTGATTTCTCTGATCACTTTCTCTTATCCATGCAATCTATTTCAAAGATAACACTAGAGAGGTAGAGATTTCGACCCAGAAGAACCATAACGCGAAGGGTCGGGGACTCAACAACAAGAGCAGAAGAGGCGTATAAACAATTAGCAGCAACAGTTAGTAACTTCCCTTCATGGTCTCTACATATCACCCCCAAGGAGCCTTTCCCAGTATTTGCATCATAAGTTGTATCTGAGTTGATCTTTACAAAAGGGTCCCTAAGGAGTCTCCAAACTTTCGCAGTAGCCATAGAGACAAAATTAGGGATCCTTTTCTTTGGTGACTCCTCAGAATTTAAAAACTCGGAACAATGGGATTTAGCCATAATTAGAGTAGATATATATAGGGCAAGGGTGTTTGCCATTAAAGATATAGCTTCATTTCTAGTTTTTCAAATAGACCATCGGGTGTAAAACAACAGAGAAGTGTTATCTTCAGAGGTATTAGGATCAGTAGATAGTTTCTCCATCAGAACCTCTAGCCGACAGTGGAAAGGGGGTATGTAGGCACAAGAAAAATTTATATTCCAAACCATACAGGTTCTATCTAAGGGAAAAGCAGAAGCATAGACTCATTAGTTTGAAGAGCTAAACCACAAATAGAGCAAACCTCATCCTTGACAATTCTCTTCTTCCATAGGTTAGCTTTAACTAGGATAATATTGTGACAAAGCTTCCACACAAAAATGTTTAACCTTTTCACAATCAGTGATATTAGGAAGATATATACAAGTCTAGATTACAATCAATGATAACATTGGGACAAAGCTTCCACACAAAACTTAATTTACTAATAAATTTTACTTTAAACTACCATATTTAAAAATATATATTTTAGGAAGATATATACAAATATATGGTTACTTAATTTATACATAATACATTAACTAATAATAGCAGATTATCATGGTTACTAAACGTATGCACGTTCTTCCATAATAATACATACTTCTTTTTTTACCAACATAATACATAGTATATACTGCACGTTGTAACAAATTTCACAAAACTCCAGGTGGCCGAGTGGTAAGGATTCACAACACCAAGCCCCTTGTCACGGGTTTGATTCCCGTGTTTAACATTTTGGCCTACAATAAAATTAATAAATCAATGTGGTGCCAAGTCTGGTTCGGTTCGAATGACCCACGATTCACTGGTTTATCCAATAAATCAGCCGAGTCATGCGGTTTTCACCGGTTAAGCTGCACATCCGATCCAAGCCTTGACCCAACCCACATATGGGTCTGTTTCCTGGTCGGGCCGCTCCGAGCCGGGTTTTAAAACACTGCTACCAGCTGTTCTAATTTTGAGTATGATAGGAGGGTGATCTGAGTTAATAATAGGTAAAGTAAGGCCAATAGCATGGCGTAATTTGTCTCTCCAAGTACAATTGACAAGAACCCTATAAAATTTTTCTCAGGTAGTGATCCCATATATTTGGTTGCTGATCCAATTATACTTACAACCTTTAAGGTCTAGATCCATAAGATTAGCATTGTGTACAAACTGTCTAAATAGACCAATTCTATTGTTCTCCATATACTTTAACCCATCTTTTTCCGTACAAGACACCATATCATTAAAATCCTCAATACAACACCAAGCACCATTGTGAAGGGGTTGAAGAGAGGCTAACTTAGGCCATAAGGACCTTCTTTGATGGAGAGTAGGATTACAATAGACAAATATCATATCAAAATCTAGACCTGATCTTCTTTCAAGAACATGTGAGTGAATAAAATTAGAAGAAGCTTTAGAAATTTGGAGGATATAGTAGTCATTCCATAAGATAACTAACCCACCAGATAGGCCTTTGGCCTCAACACATAAAGGATGTTGAAACCTAAATCTATGTTTTATTCTTTCAACTCATTGTTTTTTCGCTCTAGTCTCCATGAGGAAGACTATACCAAGATTATGAATTCTCAATAGGTCAGTGAGTTCCCTATTAGTCGTGGCAGCCGCCAAACCACGACAGTTCCAACTAATGCATGTCATCTGGAGGGTGGGGGCATGGTTTGGCCCGCCTTCTCAGCCTTTTTATTGTAGTAGCCACTATTAAAAGAACTAAAGTTTCCTTGAAAGGGTAGATCAAAAGTTGCCTAATTGTTCCCACCTTTAGGTTTCTTGTAGCTTTCACCATGAGAGTTTCCTTCAAAGGGTCTAAAAGTGTCATAGCTTCTGATAACTCTATTTTATATAGAGTATTTCATATGTTTAAACTTAGTAATTGGTCTCTTTCAAGTAATAATAAAGAGTTTATATAGTATTTAGTGTGATATATGATATCTTGAGTGATTTGAATGGTTATAGTTATTTATAGGCCATTTTGGATATATTGTGGTATGTTTGATGTTTTTGTTCAAGTGCGGTCTCAATATCATCGCATCAAATGCTCCTGCACTGATCCTGCATCAAATCTGCACTACTTGGTGAATAAGCAGCCTGTTTCATGAGCATCCACTTGCAATTGATGACCTCATGCTTAGTCTTCTGAAGCCATCCCACCTTGTAAAGTAGGCGCCTACCATTCACACATAGCCATAGGGTAGCTTTGAAGAGTCATCAACATAGGGACACATGTTCATACATCACGAGACCTCCTATACACTTGTCAAAGATCTTATCCATGCAAACAACTGCTTGAAAAGTTACTACGACTATCATCCACTCAAGATTACTTCAACATGAAGGAAGGAAGCACCTCTCTTGAAGGCTATAAAAGGACCTCACATCTTCATTTGGAAATATATCACAATCCATAAGTTAGATCAAAATTTCAATATACATAGTTAGTTTTTATATTTTTAGAGGAAGAGGAAGGAATTCATAATTCCTCCTTAACTCATTTTCATAGTGTTTGTATAGTGCTAAGGAGTAATGCTAGTGCATTGCTAGAAGATTTCATACAAAGGTTTTCAACATTTGTAACTTTACTTTTGTTGTTTCTCTTTTGTGATTTCTATATATATAAACATGGTCTATTCAGTTTATATATATCTTGCAATGTCTCTTGTTAGCTAAACCTTTCTTAGTTGGAATGTTCTAATCATTTAATGAGCTTTTAAGTAAGTATGATGTATGTATGTATGTTTGTACTTTAGTTCTTGCTTGATAATCTTTTCAAAACTTATTTTGAACTTGATCACTTAGAATAAGTAGATTTGTAAATGACCGAAATGGCTTACAATTAAGAACTCAAGAACTAATATGGGTGAGTGTTTTACATAAAGAAAACTTTGTGAAAACCATGCTAAGTCCTAGACATAGGATAGTATAGTCCATAGGATAATTGCGGGTACTTAAAATACAAGAGTGAATTCACTTAAGCAAATTGGATAATTGTTAGGAGGCAAGATTGGCACTAACACCCCTTTCTTTACCGCATAGAACAAGGATCATAAGAGCTGGTAATGATACTCAAGAAGAAAGTGACCGAAAGGCACATAGCTAATGCAACAACATTCATCTGTTGCATCACATCTTTGCATCATACACTTATAAGTAAATTACTTGATGAAGACATTCCAACTAGCTTTTCTCTTTTACACTATCAACATTTTTTACTTGTTTTCTTTCTAACTTAATTGTGATCATCAAACAAAATCCAAAATTATTTTGTTACTTAGTGACTTTACACTTTATTACTTTATATTATTTTAAAAGTGAGTTTTTCAATCTCTGTGGGTTCGATCTTTTACTACTTGTTTTTGGACAGTGTATACTTGCACACAAGTGTATGTGTTTTCCATGCACCAGCTTCTTTTCTTAAATCTCATACTAGATGCAAGGTCCAGAGACAACATGGATTCTCCCAGGTCCTTAATACAGGCAAGGGAGAGCTCTGTATTATCCTCCTCAGGTGGGTAGTCAACCGTGTACGTAGGAGAGGGGTCACTGATAATATTTGCAGGCTCTCTCCAAGTATGTTTAGATCAAGATATGAAATAAGGGCTATCTTTGTCATTCTGTTTTCAAGTAATGGAAGATAATGGTTCATTAGGAGCCTGGTTTGAGCCTGGATTTGAGTTCTACTTAACCTTTTGGATTTAGTCTTTCACATTTTTGGCCTCAAATGAAGTAATTCCGAACCCCATATCTGATAGTTTCCTCCTTAGGGATAGGGTAATCTCTGCTTATAATAGGACTAGTTAAGCTCACATCTTCTGTAACCAGTGGTAGGTCATCCAAATTAGAGGGGCCAAGGTCTGAATTAACCAATGAGGAATTGAGAGGGACCAGAGTAGGCATTTTCCTTTGAGCTGAAACCCTTTTTTCAAGCTCCACAGCCTTTCTACAGGTCTCTTCGGCCAAAAAGGTGATATTAGAGTCAACATTATCTCTTTCAAACTTATCAAAAGCAAGTCTAGGAATCCTCATACTAACCACGCAATTGGCTTGTATTCTTTACTGCCAAAGGTCTTAGGAACAGAAACATTAGAGCAATTAGATACCATATCTTCAAAGTCAGTCTGGGGAGGTTTCTTTGGGTCTGGCTCTTGAGCAAATCCTTTGTGAACATATGCTTTAGGCTGCATACCCGTAGGGATAGAGTTTTTAGTAATAGGATTCTATTTAATAGTGTTACCAGTAATAGATTTTTGGAAGGCAGCTGTTTCAGCAGTTTTCTCTCTTTGAATGTCTTGGAGGATTACTTGTATTGGTTTAGAAGTAGGGCAAGCTATACCAAGGTCATATTTAGGGATGTTAGGATTATAAGTAGACATAAAACTTTCTCTGGCATTTTGTTTGCTCATGTCCCAATATTCCGAAACTGTAGCATAGATCCTGTAACCTTTCGTATCTATAGATGACCCAGATTTTTGGCAAATCCAACCTATGGATCCAAAAACCAGCTAGAAAAGGTTTAGAGATATCCATACAAACCCTAGCTCTTATGAAGCTTTTTTTGTCATGCTTATGAAGCTTCTAATAACTTTCCCCTCGCCACAATGGGCTCCTCAATTTCCGTGATTGCTACCCACTTTTTTCGAAAGGGTAACTACATTTTGACCATTTAGATATTGCAATGATTCATACTAAGGAAGTTATGCTGAAATCACCCTTTCGAACCATAAGTTCAATAAGCTCCGCTGGATCATCCAGATTTGTTGAAGAAGAGGCCGTCGATAAAAAGGAGGCCATGGTCAACCAGAAGCAGAGACAGAAGACCTGAACCGCATAAAAAGAAGGCACAAAATAGGGGTGAAAACACGTTGTACTCGACTAGGATCAGTGTAAACAAATTGCAACCAAGGCGCCCAAAAGGAAGGAGCACAGAGAACTATCAAGATGCAAAATCAAGCTGGGACAAATACCTAAAAGGCTACAAAACCCTAGCGAAGAAACCCTAGGGGACAAAGGCGCCTTCCCTTTTGATTTATATCCCAATAGTGCATTCCCAACATACCAAAATTGTATAATCAGTAATTAGAGTCACAAATGAGGACGTCCGGTCAAAATTCTTCAATAGGTCAAAACCCATAAGCATGTCGGGTTAAGCCAACCTAGTTAGCTACTGAGCTGTGTTTATTATAGTCCAACCCAACTTAAAATATAATGCAGCGAGCCAACGACCCACTGAACAAAGTCTAATTTGTAATAAAGAAAACAAAAAAAGTTTAAAAAATATATTAAAGTAGACTTAATCTGGCCCATAAACTGGGCCAAAAAGGCCTATCTTTTTCTGAGTCTCTATTTAGCGAGACTAGCCCATCTCAGAATACAAGTCATTGCATCGGCTCATTAAGCTGGTCTAAAATAGACATCTCTACTTTGCAATATTAAAATAAAAATTGCAATTATTTGTGCCTATTATATATATATATATATATATATATATATATATATATATATATATATATATATATATATATATATATATATAAAAAAAAAAACGTATATTGCTTCATATATTTTTTTGTTGGTATGAACTGTGTGTATATATTCTGCATACAGAATCAGTAGAGACTAATTTTTCGAGCTGGGTAGGACCACAATGGGCAAAACTATCTCTCTCAAGAGATTTAACGTTGTTGCATTATCAATGCTGGATTCGAACCCAAGACCTTGATTAAGCTAAAAGAGACTCAAACCATCTCATCAAAATGTCTTTGGGTTACTGCTTCGTATCATTTGTTCCGGCATTAAAATGTATTGAAGAGTAACAAGTGATCGGCTGCATAAATAAACATTTAAAACTTTTGATATACTACTCTATAACTTGAACTTTAATTACTTCCTTTCCTATGGGTTTGGTCATGTTAAATTATCATCACAAAAGTCAAGTTAAAACCGACTTTTTTTCTTTTTAACTAAAAGTTAAAACCGATTAAGCAGTTGTGGTATAGGTAATTTGTCTACGTACTCCAACTGGCTTCGGTTTGGGGAGACATTATACATTTATATGACAAATCAAAATTAATTAAAAAAGGATTTGAATGTAACTAATAAATTTATGAAGATGAAAGAGATGGGGGATTCACAACCATATAACTGATAGATTTGGTAGTGATAGACGTTGAAGGGAGAGGTTGGAAACTACTGGCAATGACGCAAAAACAGATTCACAAAGGAATTGTGATGGAAGGAAGCACATGATGATGGTAGACTAACTAGAGTGTAACAATTGCAAGGGGACCATGGTAAACAAAAATGTAGGGGCACCAAATCGTTAATTAATGCAAACCGTGTGAGGTAGTTTGGATAAATCTCTCTCTAAACTTGTATGAAAGTAGAAATATCTAATAAATCTTATATCTTAAAAGTAGAACTAGTAGAATACCCGTGCATACGCACGAGCCATTGCTCGTGTTCTTTTTATGAATGAAACTTAGACAGTCTTAAAATAGTATGAGCATTACCCCTGTGAAAAGAAAGATAAATTTAAAGTAGATAAAAATGAGTTTCAAATAAATATATATCATTGCAAACTATCCGCTATCCCCGTATTTTGTTATATATCGATCGCTTATTCCGTGTTTTTATATGTATCGGTCACGCTTATCTCATAGTTTCAATTGATTATTTGAGTTGATTAGTAGATTATAGGAGATAGTAAAAGATAGATAGTAGATTATCAATAAAAAATACGTATCCCGTGTTTTCTTATATATCAGTGACAACTATTTGTCCTATTTTAGGTATTAGTGAGAAATATTTGTCGCGTGTGTTTTAAATAATAATCTGTTTAAATAGTCATTAAACCTTCTTGTTTTTTAGGTAGTAGGTTTATAGTAGTCTTTAAAAATTTAAATTACCAATGCCAAATATTAATCCATGCAGTTATCCCGTGTTTTTTTATATATCAGTGTAGTTATCTCATAGTTTCAATTGATTATCAATAAGAAATATTTGTTTTAAATATTAATCGGTAGTTTAAATAATCATTAAGTCTTCTTGTTTTTTAAATAGTAGGTTTATAGTAGTCTTCAAAAATTTGATTATCAATGACAAATATTAATTACAGTATTTTTTTATATATCGATGCAATTATCCTGTGTTTTTATATATCGATGCGAGTTTATCTCGTAGTTTCAATTGATTATCAATAAGAAATATTTGTTTTAAATATTAATCAGTAATTTAAATAATCATTAAGTCTTCTTGTTTTTAAAATTGTAGGTTTATTGTAGTCTTCAAATTTTTTGATTATCAATGACAAATATTAATTCTGTGTTTTTTTATATATCAATGCAATTATCCCGTGTTTTTTAATATACCATTGCAGTTATCTCGTAGTTTCAATTGATTATTTTGGTTGATTAGTAGATTATAGTAGATAGTAAAAGATAGATAGTAGATTATCAATAACTTTTTCCAATAAGGTGATGATAGATTTTTTTCTTTTGTTTTTTAGTGTGACTCATTTATATTTTTATAGGTAATTTTAGTAGAGTAGTATTTGAATAAATATAGTGTAGATTAGAAATTTAGTTAAAAAAAACTAAAGTGAAGTGATAAGAGAAAGAAAATAATTGTTTATGGGAAAAGTAGAAGTAAAGTAAAAAGGAAAAAAGGAAGAAAGAGAATGTAAGAGAAAAGTGAAAAAGGAAGAAAGAGAGTGTAAGAGAAAAGTGAAAAAGATGATAGAAAAAGAGGGAAATGTAAGTGAAACAATTAAAAGACAAATTTGACCCTAAGAAATTGAGGTGTCAAGGTTATCAAGTGTCCTTAATGGTATTATCATATGTGGTTAAATTGTATCAATATAGTGTAGATATTAAAAAAACTTGTATGAAAGTAGAAATATCTAATAAATCTTATATCTTAAAAGATAATACAAATTTAGCATTGCTAAAAACGAAAAGGATAAATATGCAAACAAATTAACAACATTCAAGTTAATAGAAAAAAAATGGCAAAATGCCTACAAATTTGACAAAATAATAGTCACGAGAATCCCATGCCTCTGGATTTGTAGCTTTGAGGTTCTAGTCATTGGTTGAATCTACAATGGATCGAAGTTGATTTGTCGATTTGAACTAAACGAACACCACAAGATAGGAAATCAAAAACGTCGCATCAAGACGACAAACAAAAATAACGCCGCACTCAGCGGAGGAAATAAAGAAAAATATTTTGAAATAAAAGCTAGATCTAAGTAGGAACCACATATTTAGATCCAAAAAGACAACAATACGAAGGGGTGATTCCAAGTCAAAAAAAGTTGACCCAAAGTCACCTCTCTAATTTGTTGAGCAAGACGAAAAAGAAGAGTAGAGATAATGTAAAGAGAGACGACTAGGGTTTGTGTTATTGCCTAAACAAGTTTTGGAAGTGGCGTCCATCTTCCCCAGGGGACCTATCACAACACCAAGGCTCATCCAGACGATTACTCAGAAGATAGAATACTACCCCATTCCGAAGTCCCTTGAGAAGCCACCCATTCTGAACATATATGATGGTGTGGGAGATCCAGATGCTCATCTCGACTACTTAGATTTGATGCTCTGTTACCGAGGTGATAGAGATGTCGTTAAGTGCAAAATCTTCCCGCTAACTCTTTCCAAAGTGGTACTGGCATGGTTTCAGGATTTGAGGCCGAATTTAATATCGTGCTGGTCACAACTTGTCGAGCTCTTCTCTGCTCGGTTTATGGCTTCAAGGTCAAAGCCAAAATCGGGGAAGGTGCTCAAGGCGATCCAGCAAGGCGAGGACAAAACTCTTAGCGTGTACATCGAGAGATTTAATAAGGAAGTTGTGAACTTCAGAGACTTGGCTGATATTATGAGATTATACTTCATGAAGGTTGGCCTTCGACTAGGATTCTTGTTCCACATCAATGTCGGGGTCAACCAACCTAGGAGTATAGAGGATTTCCTTTAGTGATCACAAAGGTTCATTGATTATGAGGAGAATGAGTTAGCATGTTGGCTAGTAAGGAAGTCAGCGCAGAGAAAGATGTTCAACCTTAGGAAGGTAGGCAGAAGAGAGACCAGGGCGACACTTGCGTGAACCCCGAGGTCGAATTGTATGCTTCTCGGAACACACCGCACTTAATGTTTCTCGGGCTAAGATTTTAGCCGAGTGCGTAAAACCAAGTTTTGATATGTAAAGCCTCCAGTGCCTCTTGGGGAGAAACCTTGGACTTCTAAGAAAATGTACTATTTTTACTACAAGAGTAACATGCATGATACCAACACATGTAACGCTTTGAAGGACAACATGAAGGAGCTCATTCGGAAGGGAAAGCTCGGCCAATACATTAAGAAGGAAGAAGAATGAAAGCACTCTCAATCCCCTCATAAAGGAAAGGTCGTGGTGAATGAAGTCGGGAAAGATTCTAAAAATGAGGACAATGACTCAGACTCCGAGGATGATAAATGGAGGTCAAAAGGACAACCTGTGTCCATGGTGATATTTGGTGGCTACCCCGTAGAAGGAGGGGAAACAAGGAAAACAGTGAAATGAAAATGAAAATGGAAAGAGATAATGAATCTCCCTCCTCGCAGCTGAAATAAATTTGAGCCGCCCTCCCTTGACTTTAGGAGACAAGGATCTCCTTAATGGAAAACTAAAAAAAAATATATTCCATTGATCGTTCAAGCATCCATGGTGAACTTTGAAGTAAGAAAAATTCTGGTATATTAGGGAAGCTCGACGAACATAATATTTCTTGGCCTACTTGCCAAGTTGGGCATCTCGGAGGAGGATCTCACCCCTTATCGGGGATTGCACCTCTCCGACTTTAATGGATCAAAGATGAATCCTCTCGGGTACATTGAGCTCATGGTAACTTACAGCGATGAGCCTCTTACCTGAACTATTAAGACCCCCTTTCTGGTCCTGCCATTCTAGTGGTCTATAATTGCATAATTGGTAGGCCGACTTTGGGTCAATCGGGCGAATGGCCTTGGTGTGTGTTTGGTTCTGCGGTGATGAGAATTGAGTTTGGCAGAATTGAGTTTAGTTAAAAGAGAGTCGAAAGTAACGTGATTTTTGTTTGGATACGTTTACCAAAAAGTGATTTTCACCCATCATTGTTGTTTGGATAGATTAGATGAAAATAACTTTTGAGTGTAAAATTACAAATGGGTATCGACATAAAATTATATTAATACTTACGATTTAATAAAATAGACAAAGAAAAACTAAATTACCATATAAATATATAAATTAAAATAGGAGATTATAATTTAAACTAAATTATAAACAATAAGTTGGGTTGAGTATGATTTTGTTACCAATGCCTTTAGCGAGAAAAATTTCAATCCTAGTTGGGTAACCCGAAACGATTAAGGCTGAATTTGAACCTATTGAATCTAACGAACTCCCTCTTTTTAAGAAATCTCACACATTAGTGGAGAATATTTCATCGCGGAAGGACAGACCGTGATCTAAACGAAATTAATTCCCGAAGTAACTGGCTCAAGGTCCATGGTAAAGAAGAAAGAATAACAAAAAGAAAAATAAAGGAAGTCGAAAATACCTAGTAACGAGATTAGTTGATTTCTGGTAAAGAGCTTGAAGATCAGCCTAGACGATTGAAGGCTCGCCAGAAAACTCAAATGCTCGCTGAAAATTTTGAAGTCGGCAGAGAGGAGAACTCAAGCGAAGAATTCACGAAGGTACAAATGAGGAGGTCCCTCCAATTTATAGTAAAATTGGGGGCAACGATGGACTGAAGTCTAACCGTTGTAACCTTAGAACGCAATGATGGAGCTGTTGCAAAAAAACGAGGCATCATAGACATTGCCATAATAACACGACTCTTCAATCAACCAAGACAAATCAGACTTCACCTATCCCATCAACGAATAATAGCCAATCGTCACAAAGGAATCAACAGTCATGATCCAACATCATGATCCTGGTAAACTTACTGGTTGAGGGTACGTAGCCGACCTCAAATGACCGCACTGACATGCCTGGGGGTAGCACGATAGGTCGACGTATCATCTCGACTACAACATTTTGACCCTACGACAACGCTTGAAAACCGTTGCATAAAGCCGTAAAACCGTTGTCTTTTCCTTTGGCAACAGTTTTGAAACCGTTGTTGTTGTTGCGGGCGTTGCCTATTCTTTAGGCAACCGTTTTTGCTATCAAAGGCAACACCCTCACAAAACCGTTGCTATTGAAGGTACAAAGACAACGGTTTTTGTAACTTTCTTTGAGGACAGTTTAAAACCGTTGCAGTCAATGAAAACGTTTTTAAACCGTTGTCGAATATAAAACCATTGTCTATACACATCATATACAACAGTTCAAAACCGTTGCCATAGATAAAAAAAATTAAAAAAATTAAATTAATTTTTAGATGTCCATTTCATCCATATGAAAGAGAACAAAAACTAGGTATAATATAATTCCAATTTAAGACAAATGATCAATTACACAAACCAAAAGTTACATGTACTATAGAAACTTACCCTCCCTAGATTCCTACTTTAATTTTGGTGGAAACAACTAACATTATAATTCACAATATATTAAGGAAAAAATACTTAAATATATCCCATCAACATAGGGAAGAGACTAAGTAAAGCCCAAAGCACACATGCTCATCACTGATAAAAGCCATTATATTAACAAAACTAATAATCCTAGTCTCTATTCAAGTTGTTGCTTGTCGATCATCCTTGATTCTTTTTGAAGTTTCTGCACAAAAAATAAAAAGTCGAAGCAAATATGATAAAACAAAGACAAAAGGAATGAAAATGATAATGAATATGCATAAACAGGAACTGCTGGCTAAAACAACAATGCTATAAATGGAACCAAGAACACCCCCCTCACAAAAAAAGAGGATACATAGCATACCTAACTGTGTAGTAAATGCAACATATTGCAATTTTTGAAGATGAATTGGAATTTCATTAGCAATATCGTGATGAATAATTGGGGGAAAAGGTGGCCAATTCTTCTTCTCCAAAACAATTCTAGCTGCAAAACAAAATGTAAATATCTATTAGAAGAATTAAGCAGACCTAATTCCAGGTTTCAACAAAACAATGAAAAAAAAATCCAAATAGCAATCAAATAATTCACACTGAACATGCAAGTATAGGCCTAGGATTCAAGAGTATCTGATATATTCAGAAAAGTGTATTAAACAAAATAGATGGGCCTCAGAATTCAAGAAACAAGGTCATGTAGAACAACAAAACTTGAATACTTTCCACGTCTTGATAGTGTAAAAAAATGATATTTTTACAAACAAAACAACTGAAGCAACATACATAATGATCGTAACGCAAACACACCTGCTATAGAAAACCATCAATGGGGGCAAACAGATTCACAACTCTGTCTTAACGATTCAAGGGTATCTGGAGTAAATGGAGAAAAAACATTTCAAACATAAACCAAAGGTATTCATGCCATTCTGAAGAGATGCTTAAATTAACAACAATGCCGATGATAATTTTAATGATTCTGCATGACATGAAATCATTCTACTGAGATACAATACTCTGGTTTCGGAGCTACTACAGAATAGCAGGCTAAGACTAGTTCTGCAACAATGCTCAAAGAGAGGTCATAAAAGAGATAAAATGTTTGTATTAACACAATGCCAGGGAAGATATGGGCTATATGATTAATCACACCTTCAGTAAAAGTTGAGTTACATCCTTCATAGTAGACACCTGCTCCTCTGTAAGATTTTCAACATAGACACCTGATATGACATCTTCTCTAATATGGATAAAGGACAAAATATCACTTCACTTATAGTATAAAGCAGTGAAACATGAGAAATAAATAATCACTATAGTGTTCTAAATTTAACCTGTAGGTTCCTTTGATTTGGATCCAGCAGATCTGTGATTTGCTCATTGTATATCTGGCAAAAACAAATTGTGTCATTACTAATAAAATGACATTAGTTAAGCAGGTCCCGACACGACCATGAAAATAAAAAATTGAGTCAATAAGCAAAAACAGAACTATTGAAACCAAATTAAGCAATTCTCGACTAGAGGCACCCCAACATGCTCAAAACAGATAAAACTTATAGCTCACACTTAAACTGATAAAAACTATTAAAAACTCACATGCTCATGATGTGGCAACTTTAAATGGCAAGCTCTTCTAATCATTAACACCTTAAAGTACAATTTTATTGAATAACTGAGAGTAGGAGAAGCTTCGTTCTGCTCAGCATCCATTATCAGACTATAACCTGTCATGCAAAACAATAAATCAGAAGCAGTGAAAAGAAAATCATAAAGCATGAGATTGAGAGAGAAATATGGAAGAAATCCGAAAAGAACTGTACCAATAGCAGCAAAGAGAAATCATTCACGGGAGAAGCTAGAGTGGAAATTGGCCAAGCAAAGCATGTCTTGAGTATTTGTTAGGAATCTGTTAGCATTGTGCATTTATCTAGCCTGTTAATTCATACATGAATTTGATCAATCACAACTTACTTTAACTATTTATTATAGCCACTAAATAAGTATCACTAGTCTTCTATTTAACTTGAAACCACAACCTTGCTCCATTCCCAAGTCTTAGAATCAAGAGACCACATATCTGAATGAATGATTCCTTTTTGAGAGGTACTCTTGTCGGATGAAACTTCGTTGAGTATCCCCCATATAAAAAATCTGCAATGTGAAAGTAACTTTGTAAAAATGACAGCTTCTGAAGCATAAATTTTATAGAAATAACCAACCAAATTAATTACAATGATGAAACAAAACATAGGGAAAAAATGACCACTTTCATGTACACAAGCATAAAAATTAGCTTCATACAAGTGGATAAGTGTTTACAAATCCTCCTGACCAAGCATTCTTGAAATTCAATATCTCTCCGCCAAAGAACAGATGGGAGCAAACTTTGCTTTCCACTGTATTAAGTGAAATCTCAAAATTTGCCTGAATTTTCAAACCAGCAGTCCTTTAGCAAAGAACCAATAGACATCCATTAATTATTTGAAATTGAGGCCTATAGGATATCTCCAGTTAAACCTTGTCGTTACAACAAATAGTTCCAATTTTTTTTTGATATGCCAAAGTCTGGAAGATACAAATTGAGCACTTTTTGCTTCACAAATTGAAGCTTGAAACAAGCTTAGCACTGGATCTACAACTAAAAATTATGTTCCAAAACACATACTCAATAATCGCTCAGAACTAAACTAGACATAGCTTCAATTTTCATAAATAAAAAAAAAGTGGAAAATTATTTTCAAGAGATTAGGGAAAAACAGAGCAAGTCAAGAGCAAAGATTAGGGCAAAGACGGTGCATGCTTTCTTCCTTCGTAATAAACAATCCAAAAAACACTAAAATCACAATATTTCAAAATCACAGAACCCTAAGAAAAATCAAAACAGAAAAATGATAAATCATTGCCTTACTTGGCGACATACGATTCGATTATCGCCTTACCCTACTTCAACGGCAGAGAGTCGGTAAGTGGCTGATGTTAGCGCCTTGCCAAAGCCTTCATAGCGCCTTGCCTTGCCTTCGGATGTTGCCAAATTTGCAAACGTCGTGTCTTACCTCATCATCTCGAAGACTAGACTCGTGAAATTTTGGCACTGATGTGTAAAATAAGGGTTTTAGAGAGAATGATGTTCAAATTTTGGGAAACAAAAACGCGGAAGCCCCAAAACGCGGAAGCCCCAAAAACGGTCTTGAGAGCATATTTTTGCAAAACAAAAATTATTTCATCCGTAAAACACGAAAATATCAACCAAACAAAATAAAATGTTGTTATAAATTTACCTTGATCAAATCTAAGGATCTCTTCAGGGTCCTCCTCGTTAAATAGATAGTGAGGTTGCCCTTTCAACCAATCTAGCAAGCAAACAAGCCCTTCTAACATTGTGTGTTTTAAGCAACAACGATGATCTCCGAGTACCCTTCCTCCCGTGCTGAATGCACATTCTGATGCCACCGTTGAAACGGGAATTGCCAACACCTCTCGAGCTATGCTTGAAAGGACGGGGAACCTTACAGAGTTGACTTTCCACCAACCCAATATATCAAAACTTACATTTTTGTTGTAAGGTTCAGCTGATTCCTTTAAATACTTGTCGATCTCTGATTGTGGATCAGCTTTATGCCCAGTTTTTCTGAAATAGAGGTACACTGGATCATCTTCATCTAAATAATCATCCAGCTGTGAGTCTGGTTGGCTACTAGGCTCTATACCTTGATATTGAGCATAAAGTGATTTTAGGGAAGTCATCACTTTTAGCTTCAATTCGGTGGCCTTCATATCATCGCCACATAGAACACCAATATGATACTCCACAAATGAATACTTCATCCTAGGATCAAGGATGGTAGCAATCCATAGCAAAATGTTCATTGAACTGGGATCTCCCCAATATTTGTTGAATTTTGTTTTCATACCCTCTGCCATTTTCTTTATGCTCGGGTTGCTATCCCCCAAAAAATTACGGATCTTTGTCCCAATGCCAAAAACCTCTTTCATGTAGAGATTGCTAGTGACATAAGACGTTCCAGACATACTTTTAGTAGAAAGCATAAACATTTCCAGAAAAGGCACCACAGCTTCTGTAGGATTTGGAGGGGCTTGCCTTTGTCTTTTGTTTGATCTATTTGGAGGGTACTCCTTGCATCTAGACAAATGGGTCTTCATTGCAGATGTCCCACTCAAACACTTAATTAAGACATCGCAATAAAGACATTTTCCGTACATTTCAGCTTCTTTACTAAAATGGTTCCACACATCGAACCGAGTTTTACGCTTACAAGTGTTAGGAAGAGGAGGTAATGCATTTCCCGTGGCAGCTGGTGTGGTTTGTACCTCCGGCTCTTCAGCATTTTCCAGCAATGTAAAGTCTAGAATAAAATCGTGCGACGACATGAATTTCTCCTACAATATCACAAATTAAGTCAAGAATCTTATACAATGAATCTGTTCCAGAAATCATTATTAATTCTAAACCAGTATACACATTGCAACCTAAATCAAGCAAACACATGCCACATAATTGATTTCGCATCAGCATATTCACTGCACAAGGCACAAAGTTATTGCATATCTACAAAGCAGAAAACCAGAATAAAAGAATTTCCAGTTAGAGGAGATGCTTTTAGTGATCACATTGTATGCAAAATATAATAGCAGCAGCTCTTAATAATCATTGATCAATGCTCTATTCTTAATAGCAGCAGCTCTTAATATATCTACAATTAAGCCAAGTGTCAGAACATACTAATACACAAAATCACCATAAACTTGGATTTATTTTTATGGTGATTTTATGACTACATCTTAAGAAGTAGAGCAAAGTCATAAATCCGAAGTATAAGAAGTAGAGCAAAATACCAGAATTGTTGTAGTGCAAACCTATTACAGAACATACTATGCATGCAGCAAATCATGAATCATGAAAAACCCAAATCACATATACATCAGTCTATACTTTATCAACACCAAATCATGATTTGTGTGATTTATGTCTGGGATTACATAAACTTGGATAAAAATCACACAAATCATGATTAGGGTTCGAACTTGGATACCCATTAGCAGTTTAAAACTGGATAAAAAACCCAAAAGCAGTGAGGATCGAATAAATTTACCTAACTGATATGTGAATAGGGTTCGAACTTCAGTTCTTCAGTTCGAACTTCAGTTCTTCAATTCTTCAGTTCTTACAGTTTGCACAGTTCGAAACTCTAACTGAGAGATGATGAATCAAGATGAAGATTCGTAGAGAGTAGAAGAGAAATCATGAAGAATCGCAGAGACTAGAAGAGAAATCATGAAGAATCGCAGAGAAGAAGTGAGAGTGAGAGAGCCATAACGAGAGGCTGTTCAAGAGCAGAGTAGTTCGAACTGAAACTGAGAGGGTGAAAGGCCGAAGGCGTGAGTCGTGTGAGAGAGGCGGAGTAGGGTTTTCTCCTAGTAGTTCGCTAGTAGTTCGCAGTTCACTAACTGAACTGGGCTTAACAGTTCGGTTAGTGAATTGCATTGAATAAATGTAGTTCAGTTCAGAACTATTAGTAATAGTTCAGTTCTTAATAGTTCAATTCAGTTCAGTTCAGCAGTTCAATTTGGTTTAATAGTTATTTTGAACCGCCCTAGTTGTATGTTCCAAATGCTTTGGGTATGTAAAAACAATCAATTCGATAAGGCCGACTTCTACGCCACATTTAAGATGAACGAAACTCAAGCGCCCTAGTAACCAGATCAATAGTGGAGATCATTTGGTACCTTATTGCACGATCGAGGTTCAACCTCGGGCTCACGCGCCTTACAAAGAATCAAACCACGTCAATGGCACAGTTCCCTATAAATATGTTGTCTAATCAATACATATTTAATATTGCATGACACCTTTTTCTCTGAACTAAATTGACCGTCAGAGTGTGTGTAGGTACCACCCCTCACCAGAGCACCGGGTCAGAAAATCTTTTGGAGCAATTCTGACTTACTAGTCGACATCAATTCAGCTTAGCTTCCAGAACTGAGTCCGTCTTCCAAGACAGATCAATAATTATTCAGATATAAGATTAATGATGGATTGTACCAAAAGAAAAGAAGCCTAATGTTGGATCAATGTTCAAACATATAAAATACAATCATTATTTATTAATTAGATAAGCTAGATTAGAAAAGACATTGCTTTTTTAAAATGGTAAGAGTCCTCTTTACGATGAAAAAGAAGTCAAAATTTTGAACAGATAAAAAGTACTGGAAGAAAGAAAAGCTTAAATTACACAACACAAATTGTATAAACTAACTGAGTTGTGGTTGTCCCATTTTCATCACTTTATGTGCATTTTGATAATTTTGTGGCTGTCCCATTTTCAATAATTTATTTACGTGCATTATGAACGAAATTCCAAACATGAAACGAAGGTGATGCTAGAAAAACCTACACGATTCTCGTTATTATCACTAAAATATGAAAAGTTAGCTCACAAAAACTTGAAAAGTGAAAAAGAAAAATGATAAGGAATAAAAGAAGAAAGCACTGTTACTTTGAGGTCTTTTTCTCCCTTGTTGTTTAGTAGAATTATTATATTCTACTTCTGGGGTAGATATACTTCTGGGGTAGATATATGTCGTATCAGGGCCGTCCCAAACAATTTGGAGGCCCTGTGCGAGTTTTTAAAATTGGGCCCCTAATTGGGGTTTGAGTTTTTCTCAAAAGTCTGCGATTGAGTCATGCATGCCAATTTGATTCGATCTCGATTAAAAAAATTCAAATTTTTAGGACATATTAACTCCATACATGTAAAACTGAATTTACTAAAATTAAGCTTTTGAAAAACTAATGTATTAAGTTTCTCTATACAAGAAAAAGAGTATATATTTATATAAAATAATAATATAATAGCATGGATAGTACCAAAAAAAGGCTGAATGCTTTCCTAAAAAAAATTAAATTCTGTGTATTGTATTAACTTAGAGGTAATATAAATAAATATTTGCAGAATTGTACTAAGATTGCTAGTGGTAGAGTGGTATTGTTGTTAAATGGTGGTATATAAACTTAATATCATGGGTTCAAGTCTCAGTATAAGTTTTTTTTGCAGAAAATTTAATTCTTTAAAAACAATTTAAAACATAAAAATGATGCTATTGGGATTCGAACACGGGAAACACAAGCTATGGAGCGCGATATGAACCACTGAGCTACAAGCAAATCGGTAACAATTTTGCAAATATAGTGTATATATAGACTGATTCTTTTTTTCTCGGGGCCCCTAAAATGTAATTTTGGGCTGGCCTCACTGTGCGATCGCATATGCCACACAGCCTGCGCGCCCGCTGTCGTATGTATTTCAACAATGATATTTGGACAAAAAAATTTAGACAAAAATAGGCAAAAATTAATTTATAATATCAATTAACCAAGTTTTTTAGGTCATTAACTAAATGATCAATTAACCAAGTTTTAATTGTCAAAAAAAAAAATTTAACCAAATTTTTAATCAACGTCTCGAAAACTGTGAAAAAGCAGGTTGGCTAATGGTCTAAAAAACTTAATTAATTGGTGTTGTAAGTTGGTTTTTGTCTATTTTTGGCTGAATTTTTTTGCTACATAACATTATTGTATATATATCCTATGTAAAATCATAAATAAATATGTATATATAAAGGGGAGTAATGTTATATGAACAAAAAGTTTCAGACAAATGTAGCCAAAAACCAATTCATAACACCAATTAACCAAGTTTTTTAGACTATTAACCAACCTATATTTTCAGAGTTTTTTAAGCCATCAACTAAAAACTTGGTTAATTGGTGACTTGGTTAATAGTCTTAAAAACTGGTTAATTGATGTTGTAAATTGGTTTTTGTCTATATTTGTCTGAAATTTTTTGCCAAATGTCATTACTCCATAAAGGGGTGAATGTTAATTTGCACAAATTTTTCTTTTTTGTGTATTGTGCACAAGTAACTTTTGACCATTGATTTTTTGTGCAGATATTTGGATGGTGCAGATTGAAGTTGGGTACCCAGTAATGCTATTTCTACAAGGAATATGACAAATGTATAGACAAAAATACTAAATACACATACTTATACGGTGTTGGGACCCATTTAGAGTTTAAAAAACAAAAAGAATCTGAGTGAAAAAAGAAAAGAAAAGGAAAGAACGAGTTATGTGGAGTGGAGTGAAGAGATTGGCACCATCTCCTCCATCAGAGAACTCAGTTGAACTCTCCCTCTCGCATTAGAGAATAGCACCGTCTCCTCCATCGCAGTCTCTCCTCCCTCCCATTGCTCTCCCCTTCAATCTCTCACCGGCTCCGTCAATCTCGCACTCTCTCACATCCCTCAAAATCATTAAAGTTGAAAATCACCGTTCTTCACCGTCAATCTCGCACCACCGTAAATCACTATTGTTCTTCTCCGTCAGTCTCTCACCACAGTCAATCGCGCACTCTCTCCGTCAATCTCGAACCAGTGCCATCTGTCACAAGTGTTAGGGTTCAACATCGAAACCCCTTTCTCATTGTCTCATTCATAATCATAACGAAAGTACACTCACTTCAAAATCTATTCTATTAATGTTACTCATCGAATCCATTCCTTCTGGTAAGTTCAACATACTCCAAGCTTCAATGTCACTTTTTCAATTTTTATTTTTTATTTTCAGCATTTTAGTTTGGATATTTATGTGAGTAGTTCTCTCTTTGTGATGTACTCCAAATTTGGGGACATGGATATTGCAAGGTTATTGTTTGATAAAATGTTTGTGAAAGGTTTTACTGCTTGGAGTACTTTGATCTCGAGGTATGTTTGTGAAATGTAGATACAAGCCATTATTTTAAAATTTTCCTAATTCAGGCCTTCAATAATTTTTTCCTCCCTTTTTGACTATTCTAATTCAATTTAGAACAATCTTGTTATTTGTGGGAGGGAAGAAAGTTAAAAGGGTTAAACACCTAGCTCAAATTGTGTATTTACAATCTGAGTATGGGTTGTTCAAGTGTTTGGTAGCTGATTGTATATTTACACTAACTCAGATTAAAGTAGTGACTTTGGGATTTGGGCTGGTTCATTGGTTGGGAGTGGAGAAATGTTAAAGTATTATTCAGATTGATGCAATAATCTTTTGGATTGTCTAAACTCTATCTAGTCATTGATTGATATTGGGTGACTAGAACATGATTGTCATAGATGTTGATATCAAATAGAAAAGCATAAACGTTATTTGTGGATATGCTTGCATCTGATATAAGACTCAATTTTTAGAGGTGAAAATGTTTCTGGTTTGCATTGAATTTTCTAGGTTTAATTTCTATGCTAAATTCGAGACTGTCTAGCTTCAGAGCTGAAAGTGTTTTTGGTTTGCATTGTGTTTTTTGTTTCAACATTATAGGTTCAATTCAATATCAGGTGTGTAACCTTGTAGATGATGTGGCGTATGGCGGTGCGACGTCGAGTTAACTTGGTTGGTATGGACAGATTTAAGGTGTCGATGGAAGTGAAAATTCCAGAGCCCTTCATTTTGTCGCTTAAAAGATATTACATTGCATAAAGTTATATTGTTCAAAATGTTACAGTAAATCATAATCTTATATTGCAATGTCACTTTGGTTTTAGGCATCTTATGAAGTTGTGAGAATTAAAGCCAATTTGTTAAATTTGTATTTCAATGTACTTTTCCATTCATTTATCAGATTTGTTCTTCATTTGAACAGGCTCAAGAACGGTTTATAGCTGCAGTTGATGAGCCTGCAAAAGCACAACTCCAAGTGATGTCTGCTCCATGGATATTTAGATGCAAGGATGGTACTAAGATAGAGCAACACATTTTCTATAAATTTGTAATAATAATAGTAGATGCCTTAGATCTTGTACTAAATTGTAAACAAAAGATTTATTGTACTCTTGCAACATTGAATTGTAAATACAAATATACTAGAAGGTTCAATCTCATTTTCATCTTAGATTCAAAAGTCATGCTTATAAGTAACCTCTAAAGCCTTATAGACAATCTCAACAGGGGTTAGGAACCATAAATGTATGCAAAATAGCTGAGTTCAAATAAAATCTAATTTCTCAGCTTGAATTAGATCACCATGTCACCTTCGCAAATACCCAAGTTTTTCTTACAGATAACCAACCTGTTATTTTCATATTTTCCATACAAAATTGGTCATGAGACTACAAGTGGGTATTAAATGAGTGGGCTGAGAATCATAAACGTAAATACAAGGACATAGCAGACTTCTTAAGTACCAACTTCAAGTAACATGGTAAGTTTTATAAGGAAATAATGGAAATAACAGGTTGGCCAATCATAAGCAAAACTTGGGTAACTTTGAAGGAGATTTGGTGATTTAGTTCAAACTCATAAATTATGACATTTGAACACGTCATGTCATAGAGATTACATTTATGGATCCTAGCAGACTTCTTTAGTACCCACTTCAAGTAACATTGTGTGATGTAGAAGGAAATAATAGAAATAACAGGTTGACCAATTATAAGTAAAACATGGGTAATTGTGAAGGAAGGTTGGTGATTTAGTTCAAATTCATAAATTATATGATTTGAACACCCCGTGTCATAGTGCTTACATTTATGGGTTGTAGCAGACTTCTTTAGTACCCACTTCAAGTAACATGGTAAGTTTCAGAAGGAAAAAATGAAAATAATAGGTTGGCCAATTATGAGAAAAACTTGGGTAAATGTGAAGGAGGATTGGTGATTTAGTTCAAATTCATAAATTATATGATTTGAACACCCCGTGTCATAGTGCTTACATTTATGGGTTGTAGCAGACTTCTTTAGTACCTACTTCAAGTAACATGGTAAGTTTCAGAAGGAAAAAAAATGAAAATAATAGGTTGGCCAATTATGAGAAAAACTTGGGTAAATGTGAAGGAGGATCAGTGATTTAGTTCAAATTCATAAATTATGTGATTTGAACACCTCGTGTCACTATCCTTACTTTTATGGCTCCTAACTCTCACTCATTTAATACTCACTTGTAGTCGTATGGTTAGTTTCACAAGGAAAAGATAAAAAAGGCAGGTTGGTTATCTAGAAGAAAAACTTGGGTATTTGTGAAGGGGACTTGGTGATCCTATTCAAGCTGAGAAATTAGATGTCTTTGAGATTTTCACCATAACTTCTATAACTCACAAGGGGTGTGCTAAACATAAAAAACTTAATAAAACATGTGAAACTACCGTAGCGGTTCACTCAAAAATATGCTTTTACGCAGGTTGGTTATATGGCCATAAAACTTGGGTAATTCCTTGATGACCTTGGTCAGAAGTATCAGATTCTATATTTAGTGGACAAGACCAATGCCCTCTGAATTGGGTCTGATAAAGGGGTGTCCTAAAGATATAAAACTTAATAAACCATGTGAAACTACGATGAGTGGTGAACTCAAAATATGCTTTTACGCAGGTTGGTTATATGGGCATAAAACTTGGGTAATTCCTTGATCACCTTGGTGAGAAGTATCAGATTCTATAAAGATCTACTGCTTACATTAGATTGGTGCTATGAGGAGCAAGATCATAGTAATACACTCGCGGTGAAAAAGACAATTAGAACGGAATGACGTAGATATGCTTCATTACACTCGCGGTGAAAAAGACAATTAGATTGGTTTATGACATTCAAAAGTTGGTTAATTAATGTATTATCCTGACTATCTTGTACAAAGGGAGTAAGTACATCTCACACCACAAACATTTGACTTATACTTACATGAATTGACGTATTGAACACTTCAATAGATCACTCATTCTGTTCCACATTGATCAGGAAAGAAAAGCATTTGAAAAAAAAACTTGGTTTATTCCTTTCAAAAGTTGGTTAATTACTATTTTAATCTGGCTATCTGGTACAAAGAGAGCAAGTCCATGTTACACCACAAACAATTGACTTATACTTACAATGATTGACCTATTTAAAACTTTCAATATATCCCTCATGCTTTTCCACACTAAGTAGGAATGAAAAACATATGAAAAACCAACTTGGCTTATAACATTCAAAAGTTGGTTAATTGATGTGCTATCCTGACTATCTGGTACAAAGGGAGCAAGTCCATGTTACACCACAAACAATTGACTTATACTTACAATGATTGACCTATTTAAAACTTTCAATATATCCCTCATGCTTTTCCACACTAAGTAGGAATGAAAAACATATGAAAAACCAACTTGGCTTATAACATTCAAAAGTTGGTTAATTGATGTGCTATCCTGACTATCTGGTACAAAGGGAGCAAGTACATGTCACACCACAAATATTTGACTTATACTTACATGAATTGACGTACTTAGCACTTCAATTGATCCCTCGTTCTGTTCCACATTGATTAGGAAAGAAAAGAAGTTTGGTTTATTCCTTCCAAAAGTTGGTTAATTACTGTGTTAACCTGGCTATCTGGAACAAAGGGAAGAAGTTCATGTCATAGCACAAACATTTGACTTATACTTACATGAATTGACGTATTTAGCACTTCAATAGATCTATCAATTGGTTTCACAATGATTAGGAAAGAAAAACATTTGAAAAAAACCTTGGTTTTTTCCTTTCAAAAGTTGGTTAATTACTGTGTTAACTTGACTATCTGGCACAAAGGGAACAAGTTCTTGTCAAACCACAAACGTTTTACTTATACTTGCATTAATTGACATATTTATAACTTTCAATATATCCCTCATGTTTGGTTTATTCCTTCAAAAAGTTGGTTAATTGTATCGGGTCGTGGCTAACTGACTCAAATTGGCAAGTCAGATGACACTTAACTATCCTATGCTTTGTGCTTATATTTAGGGTCCCAAGGCACTCACGTAAAACCCTCATTAGTTACGTGGTGAGTTTCACAAGGAAAAAATGAACGAAACAGGTTGGTCATTTGTCACTAAAAGTTGGTTAATTATGTTGGAAAAGTGGTTAGCTGATTCAAAGTGACAAATTAGATGACCCTTAACCACTCTATGCATTTTTCTTACATTTAGGGGTCTCAAGACACTTATGTAGTACCCCTCTTGTAGTTACATGGTGAGTTTCACAAGGAAAAGAGGAACAAAACTAGTTAGTCATTTATCACAAAAAGTTGGTTAATTAATTGTATGGGGACCATGACTAACTGATTTAAACTGACAAGTTAGATGATACTTGACTGCCTTATGCTTTGTGCTTATATTTAGGGGTATCGGGGCATTCACATTGTACCCTCTTTTAGTTACGTTGTAAGTAAACAATGATTAGTTGTTCAACATTTCACCTGCTTATGCTACCAGAGTTTTTCTTTAACTGCACAGGTTGAGCATTTGAAAAATATATTATCTCAGATACATGGTAGATAACAGAAAATAAGCAAATGGTGCTTTTGAAAGCTCTGTCAAAATTAAACATTCTAAATTAGAATATCATGCTCAAGAAATTGAACCAAATAAACTAAGAAAACTTCTCAATCAAAACATAAACATTTACTTCTTTGTATCAACGGCTCCACCAGCCCTCATCTTTCTAAGAACATTGAACATCTCTTCATGCTTCTTCTATGCACGTTTATGAGTTCCAAGCTTTCTCTTGGCAACCTTCAGCGCCCTCTTATCCTTTCCAACCTTCAGTAACTCAGTTATGCGCTTTTCGTAAGGCGCAAAACCAGCAACCTCGCGAATGAGGTTCCTTACGAAGTGCACACGATTGCTAGTGTTCCCTTTGCGATCGGAGGGACGAGGAGGAAGTTCCTTCTTGGTGACAACACGACCCTTGTTCAATCCAACAAAAAGACCCGTACTTGGCTGCTTAGGAGCCATTTCCCTGTTGCAGTGCTGCGTGCTTGCAAGTGACTGAAACCAATTATGCTACCAGAGTTGAAATCTACAGAATAAAATTCTCAATATGCAATGAGAAGTTAATACCAAGATATTCTCCCAGATCAAGTTCTTGACCTTTCCATCCACTCTGTCCCAAGCTTCTGATAATACCTTGCCTTGTTTCGTGCTAACATAGCCACACAACTCTTAAATCTGATAGAGAAATCACCAATAGGTTGTAGGCGTTGAACAAATTCAATCGAGTACCTATAACCTGGCGGCCGTCTAGACGCCAACTCTTGTAATGTCGTGGCACATCTAGTCCTCTTCAAACATTAAACAAACATGGCCTTAGAATAAAAACTTGATTATATCACACAATAATTATGACGCAGATGTTGAAAAACAAATGTGCAATTAATAATTAATAATCCTTCATATCCACAAATAACGTTTATGCTTTTCTATTTGATATCAACATCTATGACAATCATGTTCTAGTCACCCAATATCAATCAATGACTAGATAGAGTTTAGACAATCCAAAAGATTATTGCATCAATCTGAATAATACTTTAACATTTCTCCACTCCCAACCAATGAACCAGCCCAAATCCCAAAGTCACTACTTTAATCTGAGTTAGTGTAAATATACAATCAGCTACCAAACACTTGAACAACCCATACTCAGATTGTAAATACACAATTTGAGCTAGGTGTTTAACCCTTTTAACTTTCTTCCTCCCACAAATAACAAGATTGTTCTAAATTGAATTAGAATAGTCAAAAGGGAGGAAAAAATTATTGAAGGCCTGAATTAGGAAAATTTTAAAATAATGGCTTGTATCTACATTTCACAAACATACCTCGAGATCAAAGTACTCCAAGCAGTAAAACCTTTCACAAACATTTTATCAAACAATAACCTTGCAATATCCATGTCCCCAAATTTGGAGTACATCACAAAGAGAGAACTACTCACATAAATATCCAAACTAAAATGCTGAAAATAAAAAATAAAAATTGAAAAAGTGACATTGAAGCTTGGAGTATGTTGAACTTACCAGAAGGAATGGATTCGATGAGTAACATTAATAGAATAGATTTTGAAGTGAGTGTACTTTCGTTATGATTATGAATGAGACAATGAGAAAGGGGTTTCGATGTTGAACCCTAACACTTGTGACAGATGGCACTGGTTCGAGATTGACGGAGAGAGTGCGCGATTGACTGTGGTGAGAGACTGACGGAGAAGAACAATAGTGATTTACGGTGGTGCGAGATTGACGGTGAAGAACGGTGATTTTCAACTTTAATGATTTTGAGGGATGTGAGAGAGTGCGAGATTGACGGAGCCGGTGAGAGATTGAAGGGGAGAGCAATGGGAGGGAGGAGAGACTGCGATGGAGGAGACGGTGCTATTCTCTAATGCGAGAGGGAGAGTTCAACTGAGTTCTCTGATGGAGGAGATGGTGCCAATCTCTTCACTCCACTCCACATAACTCGTTCTTTCCTTTTCTTTTCTTTTTTCACTCAGATTCTTTTTGTAAATTGGTTTTTGTCTATATTTGTCTGAAATTTTTTGCCAAATGTCATTACTCCATAAAGGGGTGAATGTTAATTTGCACAAATTTTTCTTTTTTGTGTATTGTGCACAAGTAACTTTTGACCATTGATTTTTTGTGCAGATATTTGGATGGTGCAGATTGAAGTTGGGTACCTGGTAGGCCAATTGGTAGTCAAATTTTATTATATTTGCATTATAAGGTTGAACTTTATGTAGAATTGTGATAAAAGGAATTTGTCTTTTTGTGAAGTGTTATTATCAACGTTAGTGACTTTTCTGACAAAAGTAAATATACTTTTATATATATATATATATATATATATATATATATATATATATATATATATATATATATATATATATATATATATATATAAAAAGTATGTTAATGTTTTTCAAAACTTTTATGTTTTTTTACCAAATTTTTCAGAACTATTATTAAACTATATTAAAAACGAGAATGATCTGTTGAAGTAAATTAATGTATATTAAAAAAGAAAACCATTTGTCCGATGGTAAGAAGGAAGAAGTTTCGTTCAATGAAACTACTATTATTAAAATTATTGAAGTAATTTTTTATTAATAATTTATAAAATTTTTATTAAGATAAACATCTTTTGAAAGTATTTTATGCGGTTTGTAATTTTGAGGTTTGGTGCTTCATCCGTATACATTTCAGTAGGAGGTGGAAATGGAAATATCTAACCGGCATGGTTTTGTTAAGATACATGTGTGTGTGGAGCTATGGTTTTGTTAAGATACATGTGTGTGTGGAGCTATGAAGTCCAGATACGGGATACGATACGATGTGATACAATATGTGGATACGGGAAAATTTTAAAAATCAAAATACGTTATGGCGGGGATACATCAATAAAATATTAAAATTTAAAAATATAAAACATAAAGATACTTGTGATCAAAATAAGTAAACATAGTGCCAACAAGGGTTGGTTCGAGTGGTAACTAGACTCGGATCCCACCCCTAAGGTCTCGGGTTCGAATCTTGGATGTGACAAGAACTCTATTGGGAGGAGAGAATCCACACGCGCCAAAGAAAGCCGAAAGACGTGGCACAATAGAGGTTTCAGTCATTTTTGATTTAAAAATAAATATAAATTCTAGGATACTCCCAAGATTTGTATTCGGACGTATCCGATAAGTATCTGATCTCTTTTTGATTTAAAAATAAACATAAATTCCAAGATACTCACAAGATATATAAGTATCCGGAAGTATCTGACACGTATCGATATCAGATACGGGTACATAACCTATTTTGGAGTACGAGGGTGTCGTAGGTGTGGAGGTGTCGATAGGAGGAAGCTATTTAGTTGATTTGTATTTGGATGGAAATATGTAGATGACATGGTTTTGTACTAAATGCTACATAACGAAATATAAAGGAATAAACTGGGAAATACTCAACTATAAATAAAAAGTTATGAAGTGTCATTATGTGTCACTATTAAAATGGTTTTTTTTCCATCCCCTCCTTATACCCCATACCCCATATTATGTTTTAACCAAAAAATGCCTCTACTTTTTTATAAAAAAAAACATTTTTTAAAGATTTTCGGATTTATCCCAAAATTTGAAAGGAAAAATTTAGGATTTCCAGAAATACCTCAAAAGGAGGTATTTTCGGAAGCTATTTTGACTTCCGGAAATACCTCTTTGAGATGTTTCTGGAAATCCTAAAACCCCCTCCTTCCGAATTTAGGGCTAAATCCGGAAATTTTTTAAAAACTTATTTTTTTAAATTTAATTTATTACGAGAAATAATGATATATAACGAAACTCGCTAAACTACGATAACGCTAAACGATAACGAGAAAAGAAATACGTCAAAATATAGAACATACAAGAGTAAAAATGTTACCAAATAGGAGTACAAATACGATAAAAAATTACGAAAATAATACAACTAAGGGTCCAAAAGAACTAAAATAGTCGAAAGGGTCTGATATACACTAGGTGGAATGCCCTCATCTACCATGGCACCCCGGAGAAGTGCAGCTGCTCTCTCCATCCTATCATCTGCAGTCAGTGGACCAATATCCTCAGCTGTTGCCTCTTGATCCGTGCATCCTCTGAGGCGGTTTTGAGTCGAATGGGAATGAACATCTCCAAGTACCAACTACCAACGTAGGTAATCATTAGTGCAGAGACCCGCACGGTTGTCTGACTACCAGTCTCCCTTAAAGTCTGCGCCAAGGATTGATAGAACAACAATCTCTGTACAATGGACTCCGTAGATGGAGGTGGCTCGAAATGGGTGGATCAGGAATCTGCTGGAGATATCCTAACTGCAAACGGTCCCTATCTTCCATATAGGGCACATCGACAGCGCCCTAGAGCAGCCAACCTCTGAAATGAGAAATATTGTGAAATCCAATGTACTGTCTGTGGTCATCCAAAGGGCTACATATGACTTGCTCCTGTTGTAACTCATCCAACCGCTCCCGAAAATCTTTAAGCTTGACAGTGTCACACTTCTTGTTCCCCCACCTGCTGCAACGTGGAAGCCTAGACGCATCGAACTCTTTTCGCACCACTATGGTGGGGAAATATTCGTAGATCCAACATTAAAATAATTAAATGAATAAATAAGTAATTATAAGAATAAAAGTAATTAATTAATTACCTGTAGTAGATAAGCGTATCCGCCAATCTGTGATGTCTCCCAATAACAAGCGTTGTTCAGCTGCTCGTAAAGAATGGCCTGAGCAGCTGGACCCCAAGCCCACTGGCCACAATGCTCAAAATTAGAATAAGAGTCACCCACTTGACGGACACAGAAGTGTGACTCTTGTCGGCGAAGATGGTGCTGCCCAACAAGTGTAGCAAATAGCATTGTGCCTCTTGATCAAGATGGCCACGGTCCATTTTCTCTCTGTATGCAGCCTCCAAAAAACTAAATCTGAATGTCGGTACCCTATTGACTGACACTCCGCCCAACAATTTGTGTGGTCTATATCTAGCTGCTCTACTCCAGCCTAAATGGCATCAGCATCATCAAAATAAACCTTGTGCGCCTAAGGTGTGTCGGTCAACAGCAAGTGGAGCAACGCGGACACATCGTTCAATGTCACCTAATATCCCCCACGACATGTGGAGTGAGCTGGTCTCAGAATGTCACCGCTCCACAAAAGATGATATGAGCTCATGCTTGATGTTGTTGAGAGGTGTGATGTCCAGCTCAAACAGCTTGGCCTACTGCAACCATCTGGCTATATGTGGGTGGTCCTGCTCATGCTCATGATGCTCCTGCTGCACCGGATCGGCCCCGCCTGTTCTCTCACTCTCGTGCACACCTCTGACGCCTATAAGTGTGACAATATGTATGGTCATCAACCTAATCCTCGTCTTAGTGTTAGGAGCAGGAGTAGTCTGATCATCTCGTGGTCCTGCTCCGAAAGACTCGACTCGCTCTATGTTTCCTGTTCTGGTATACTGAGAAAACAAAAACAAAAAAAATTAAAACGAAATTGTAGAAAAATTCAAAAAATTCCGGAATCATGGGATAAATTCGGGAAGAAAATCCCTGGGATTCCCATAAACACCTCAAAACGGGGTATTTCCGGAGTGAAATTTGTGTTCCGAAAATACCCTGTTTTGAGGTGTTTCTGGAAATCCCAGGGATTTTCTTCCCGAATTTATCCCATTTTACGTGTTTCTGGGAATTTTAGAAAAAATGGCTTCCAAAAATAGGTCTATTTCCAGAAAGTTTAAGGAGAAATCCTTACTTTTTTTCGGAAATATTACAAAATGAATGTTGATTTCATTTTTTAAAGTTTTTTAGGGGTATTTTAGTCTGTTTGGTCATTTATGGGGTATGGGGTTTAAAATTATGTAGTTCTTTATTGCAACATAATTAGCATAAATTAGGATTTTTGGTATAAGCCTTTTCGCAAAATCCGTTTATGTTGGTGCCCAAAAATAGCACAATGCATAAACAAAAAAACAAGTAAGTTAAATTATAGTTTTTGTTCTGGACTGGACCTAGACGCAGGCCCATCCGACAATAAGGCCAGACTTGGCCCAAACCACCAGGGTGGTCAGATCCTGATCCACCTCACGTTGGATGGTCAGGATCCTTTTCACACTCCCGTCAACGGACAGGATCGTGTCACGGAAGATCCAACGGCCGGTGGCCACTCGGTGAACAATATTTATTCCGTAAGTCAGACACTAACAAGGTAATGAATTCTTACCCAATTTTACGCTTCCGCCGCTTACCCCACCGACTTGGCGTCGAGTGCAACTGCAGTACACCACCACTCGGCGAAGACGCCGACCACCACGGCGTCTCACCGCTCACTACTCGAAGGTCTACGACGGATCATTGGCGACCACGGTGGGAGCCGAATGTCCCACATATCTTCGAATGGCACCCGAGGGCGACCAAGGAAAGAACGCCCTCTGGCGAATTGTTCCACCAGCGAGCTGCCGGGCCGTTCTGGCGGCCTCGAGATGACCCCGAGAAGGTGTGGCGGTCACCATGGAGGATTCGGCCAGTATGTTAGGAGGAGCCGATCGCCCGAATCACGATATCTCTGGCGGCGATCGGTCTTCCCCTAACATCACGCAACGATTCATACGCTTGTTGAACCAACGTGATCATGTTATTGCAATGCGTAATGAGAGAGAGCTCAACCAAATCGAAGGCGAGTTGCGGTGGACGAGCAAAGACTGCACATCAAGCGGGTAACACCCGTCCTTGGACTACCACCCATTATAGAAGCACGTAGAGAACCAGAGGCTCGTAGAGCAAGATCTCCCCCAAGAAGACATTCGGTACACAGATCGCCTCCGCGAAGGAATCATGTGCACCGATTTCCACCCAGGAGGGGTAGAAGTTACGAGCGCTCTCAACTTCCGTCATCCACCGATCCAACGTACGATCCTAATCACCCAGAATACTCCCCTACTAGATACTCGTCAACGGGATCTCCGAGGCGTTCCAGGAGTAGGTCGTTCGACCCATATGGACCTTGTCCTCGAGCTGAAGAAAGTCCAAGGCATTATGCTCCTCCCGGATCAAGATATGAAGTGGATAGGCAGAGTCGGCATCGAGGATGGTATTCCTGTGTATCGGGATGTAGGAGGAGCAAGTCCTTTCACTCGAAATTGAAGATTATCCAATCCTCGAAAAAGCCGGAGAAACCTCCTCCTCGAAGATGTACAATGGGATCGGTGATCCGGATCGACACATCAGATACTTCAACAATATGATGCACTACCGGTCAGCTGCTGAGCCGGTAAAATGCAAACTTTTCCCTCTGTCCCTAGAAGAAGGCGCTCAGGATTGGTGGGAGGAGTTGGAGCCCAACTCCATCTCTTCATGGAGAGAACTCTGCAGAGTCTTTTCTGCCCAGTTCACAGCTCATAAGAGCAAACCCAAGTCTGAGCACACTTTAGAAGCGATGGCGGGGAGAATGAAACTCATGCGGGAGTACGTGAGATCGGTTCAACAAGGAAGCGCGCCTCGGTTCAGCGGGTTGAACGACCGGAAAAAGCTAAGTTATTTGACGTGTGGTGCGAGGCACGGTAGCTTGTTCAAAAGCAGGCTCGGGATAAATCAACCGAGAGGACTTAGCCACTTTCCTTCGCAGATCGCAGCGTTATATGAATTATGAGGAAGTAAGGATGGCCAGGGGGAGACCAAGTGTTGGGAACGCCCAAGACAAACCCATAGAGGACCGAGATCATCGGCAGAGGCGAGATCGAGAAGGCCCTTCTCGCGATTTCAAGTCAAAGAAACAGGCAGAGCGCACCAGATTGAACACCTCGTACGCCCAGATTTATGCCGACTGTGCCAACACAGAATTCAAAGATGTAAAAAGACCTGAACCATTAGTAATGAAGGATGGGCAGCGAAAATCACGAAAATGGTGCAGATATCATAAATGCAACGAGCATGACACCAATGGGTGCATGGCGCTCAAAGATGATATAGAAGAATTGATCCGGAAAGGAAAGTTGTCCCAATATGTAAGGAAAGATCGAGGTGACGAAAGGGAGGATAAACGGGATGACCAAAGAGCAGCCCGATCACCCAGGAGGGGCAAGGCAGCAGTCAATGAGGTGGATAAGAAGAACCAGCAGGTGGCTGACAGTGAGTCAGATGACGAGCCAGATTTCCGGAAAGCCAAAGGACGACCAATGGCGATGTCCATCACAGGAGGATACCCTGTCAGCGGAGTAACAAACAGAGCGATCAAGCGACACTGGCAAGAGATTATGAGTGTTGCCTCCACATCCGAAAGAATACCCTCAAGCAGGCCACCCTTAGCCTTTGGGGACGATGCGTTGCTTGACAACAAGCCAAACAAGTATGTACCCCTGTTAGTAACAACAATTATGGCTAACACTGAAGTTCGAAGAATACTGATTGATCAAGGCAGCTCCGCTGATATTATTTTCGAGGATCTCCTGGAAGTTTTGAAGATTTCGAAAGATGAACTATCTCCTTATGAAGGAACAAACTTGACTGGGTTCAATGGATCATCCACCACTCCTTTGGGTCATATCGACTTAAGGGTAACCTTCGGAGATGACACTGATGGTAAAGGACTCTATCAGACCGTAAAAACCACGTTTCTTGTCTTACCTTGTAAATCAGTGTACCAATGCATAGTAGGCCGACCAACCCTGGGAAAGTTAGGAGCGGTGGCTTCAACGGTGCATCTCAAAATGAAGTTCTACTCCGCTGAAGATAAAATTGTGACCGTTTTGGGCGACCTAAAATCGCTAAGCGTTGTTTCTACCTCGACTAAAAAGAATCGTAAGGGTTCTCGGTCAACCGTGTGGCAACCATAAATGTAATGGTAGGGTCGGACGTCAATCTGGCCGACCTAGATGCAAGGTATGACCCGATATAGTGAGGAAGAAGAAGAAGAGAGCGATGATCCGGCTAAAGAACTTAAAAAGAAAATAAAGCGACCAGAACCGGAGGGTGAGTTGATAGACATAGTCCTAGGGGACGACCCACTGAGGACGATCAAGATTGGAACTGACCTCCCAGAAAAGATAAGAGAAGAGTTGATCCACCGCCTGGGGATCATGCAGATTTGTTTGCTGAGCGCAGCGAACATGCCCGAATACCGCCAAGTAGCTTGTCATAGATCGCGATTGACCAAGCGGCCAAACCAGTCGCCCAGAGGCGGCGTGCTCAGAAAGCAGGCAAGGCTTTGGTAGCTGCCAAAGCGGTGGATGACTTGATAGCAGCAGACTTCGTGAAAGAAATAAAATATACCACTTGGATGTCTAATGTTGTCTTGGTCAAGAAAGCCAATGGGAAGTGGAGGATGTGTGTTGATTACACAGACTTAAATAAAGCTTGCCCAAAAGACGCTTTTCCGGTGCCCAGCGTGGACAGGTTAGTTGACAATGCCTCAGGGTTCAAGCTACTCTCCTTTCTGGATGCGTATTCAGGATATAATCAGATCGCCATGTATCCACCCGACCAAGAAAATACGACTTTCATGACGGACAAGGGTAACTTCTGCTACAAGGTCATGCCCTTCGAGCTCAAGAATGCAGGTGCCACATACCAAAGAATGATGAACAAAGTTTTTTGTGGCCAGATTGGGCGAATAGCTGAAGTATATCTTGACGATATTATAGTCAAAAGCAGAGCAGATTCTGACCATCTGAGCGACCTGAAGGAAGTTTTCGCGAAGCTCGAAAAATTCTTTAAAGCTTAACCCCGAAAAGTGTACTTTCGAGTAAGGCGGGCAAATTTCTAGGTTTCTACTTGACGGAAAGAGGCATCAAGCCCATCCAAATAAATGCGGTGGCGATTCATCGAGATGAGACCACCCAAAACAAAGAAGGAGATACAAAAGTTTGAATGGGATGATTGCAAAGATTGTCAAGGTTCGTGGCCAAGGCGGCAAGCAAGTCGCCGCCATTGTTCAAACTACTCAAGAAGGGGGCAGAGTTTAATGGACACTTGAGTGCGAGCAAGCCCCGACCGATCTCAAGAGCGCTCGATGAATCCCCCATCTTGAGCAAACCAGCGCCCGGAGAAACGTTGTACCTATACTTGGCCATCACAGAGGAGCGCTCGGTGCGCCTTAGTAAGAGAAGACTCCAAGACTCCAAGCGTAACCCAATCTACTTCACAAGAAAGCACTCCAGGTCCTCGAGCTCAGTACGAGAGGGTGGAAAAATTGGCTCTAGCACTTGCATGTAGTGGCAGCCGGAGGTTGAGACCTACTTTGTTGCACATCAAGTCGTGCTAAGAATGCACCAACCCATCGACAAATCCCGCATGGACCGGACTTGGCGGGAAGGATGATCAAATGGGCGATGAGAGCTCTCCGAATTTGGGATCAAGTATGAGCCTAGATCGGCAGCAAAAGCACAAGTGTTGGCGCACTTCATAGCAGAGATGACACCCACCTGCATTTACAAGCCTCTCCTATGATTTGGACGCTCCATGTAGATGGATCCTCCAACCGAAATGGGAGTAGAAGCGAGCCTAATTTTAGAAAATCTGAAGGCTTAATCGTTGAAGTATCCTTAACCTTTTCTTTCGTAACGCCAAACAACCAAGCGAGAATACGAGGCTTGCATAGCCGGATTGCTTTGCTGCCCGAAATTCAATGTGGAGCGGGTTGAACTCCAATCGACTTCTTTCTTTGGTTGTATCACAAATAATGAGAATCCTTTGATGCAAAAGATGAGGTACTGCAGAAGTATTTGGCAAGGGTCAAGGAGTTGCTCGCACTTTTGACCATGCCGAGGTCAAACACGTCCCAAGAACGAAAAAATGTAAGAAGCGGACATTCTTTCAAAACTCGCCATACACTAAAACCCGGAAACCACGAAGCGTGATTCAAGAAACTCTGCGCCGACCCGGTGTGGCGCTCGAGGTCCCTCCTTACCAAGTATCTGCGTGATTGAGGAAAAGGAGGAATGGCTCAACCCAATCCTTAACTATATTCGAGAAGGGAAGAGCTCAAGATGTCAAGCAAGCTAGGTTGATCGTAAGAAGGGCATCCTCTACTCGATTATTGAAGGAAACTCTTCAGAGGGGATTTACAACCCCACCTTTGAGGTGCTTAAAATCGATGAGGCCAACTATGTACTTAGAGAAATTCACGAAGGAATTTGTGGGAATCACCTTGGCGCGGCGGCGTTGGCCAAAAAGCGCTCGTATGCGCTATTACCGCCCACTATGGAAGAAGATGCTAAGAATTTGGTCCAAAATGCATAAAGTGTCGATGCACGCGATGTCCATCTTGCCCCCCACAGAGTTAAATTGTCCGACCTCCCTCGCCCTTTGCACGGTGGGGAATTGATCTTCTTGGAACTTTCCCCGCTGCCGGGATGCGGTTAAGTACATGATCGTTGCGGTGGATTATTTTACCAAGTGGATTGAAGCCGAGCCCTCGGCGACAATCACTTCAAAGAATTGTATGAGGTTTGTGAAAAAGAATATTCTGACCGTGTTCGAGTCCGGAGATGATCGTGACGAGACAACGACACGCTTCTTCGATAAAGGTTTTCGAAAATCTTGGCGATCTAGGAGTGAAACAAATTTCACATCCGTAGAACACCCTCAGACAAACGGTCAAGCGGAAGCTGCAAATAGAGTAGTCCTTCATGGGCTAAAAAGGCGACTGAATGAGGCTAAGGGAAACTGGGTAGAAGAGCTCCCCTTCGTGCTATGGGCGTACCGAACCACCCCACACTCTTCTACAGGAGAATCCCCCTTCAGAATGGTGTATGGTACGGACGCCGTCATCCCTGTAGAAATGGGCGAGCTGAGTTGGAGAACGGCCAACCCTCAAACACCAGAAGAGAATGCCATTGCCTCTAGAGAAGAGCTGGACCTAATTGAGGAACTGCGCACTAAGGCGTCCTTGAGGGAAGAGTTAATTAAGTAGAAGGTGTCTGCAAGATACAACTCGAAAGTCCAGAAAAGAGAATTTGAAGTAGGACAACTGGTCCTAAGAAGAGCAGATGTTGGACTGAAGAACGCTCGACAGGGAAAGCTCGCCTCAAACTGGGAGGGGCCATACAAAGTCGTCGCTAAAATAGGAAAGGGCGCCTACCAGCTTGAGACCATGAAGGGAGGAACGATCCCACGCACGTGGAATGCTACTAAGCTCAAGAAATTCTATGTTTGAAAGAAGTTTTTGTAGAAACATTGACAAAGTGAAGTTGTAAACAAAAACGGGCAGGACACTCTTTTTCCCACTGGGTTTTTTTATTGAGGCCTGCCCGTCCGTCTATTAATAAGACGAGGCATTTTTAAAGTATGTGTCAAAAGTAGTTGAACCATTCACTATAAGACGAGGCATTTTTAAACGATTGACGCGCAAGGTCACAAACTACTCGAGTCGTTCAAACTAGGCCGAGCCTGGTAAACGCTCAAGTAGGACGATAAGTCTCTCGAAACGAACGAGAGATCCTCGAAGCGATGAAGTACGCATCGCGCCCGCCTTGGGCGGGTTCAATCCAGTCAGAAGACTGGTAAACCACCCAAGGTAGACCTTTAAAACAGCGTTTTATCACAAGTTAATATATTAGCAAGCACGCTGGGCGACCGAGGGTTGGTCACACGAGAGGCTCGACCAAAATCCTGGCCACCCCCGAGACAGATTAAGCATTTAAATACTTGACCAACAAGTCGATAAATCAGAGAAGTAAGCAAATAGATAATTTATAAATGCGCTGTCATTACAAACCGAGGACGAGCTAAACGCTCTCCCAAAAGGAGATGATTCGAAATACAGAAACATTACAAACAAAGGGTGAGCCAAAACGCCCACCTGAAAAAGAAAGCGTTGCAAAACAGGGTGCCCCTAGGCAGCCCGCTCAAACAAAGTTGTCTTCAAACGACCTACTCACGTCCTTCCCAAATAATCTCTTCTGCGATGTCATTGCCTTCCGCATCACGGTGGCAGAGCAGTTCAAGATCGCCTCTGCAACATCTGTCCTAGCCTGATAGTTGTAGCTCAAGTATTGACGATCAATCACGAGTCGGGGGTAGAGGATGCCAATCTGTTTGAGGGCGTTATCAAACTGTAAGCGACCAAACTTAACAGCCAGAGTAACAGCTTCTTTATTCTCCTGCTTCATACGGTCGTATTCACTTTCAAGCCTCGTAATTTCCGTCTGAGCAGCCAAAAGATCCTCCTCCAGCTTGGCCACACGGGAGTTCAAAGCCTTAACCTCATTGGCAGTCTTCACTTGGGAAAGCAGAGCGTCATCCCTTTCTTTCTTAACTTGATCTAGAAGCACACACTTAGCTTGGTAGGATTTCCTGGCTTTATCCAATTTTTAGAGAGCGTCGTCCCGCTCCTCCCGAAGCACTGAAAAAAAGGTCGCAAGAGCAGTTCAAATATTGAATCAAAAGTTAAAAACCGAAAAATTTGTGAACCAAGAGTGTTACCTGCAACTTGGCCTTCCCCCTCTTCAGACCAGCTGGCAATGAGGTCGGAGGCGACCTTGCAGGTCTCGGCGGCGACAACCATTTGAGAGCTCAATTCTCCCAAGGATGGGTTATGTTTCTTAGAACGACTCTCTCTTTGCTTCTTGGAAGGGTTTAGACCGCCCCGAGTGGCCCCTGTAGGTCTCTCATGAGTCCGTTTCTGAGCAGAGTCGTTCACCTGTTCACCATGACCTCCACGGGAGGAGCTCCCCACCAAAGTTTGGAGCGCCTTAACCCCATCTTTGGGTATGACAGCTTGCTGACCTGCTTCCTCCTCTTCGTCACATATCTTGCTCAACCTTCGAAAGTCTTTAGCTGCCATGGAATCTGCAAAACAACAAATAAGGAAGACGGTTAATAAAAACTAAACAAGAAGGAAGAGCTAAAAGGGAGCATAGGGGGGCGGCCAAGAAGATGGCCATACCAAGGGCGATCTGAACTTCGGCCTCGGTAATCAGGAGGGAGACTTTGCCAATACATTGGGATACCATATGTTGTAATATTCGAATAGTCTCTTGATTAGTCTCGTCCAAAGACATAACATCCTGACGGTAATCAATCGCCCGCTTCCGATAATGACGTTTAGACCAACATACCGCAATCTTAAAACCGGAAACTTGGCCCGCACCGTCAAGGGCGGCAATAGATCGTTTAGCGTCTCCACATACAGGGACAACCCACATGTAAGCCCCTTTCCAAGGTTTCATTGAATCAGCATAAGAGCGGAAAAACTTGTAATCACGGTGAGACTTCAAACTCACATGTTCCCACCGTCCCTTGCCTGTACCATTTTCCCCCCTATGGCTAACTTCAAAGATTGCGAAAAATAAACGCAGAGAGCATGGACGCCCCAGTGCCTTCATTAGAATCTCAAAGGCCTTCACGAACGCCCAAGCGTTGGGGTGCAGTTGCGAGGGTGCGACGAACAAGTAGCGAAGAACGCTCCTTTGAAAACCAGTGAACGGAGGACGAATCCTCATCTTGCGCAACACCACGTCGTACATCATGAACTTCACTCTTAAGGGGACAGTGGCTACAGAGTCTTCAGGGTCAACTCCCTCAACCCTCCAAACTTGACCATTAACACCCACATAGTTGGCACTCAACTCACCATAGTCATCCCCTGGGGCATAACGGGAACGCTTACCTCGAAGTTCTTCTGATATCCAAGAAATGTCGTGACCAAGTTTGGGAGCGTCAGCAGGCTCATTAAACTCAGAATTCCCATCCACCACCATACCCAGAGGGGCGCTCAGGTCAGAGGTACCCAAACCCCCAAATGGGCGCCCAGAGGAGGCCCCATACTCAACAACGCTTTGTTGACCAATCTGAGAATGGGATGGTCCGGAGATGGGAGAAAGGTGAAGAGGAGAACTCAAACTAGACACTTCCGGTTCACGAAACAAGTAATCCCCGAAGCTTGAGTGGTTAGAAGAAGGCAGGTCGGGCGAGCCAACCGAATGATCAGATCGTGACCGGCTAACACGTTCATAGTTAGGGCGAGTAGCCACTTCAGCAATACTAAAACGGCGCCCAGGATGTCTGGCCAAATCCTCTGAGTATTCACCCATCGCAGGGGGAACGGTTGACAACTCCGAAGAAGAAACTAGAATGCTTTCAAGGCGCTCTGAGGAGGTCTGACGTATGGTCTGCTTGGTGCGCATCATAAGATGTTAGAAACTGCAAGGAGGGGGCACAGAAGTCAGGTCAGGTTAAACTCCTCTCGGAGGAAAGGAGGGGGGGCAACGATTTGCCCATACCTGACACCCCCTCCCCGCCGGCAAGAAAACATGAACAAAAGGAAAGGAAAACTGAGTATGGAAGTAGACCATACCTGGTGAGAAGAAGTCGGAACGGAAAAAACGAAAAGAGCGTAGCACCACGAATATCTTGGCCACCCGAAGAAACTTGACCACCCTCCAGAGCAATTGTTAAAGAAAAAATGTGTAAAGATGAAAAATGGGTGCAAAGGTAAAGAGGAGGGTGAGGCCTTTATATAGTGAATTTCTAGACCGTGTTCGAGGGAAAACGGAACAGAACGTTCCACCGTTAGACGCTACAACACGCATCTGCTCCACCGTCGGACGCAGAAATACTGCATGATGCCCATCACAAACACCGCGGTGTTAAACCTCGACATCTGAAGAAATTTGCCTCTAAAAAAGAAGTCGACTCAAACGTCACCTCAATCGCGCCCGAGAGGGGCGCGATCGCAATGCTTGACCGTTCTCAAAAATGAAAGATTCTGTCTCAAAAGAACACTCTCTCAAAAGTGCAAGCATAGTGGGGGGGCGACCAAAACTCTCCCAAGGACCAAGGAGTGGCCAAAAGCAAAAGGAGTGGTCAAAGAAACCTATGGGGGGCGACCCAAAATCAACATAGCCAAAAGGAGTTGTCAAAAAGCATTTTTACTTTGGACAAGACCATAGTCTTGGTCAAGAGAAAGAAAAAGAAACACATCCTTAGGAAGGACAAGCTAGTGGGGCGACCAAGGGAAGGTGATGATCATAAAGGTTGTATAAAAAGCACGTTCCTTGAAGGCATCAACACATGGGGTGACCAAAGAAAAGAGCATGGTCAAAAGCAAAGGGTGTGGTCAAAAATCAACACATGGAGGACCAAGAAGAGAACATGGTCAAAAAGAAACAATTCACCTCAAGAATTAAGTTTGGGACGGCCCAAATTTTTAAAGGAAGGGGCGACCCAAAATTTTAAAGGAAGGGGCGACCCAAATTTTTTAGGGAGGGGCGCCCAGCCACATTACCAGACGAGGGGCGACCCAAAATTTTAAAGGAAGGGGCGACCCAAATTTTTTAGGGAGGGGCGCCCAGACACATTACCAGGCTAGGGGCGACCCAAATTTTTAAGGTAGGGGCGACCCAAATTTTTGAAGGAAGGGCGCCCAACCACATTACCAAGCATGGGGCGCTCAAAAACAAGGCATGGGGCGCCCAAACCATGACTACTTGGAGGATCAAAAGTTGGGAGCACCCGCAATTCTTACTTGGAATAGTCAAAAAGAGTGGTCAAGACAAATCCTCTCAAGAGCCAGACATAAAGGGCGACTTTCTTTTTAAGAGGAGGGATGCCCGGACAAATTTTGAAGCTAGGGGCGCCCAGCCAGCTTACAAGCCAGGGGCGCCCAGAAATTCATTTACATGGCCAAAGAATGGCATGGTCAAAGCATGACATGAAGTACCGTATAGTTCAAGCCTACGCCCGCCTTACAGTCAAGCTTGGCTTGGGGCAATTGTTGTGGATCGGACCTGAGACGCAGCCCATCCGACAATAAGGCCAGACTTGGCCCAAACCACCAGGGTGGTCAGATCCTGATCCACCTCACGTTGGATGGTCAGGATCCTTTGCACACTCCCGTCAACGGACAGGATCGTGTCACGGAAGATCCAACGGCCCGTGGCCACTCGGTGAACAATATTTATTCCGTAAGTCAGACACTGACAAGGTAATGAATTCTTGCCCAATTTTACAGTTCCCGCTTTCTGCTCACCCCACTGACTTGGGCGTCGGAGTGCAACTGCAGGTACACCACCAGCTCGGGCAGAAGAAGACGCTCGACCACCAAGGCGTCTCACCTGCTCACTACTTGAAGGTCTACGACAGATCAGTTTTGGTCCCCCTATTTTCTCAAACTCAGACATTTAGTCCCCCTATTTTAAAACACGGATATTTAGTCTCATTGTTTTAAAAAAACTCAAGAGATTTAGTCTAAATGGGGGTTTTCAGTTTTTTTTTTCGCCGATGTGGATGCTTGTGCAAAAAAAAAAAGCTAATGTGCCACTCATTAAATGATGTGCAACTAACACAGCTTGCACACGTGTGTGCCACGTCATTTAATGATCCAATCAGCACGCCACAAAATACTTTAATAATTAAAATAAAAATTACGATTAAAATTAAAATGTAAATAAAAAAACATCATCTTCTATTCCCATGTCATCATCATCTACGGACCATCTCTCTTCCAACGTTTCATCATCATTACAAAGAACAAAAAGAACAACCCAGAAAACAAAAACCCAAACGTCTGTTATCTCTCACCACAGAGAACCCACGTCGTCTATTATCTCTCACCACATAGAACCTCACCCTTGAAATCGAAATCATCTTGAAGCTTCAACCTTGAAATCAAAAATCGTCTCTCATCCTTCACCCTCGAAAATCGTGCATTTCTTGAAGCTAGCATCGTGGAAAGATCTTAAAGTCAGATTAGGTTTTAAGATTTGGGGATAATGGGGATAGTGAGTTTGGGATTTGGGGATAATGAAAAATGAACAAGAAGAAAGAGTTGTTGAAGAAGATTGTGTTGATGTTGTTGAAGAAGAATAAAGATTGGGGATAATGGGGATAGTGAGTTTGTGTTGCTGTTGAAGAAGATTGTGGGTCTGTAAATGATGATGGTGATGAAATGATGGAAAAAATAGATGAGATAATTTTTTGTTGTTGTTCAAGATTGATACTGGGAAGAGATGATGAAGATGAGTTATTGTTGTTGTCGTAGATGATGAAGCTTCTCTCAAACAGTTAAAATAATGTGAAGTTGATGATAAGGCTAATACAATAGTCCCTATCTGAATCAGTAAAAATCATGTGAAGTTGATGAGAAATATTCATTGATAAAGAAAAAAAATTAAGTCTCATTATGTGACATTATGGGTGGGGCATTATAGTGTTTTTTAAAAGTATTTTAGGAAACAAAAATTAATACACATATACCGGATGAAAAGCGCATAACCTGCTACAGCAGGTAAAAGCAGTGTTATTAAATCCGGTCCGACCCGGTCGGTCGGACCGTGACCCGGTGATAGAACCGATTCGGGTTGCTCATCAGATCGCATATGCAATCGACCCGGTGTGACTGCCTAACCCTGGCCGGTTTCTCGTTGGCTTGGTGACCTGTGTAACGATTCAACCCGGTCGGTTTATATATATCAAAAAGTTAGCCTGAGGGAATCGGACCCAGGCCAAAGACAATATATCAAGGCACTTTACCACTAGGCTACTGCCATGTTTTGATAATAAGTGTTGATGCAAATATATCTATTCATTATCTACAGTTCTTCAGCAAGAAAACAATAATCAATGCCTTTTTTTATGAGTTTTTTTTTACAAAGCTTATTTTATGAGTTAATCCCCCATTATAGCATAAATGTTGACACAAACATCTTAAAAAATATATTTTGAAACAAAGTAAATGTTGATACAAATACTTTTCAACAAAATAATTTAATTAAATCTTTAAAAATATACTTGTAAATTTGTAATTCTTGAAATGTTATATTAAAAAATAAATATATTTTTATTTTTAAAACTTATGTATGAATGTCTATCTGAAATTTGAAATTTGAAATCAAAAATAAGATTAAAAATATTTTTTGAGTATTTTTAAGGTATGAAAAAATTCATAGCTCTTAAATGTGTGAATTTACACATGGTTTGCCTATTTTTATCAATTTTTAGAAGCGTTACGGGTCATGCGGGCTAACTAGTGACCCTTCGGTCCGCCCATTGACCCAGTGACCCAGTGACCTGACCAGGCCGATCACCGGGTCAATTTTAATAACATTGGGTAAAAGTAACTTGTGCACAATACACAAGAAACTATGATTTGTGCAAATTAACATTCACCGTATGTGGAATGGAAACCACTAGATTTAAAATTCAAGATTCAACAAGTACTCTATGGTATAGGTTAAATAGGGGGGAGAGAGAGAGAGGTCGGTGAAAGAGAAGTATCAAACTAATCCCTAAATATTAAACACCCCAATTTGCATGATTAAAGCTAGAGTTTAAGTAGTTTTAACATTTGAGACTCTGCATTTCACACTTCCCCATGTCACAAAGGATCCACTAATGTAAATTCTAATGTTCAATTTTCTAATTGTTGTGTTGTGTAGGAAATGTGAAGTCACCATTGGAATTGTCTGAAGAGGAATGGAATCAAGAGTTCAAAACAAACTTGACAGGAACATGGTTGGTGTCAAAGTATGTTTGCAAGCTCATGCATGATGTGCAACAGAAAGGATCAGTTATCAATATCTCTTCAATTGGTGGCACGAATAGGGGCCAATTGCCCGGAGGTGTTGCATATTCATGTTCAAAGGCAGGTGTCAATATGCTAACAAATGTCATGGCGTTGAAATTAGGGGCATACAAAATCAGAGTGAATTCCATATCACCTGGACTTTTCAAATCTGAAATTATTGAAAAGTTAATGCAGAAAGATTGGTGTAACAAAGTGGCAGTGAAAACAGTACCATTGAGAAAATATGGCACTTCAGATCCAACATTAACATCACTTGTTCGGTACTTAATTCATGATTCTTTTGAATATGTGTCAGACAATATTTTTATTGCGGACGCTGGTGCCACCTTGCCAGGCGTGCCTATTTATTCCTCACTATGAATCAATTTTTGAAATGAAAGTTATACCATTCTAGAGACTATTAATCTATAATCTATAGAAATATAATTCTTTTGCTATTCTTTCGAAAATCAAACAATATGATCAATTTGTAAAATGTCACATTGTTTATGAGAATTTATTAGAAGAAATGGACTTTTTTAGGGGCCTCAAATTGAGAGTAGAAGCGATACTAATTACATGTGTGTGGAGGTGGAGAAGCTTTATAGAAAGGCGTTTGCTTTTCCCACACCCTCTCCTACTCAAAACACACCCCATAAGGGTGTGAAAAGACCAAAAGGCCAGCCAAAACCTCTTTTTTTTTCACAAAATTTCACCTGTTCGAACACGGGCCTTCGATCAGGTTCGAACGAGGCCGTTCGCGTGTGTTAAATATGGACACACACCCTCTTGGGCGTTTTTCACCTGTTCGAATGGGGTCATGCGAACTGGTTCGCATGAGGGTGTTCGAACCAAATACCGCGAGAATAGCGGATATTGGGCGCCTCGATTCCACCGGCGCTTTTAATCAACGGCTTACAATCACTCAAATGTGTCAGATAAAGGAGTGGATGTCATTCCCTTTGGAAAATGTGTCTGAACGGATAGAATTTAAACGGCTTAGATTTGTGATCTAAAAACGAAATCAACGGCTGACATTTCACCACGCCAATTATAAAAGGGGGTTCAGTTTCTTCACCACATCCTCACTCTTTCTTCACCAAACCCTAATCTGCTTCTTCACCAAAACCTACTCTCCTTCTTCCCAAATTACTCTCCTCTTGTGATACAACCAACCTGAAATGGAATGACAATTGTGCCCAACCCAGTACTCAAACGACAAATTCCTAACGGCCCTTCATCACCATGAGACTGTCACCACCGACGAACATGGTGTTGTGTTTCGTTTTCCTAACCATATCTTCTGCATGATGAGTAAGGACATCACCTTCGCCCAACTGAAGGAAAATGCTGAGAGGAAGATTCGTCCAGAGGGAGCGTGGCGTAAAGACGTGGATCGTACACGTTTCAGAAAGTACAATTGTAGAGATGATGAGACTGTCCATTATTCAGTCATGGAGATCCAAAGCAACGACGACGTCCGCGCAATGATGGAACATTTATCTTGGAGCTGTACGTGGACACAAGACGTACTCCAGAAGAGGTCATTTATCTTCTGGAACAGGGACTACCGAAACACTAGTTTCTTAGTTAGTTGTTTGCTTATGTTGGTTTTATGTCTTTCGTATTTCATGTCTTTCGTATTTGATGTACGGTTATGCTTTTTAATAATAAACTATTTGTCTAACTTAAACACCAATTAACATGGATTAGTAAGTACTAAATAAGTCATAAATATTCATACACCAGTTTGCAAAATTATTGAATGTAAAATATAACAATATAAACTAAAGACTGGTCACAGCAGAATCAACATCACTCCCACTAGTATCAGTCCCATCAGAATCAGACCCAGGATAAGCGTCAAGATATGCCCGATAATCAGAATCAGTAGAATACTGACTAGAATAGCGTCGTCTTCAGGAGCAGCCTCATCCTCCTCCTGAGGAGCATCCTCCTCCTCCTGAGGAGCAACCTCATCCTCTTGAAGAGCAGCCTCCACCTCCTCCTGAGCAGCCTCCACCTCCTCCTTTTGAGAAGCGTCCTCCTCCTCCTGATGCTCAACTGTTGGGGCCAGGGCCTCAAACCTGCCCCTACCCCTGCCCCTACCCCTGCCCCTACCCATACCCCTACCCATACCCCTACCACGAGTCCGAGGCATATCTAAAACAACAAGTACAAGTATATATCCAATTAGACTAAACCAATTTAATAAAATCAACCAACCAATTAAACTCCCAACAAAACACAGAAACTGTGCTGTCAAATAACAGTTCAAACAACACCATGCGAACCATGTTCGAACAGCCTCATGCGAACATGTTTGCATGCTCTCGTTCGAACGCCTTCTTCCTCAGCTGTTCGAAGGCGTGCGTGCGTTCGAACAAAGCATTTTTGCAGGAAAAAAAACCAGAACGCAGAGCAGATCAGATGGTAGCTAACCTTCAATTAATGGAACGATTTGATGGTTGTTGATGGCACAAACAATTGGAGGGTGTTGATGGATGAATGAGAGATTGGAGTGAGAGATTGAGAGAGAAGGAGTTTAGTGAGAGGGATTTTGGGTTAAGATGAAGGGGAGAAGTGTGGGGAATGAGAGTGTGGGGAATGGGAGTGTGGGGAATGAGAGTGTGGGGAATGAGGGGAGTGAAGGGGTGTGGAGGGATTGGGGGGGAGTGGAGGAATTTTATGTTTTTTGAATTAGAGGTATTTTGGGGATTTAAGAAGTTAGGGGGTGTGTTTGAGTAGGAGGGGGTGTGGGAAAAGCAATATTCTATAGAAATGTCATTTGGCGCTCTACATATCAAAAGAGAAAGTGTTTTCTTATTACTTGGTCTACTACACCAAGCCGAAAGAAGAGTAGGGCCAAGAGCTTCAGAAGTATAAGAATGGTGAATAACTTCTACACGAGTAAGCTTGAAAGAGAGTTAATGGCTAAACTTGAATGTTTTGGATAGTACTCATAAAGGTTATATTAGGTTAAGTATAATTATAGCAATATTTCCTTTTCTATTATCCAAAAGAATATGGATTAATAAACAAAAGGATGTCTTTAGGGTTGTAACAAAAAAAAAGTCATTCAGTTAACTTTAGTCGAACTGAATGAACCAATAGAATCTTGACTCATGAGTGTCATTGATTAATCTTTAATTCGATTTTTAAAACATTGATTATATGGTTGCATATAGTTGTACTCAAAATGTACTTTTTTGTGAGTAATGTTATAGGCATGTAAACTATAAGTGAACAAATGATACTACTTAGTAATGCAATCCGATGCAAATTTTTATTAGATGTGAGAATATGAAGTGATGGGCAAAAGATGAGGGAAATTATATATTGATAAGTCTCAACTTACAGAAAGAAAAGTAAAAAAAAGATCTCTGCTAGGGCTTGTGCTTGTCAATGGTAATGTCCACTACCACACTTGAAGGCGCGAAAGCTACTTGGCCTTCACCAGAGGGGGAAGACCTCCTATCACGCAGCTGCAAAAAAGTGAAAATGAAGGGCAGGGAAACTGCACTTATTTCTACTGCATAGGAAAACACATCTGACGCTACTAAGACAGAAATCACACATGACCAAATGGAAGAAGACATCTCCCCCAAATCATTCAAGCAAGTACTGGTGAAGGCACTTGGTGATGCCACGACGGAGGAGGCAGATTGGGGTGACTGGTATGATGCTAATAAGAATATTTCCCAAGGTCCTACTATTCCCTTATCTGATGAGGAGCTTTCCAAATGGTAGAAACCTTGGAAAAACACTCTCATTGTTAAAGTCCTGGGGTACTAGGGTGAACTTCAGATTATTGCAAAACTGATTGAGGAAGGAATTGGTCAAAAATGGCACCATTAAAGTGACTTATATTGATGATGATTTCTACCTTGTGAGGATCTCATCTATTGAGGACTATAGACATGCCCTTTTTGAAGGGCTCTAGAAGATTGTTGACTACCTTATAGTCAAATGTTGGAGACCATTCATTTCCTTCAATGCTACCATCCCTCACAAGGTAACGTGTTCGTATTCCTAAATTGCCCACTGAACTATGAAATGATGCCTTCTTGAACTATGAAATGATGCCTTCCTTCGGTACTATGTTAAAAATATATAAACTAACTTCCCTACATGATAGAGGAAAATTTGATCATATTTATGCAAAGTTGGACTTAGGAAAACCACTTTTATCCCATATCTTTATTAGAAGCATTAAACTATATTTGAAACATGAAAAGATTCATTCTATTTGCTTTATATGTAGTAGGTGTGGCCACAAGAAAGACACACGTAGAGAGATGATAGAAAGTAATATGGAATAAGTTTCCTTGGTTAAGCAAGCTGTTGAGAAACCAGAGGAGGTAGCTGCTAAAGTAGCCACTGTTAACAAGGCAGTAACAAAGTCTGTCTCTAGGGATATGGTTAATAATACTCATAAAGATAGTTTTGAGATGACTTATACAGGACCATGGAACCTTCCTAAGTTTGCTATCAAGAAGAAACAACAGAAGCTACACAAGCAAATAGAGGGCGTTATTAAACCTAAACAGATGGCTGCAGGCAATAAAGAAGAAGCACAGGGATCAAGGTTTCACATTCTTGATGAAAATGATGATGAACAACCCTCTATGGAGGTTACTAAACCTATCAATAAGGGGTCTAACCAAGTAAATAAGGCCAAGGTTCGAAATGTTACTGTGGGAAAGAGTCTTCAAGGTGAAGCTAAAGGTTTAGGTATAATAACATTAGCAAGTCCAAAGAGGGTAAGAATAATACTACTTTTGTTTCAAAACAAGGGCCTCCAAAAGGAGCTACTAAGTATGTCCTAGTTACTAGGAATGAGAACATCATTCATCTAGTACCTTACCTAGTAGGAGCACTAAAGGGAAATGTATGCAAGTATCTAAAGAGGATTATGTGATCTAGGAGTTGATGAAATGAAATATGCAGAAGAAAGGGGATGTTTTATTAACAAGTTGAAAGACTTGGACCCCTAAGAAATTCCCCTGGGACTATTGATGAGAATGGTCTTACTTTTGTTGGGGATCTTCAAGCTAAAGAGATGCTAATGGTAAAAGCACCTTAAGTGGGGGAGGGGTTCTCACGTTGGACAAGGCTTCGGAGGAACCTAATTAAGGATCACCAAGGGGTGGTGGAATCCCAAAAACCTCAATCTTTATAATGAATGTTATTAGCCGAAACTACAGACGCCAGCTGCTAAAGGTTTTGCTAGCTTAATAAAGGATATTAAAAGGGAATTTAGTACCTCTCTTTTTATTTTGATGGAAACTCACATTAGTGGTGAAACTACTCGTAGAATTATCAGAAGGATTGGATTTGATAGCCATCATGTTGAGGAAGCTCGGGACCAATCTGGTGGTCTTTGGTGTTTGTAGGACTATTCCTGCTGGACATTCAGGTGATTTCCTCCTCTTACCAATTTATACATAAGAAGATTAATAGGCCTCATGGGCAGCCCTCTTTTTGGGATGATATCCCAGATCTTAATGACTCTATGAATGGGGCTTGGGCCATTTTGGGGGATTTTAATGCCACCCTGATCGGTGTTGATATAGGCGCTCCTCTTTCTTCCCCCTCCGCCATGATTATAGATTAATGGATGCTATGAATCAATGTACCCTGATGGCTGCTCCTAGAGGTGATACTGCCAAAAGACTTGACAGACTACTAGTTAACTTGAATTGGAGACTTAAATTTCAGGAAACTGAGTTATTCCATCTTCCCATGTTGAATTATAACCATACTTTGTTGTGGATTAATTTTGATGACACTCCTCCCCCTAACCGACATCACAAACCTTTTAGATTCAAAGCCATTTGGCTATCTCACCCCACATTTAGTAATGTGGTCACTGATTATTGGAACACTAATATTCACAATGTTCCTGTATGCAATCCTTTCTTAGGGACTGGAATCACAAAACCTTTGGTAACATCTTTGTGAAGAAAAAGTCCCTTTTGAAGGAGATCCACATAATTGACTAGAAGCTAGCTAGAAGCTCCATCACTTCTTTCTCAACTTCAGCAGAAGAAATGGAAGGAATATGAAGGTATTCTTCAGATAGAGGAGGTCCTCTGGTACCAGAAATCTCGTTCCAAGTGGATTAAATTTGGAGACCGCAACACGAGATTCTTTCATGGAGTTACCACTAATAGAAGAAGGAATAATTTCTTTAAACACTCCATAGTGACAGAGGGGGCTGGCTTATTGACCCATGGCCTTGAGATGTTGGCTACTGAGTACTTTAAGAATCTATTTACCTATGATGATACCATTTCCCCTGGTTGTTTACTTTGTCACTTTCCCATGGTGGAGCCCTTGACTCCTCAAGACATCAACACAAATTTCACTGATGATGAGATCTTTCACATTTCGAAGAGTATTGGTGCCTTTAAAGGACCTGGCCGTGATGGGTTCCAAGCCATCTTCTTTCAAAGTCAATGGAGAAGTGTTGGCCCTTCCCTTTGTAAGATGATTAATGGAATGATTGAGGAACCTTGGAAAATCAAAGAGACCAATAGGACCTTCATCACCTTGATCCCTAAAGTTGATGAGGTTACTTCTATGAAACAATTTCGTCTCATTGGTCTTTGTAATGTTTCTTACAAGACAATCACCAAGTTATTGGCCCAGAGAATCCATGCATGGTATTCTTCCTGAGGTCATTGACCCTGTCTAATGTTCTTTTGTGCCTAAGTGCCATATAAGAGACAATGTCATTGTTGCTCAAGAGTTCATCCATTCTATGAGACAAAAATCATGTAAGAAAGGTTGGATGGCTATTAAGATAGACTTGGAGAAAGCTTGTGATCGCTTGAGTTGGGACTTTATTAAAGAAACTCTGGAAGATATAGGATTTCATGACAATACTATCTAGGTTCTTTGGGCTTGCATTTCCTCAGCCAAAATGCAAGTGCTTTGGAATTGAAAATCTCTTGACCAACTTCAACCTGGAAGAGGCATCCGTCAAGGTGACCCTATGTCCCCATATCTCTTTGTTTTATGCATTGAGCATCTCTTCCATCTTATTGATCAAGTCGTGAGTGGTGATATTTGGAAACCCATCTAAATTATCCCTAGATGCCCTAATATCTCACTTACCTTTTGCTGATGATCTCATCCTTTTCTCTGAGGCTAACATGGAACAGGCTAGAATTGTCACAGAGTTCTCCACACCTTTTTTTCTAGCTCTGAACAAAAGGTTAGCATAGATAAGACTAGGATCTTTTTAACTAAGAATGTGGCTAGACAAACTCGCCTCCTCATCAGTGAAGAAATGGGATTCCACATGACAGATGATTTGAGCATCCCTTTGTTTCATGGAAGGGTTGGTTTGCACACCGTTAAATTTTTGATTGATAAGGTTGCTCAGAGACTTAGTAACTGAAGGGCCAAAACCCTGTCCTTGACCGAAAGGGTTACCTTAGCCAAATTTGTGCTTCAAGCTATTCCCGCATATACTATGCAATCCACCATTCTCCTCCCTAGAGGTATTCGTGATCAAGTTGGCAAGCTTTGTAGGCCTTTATTTGCGGTGATGAACATGACCAAATACACATTCATCTAATCAATTGAGATCAAATCTGCATGCAAAGAAGGATGTTGGTTTGGATCTCCGCAACTCCATAATTGCTAATTCAACTTTCATGCTGCAAATCACTGGACTTATGTACTAAAAAAGTTTCCCTTTGAGTACAATTATTAAGAGGCAAATATAAATGTGGAGCTGAAGTTTCCAAAGATTTAGAACAAGAACCCTAGCTCTAACTTGTGGCATGGTATTTTCCAATCTTGGAATTCATTCCGCGCTCTCCTCTCTTGGAGAGTTAGGAATAGAGACGATATTCAATTTTGGGTTTGGTCAATGGGTTCCTAATCTACATCCTTTAATTTCGTTTGTGCTTATAATTAATGCAATCGATTACATTAATGAAGTAGTCGAAGTCAGTGACTTGGAGTTTTGGTTTGGGTCGGTCCTGACCTGGTGTTTTCCTGTCGTACGTCCCTTGGATTGCTCAGATTTTTGTTCTGAGTTTATGTTTACAATGTATGATTATACTGGTTGGAGCCTTGCCCAGTTTAATGATAATCAGTTCAATTTCGACCAAAAAGATAAAAAAAATGAAATATAAGGAAGGACAAAGAAAAGAAAAATATTAGTAGAAGTGAAGAATTCAATAATCGATCAATTAGTTCACACTTTTTAAGTAGAAACCAAAATCTAGAAAAAATGCATAGAATACAAAACTAGCAGACAAAGACCTGCAGAGAGAGCTTTGGGTAAAGGGATCCTTGAGATATGTCAACTAATTTGACAGAATAGTTTTAACTTCTCACATCAATGTAGTGTGTAGGGCTGGACAAAATATGTAGAACTGACCGAAACTGCGAGACCCGTTGAAATAAATATGTTAACGGACTGGGTGTGTTGGATTATCGGATCTTCGGGTTGACATTTCGGTTTCAATTGGATTGGAATGGTCGGTGACGGATGTTGTATAATAAACCCGTTGGAATCCGCACCCGACCAAAAAATCGGTCTTTCAATTTGCACCATTAGATTTTTAATAATACCCAGATCAGTGGCTGAGATGTTTTCGTTTTTCTTCAAACATTAATATATATTAAATTGTTGTTATCTCTTTTTCTGATACTCATTCATTACCTTTTCTATTTCCAATGAGTCTTAACTACTTTTCAGATATGTCATTCACTAATTAGACTATAACAATAACTATTTTTAAATTAAAAACTCTTTCTTTACTCGGAATTGAAAAAAAAGTAGAAGTATTTCTTCCTCTCTCAACCTATTCATGTGTCAAGCACTTTCTTCTTCATTTTCAGATCGTCCATGGCGTCTCCTTCATTTCCAGATCTTCCATGGCGCCTTCTTCTTTTCTAGATCTACTAACCGTGTCAATCCGATTGTGAACCCGCGAATCCTATTAGATATAGCTTTAGTATTAGAGATATAGCTTTAGTAATTAGTGACTTAGTTAGTAGTTGCCTATATAAAGAGGCTTGTTGTAATCATTTCTTTTTTAACTCTTATCATTTGTATCAATTCCCTTTGATGAATATATGAATCCTTGAGAGTTTTCTTTTCCAAGCTTCCATGGATGCCATGTTTCTCAATAAATCCGATTAACCCGTCACTTGTGGAACCGAAGGAACAAACGGTCGGGAATGGGTGTTATACTCTCAACCTCGGTTTTTGTCGAACCTGAGGTTTTCAGTCCGAATCCGACCGATCCCGAACCGTGTCCAGCCCTAGTAGTGTGTGATAAAACACTTTTTTTAAGTTAATTATTTCTTATTGATGGAGATAGAGGTGACCAATCAATATCACAAATACAATAATGGATCAAAAATTAATGAATGGGACATGGGTTAATATTTTTTTTCATCAAGAGCACATGGGTTAATATATAAATTAGTTTTTGTAACAGTAAAGAAGAGAAATGCAAGGAAACAACTGCTTATTCATTCATTGATTGTGGTGTTTTATACAACTGATATATGAAACTACAAGATTCAGTTTTACTGCTAACTGAAACAACTAACTCTGTTATACAAAGGAGAACATAACAATATTGAGCTGGGATGGGCTCACTAACAAAGCCCAATTACTTAATACACCACTACTAAACTAATACATGACACATTTATTACTACAATTCCTCCCTTAAACTGATCACAGTGTGTGACAGTTTAGACTTGCTTCAAATTACTCAAGCTGCACATGTCAATGTCCTTCTTAAGCTTTTCAAAGCTTTCAACCTTCAAGCCTTTAGTTAGCATATCAGCTAACTGTTCTTCTGTTGGGCAGTACTTTAGCTCAATAGACTTGGAATTACTCAATTCCCTTAGAAAATGAAATCTTACATCAATGTGGTTGCTCCTCCCATGGAGGACTGGGTTCTTTGACAGTTTAATTGTAGAGTTATTATCACACATGACAGTTAAAAAACTTCCTTGATCCTGTCCCATTGCACTTAAGATTCTTTTAAGCCAAATTCCTTGACATATGCGAAGATGCAAAGAAAACAAACTCGCCGGTTGTAGAGCAGATGTTACTATTATCGGTACGCTTCTTTGATGACCATGAAACAGCCCCTCCATTCAACATGAAGACGTAGCCACTAGTACTCTTTCTATCATCTATGTTTCCAGCATAATCACTATCACAGAATGCAACCAATTCTTGTTTTCTGCCTTTCTTATAGAGAATTCCAGCATCAGCTGTTCCTTTAATGTACCTCAGAACCCTCTTGGCAGCTACATGATGCTGAGTAGTTGGTTTCTCAATAAACCTGCTAATCACGGTAAATAACAAACATCACATCGTATGAGTAGCATTCAAATACATTAGGCTTCCTACCAGCTGTTTGAACACTGTTGGACTCACATCACTGCAGTCACCAACCTTGGTGAGCTTGCAGCCAGTAGGAAAGGGACTTGAAACAGGCTTACATTCATTCATGTTAAACTTCTCAAGGATATCTTTCACATACTTTTGTTGATTCATAAAAATCCCTTGAGAGTTTTGAATAACTTCTACTCCCAAGAAATACTTCATTTTACCCAAGTGAGACATGTCAAATTCCCTTTTCATCAAATCTCTGAACTCATTTATAAGTGCAGCATCATTACTTGTATAAATGAGATCATCTACATACAAACTTGCTATTAGAACTCTGTTTTTCTCCTTGTCTCTCCTTGTATAGAGGGTGTGCTCATGTGGACATCTCTCAAACCCTTGCTTGGCAAAGTAGGCATCAATCCTACTATACCATGCTCTAGGTGCTTGTCTAAGCCCATACAAGGCCTTTCTCAACTTGTATACTTTGTCCTCCATTCCTTTCTTCACATAGCCTTGAGGTTGATCAACATACACGGTTTCTTCTAACTCACCATGTAGGAAAGCAGATTTAATGTCCAGTTGATGTACCTCCCAACCCTCACCAGCAGCAATACTCAATAAACATCTAATTGTATCCCATCTTGCAACCGGAGCAAAAGCTTCTTTAAAATCAATTCCATATTTTTGAGAGTAGCCCTTTGCCACAAGTCTTGCCTTATACTTATCAATCTTCCCTTCCTCATTCAACTTGGTTTTATACACCCACTTAACTCCAATTCTTTTTGCATTTTGAGGTAAGTCAACAAGTGTCCAAGTGTTGTTCTTCTCAATGCTCTGCATCTCTGTATCCATAGCTTCTTTCCACTGATTCTTCTTGATTGCTTCCTCAAAGCTTGTTGGATCACTAAGACTCTCAAATGTGACTAGACTATGCAAAACCTCTTGTTCAAACTGATCCTCATCATCATCCAAGTCTCTGCTAATCACGTAATCATCATGCCATGCTGGAGGTGCCCTGTTTCTGCCAGTGATCTGTTGCTCAGTCCTTCCTGCTTCATTCCTCCCTTGAACCAGTTCTGGGGATGCTCCAGGACTTGGTTCACCTGCTGCACTAGGACTATTGTTGATGTTATCATTATCAATGTTACTTTCAGAGTCCCCTAAGCCATCATTAGAGGTGCCTGTACCATTACTACTGTCTCCTTGTGCCAAGTTTTCTTCTTCTTCCAATATATCAGGTTGAGTATTCTGCTTTCCCGTGTCTTTCTCACTTTCCCAATTCCACCTTTTTGTTTCATCAAAGTTCACATCTCTACTCACTATAATTTTCTTAGTAGTAGGGTCATATAGTCTGTATGCCTTAGACTCTTCACTCACACCAAGAAAAATACATTTTTTGCTTTTGTCATCTAACTTTTTTCTCTGGTTATCAGGTGTGTGCACATAAGCAAGGCTGCCAAATACTCTAAAGTGTCTAACTGAGGGTTTTATGTCACTCCAAGCTTCCTCAGGGGTCATATCCTTGACAGATATTGTAGGACATCTATTCAAAATATAGAAACTCCAACTAGCTGCCTCAGGCCAGAATAATTTTGGTAGTTTAGAGTCACTCAACAAACACCTAACCATATTCATAACAGTCCTATTTCTTCTCTCTGCTACACCATTTTGTTGAGGTGTAAATGCTGCTGTTAACTGTCTCCTAATCCCATTTTTAGAACAAAACTCATTGAATTCATTGGAATTAAACTCCCCTCCCCTATCGGTTCTTAGACAGCTAATAGATTGTTGACTCTCCTTTTCTACCATGATCTTAAATTTCTTAAACACCTCAAATGCACTAGATTTCTCTGTTAAGAAATAAATCCACCCTCTCCTACTAAAATCATCAATAAAGGACAGGAAATACCTTTTATTGCTGTTGGATTGTGGAGTAATTGGGCCACAAATATCAGAGTGCACAAGTTCCAGTCTCCTAGATGCCCTCCACTTGCTTTGTTTGGGGAAATTCTCTCTGTGTTGTTTTCCTGTTTGACAGTCAGAGCACACCTTGCTTGTTGCCACAATAGATGGAAGACCTTTCACCATTTCCTTTTGCTTCAATAGTTGCAACCCCTTGTAACTGAGATGCCCATATCGCTTATGCCATAACTCAGTGTTTTCTTCATCAGTAACTTGCAGACATGTGGAGCTTGGTTGAGCATGAACAACTTTGATGGCAAACATCCTGTTATTTGCCATTGTTGAGGTCATTATCAACCCCTTCTCCTTATGATAAACTTTGCATTTATCATCATCAAATATCACTTTCAATCCCCTTTGCTGCAATTGTCCAATACTTAGAAGATTACTCTTCAAGTTTGGAACAAAATACACTCCTGTAATTACTTGAATCTTTCCATCTATTTTGAGTCTTACATTCCCCTTTCCTTCAACATTCAACCTTCTTCCATCTCCAACTCTTACTGTTTCTGTGAAATTCTTGTCTAATTCACAGAACAGTTCTTCAATCCAACACATATGTGTGCTACAAGCTGAATCCAGAAACCAAATATAGTACTTTACCTCTTCTTCTTGATTGCATATAGTCATCAGCACCATTTCTTCATCATCGTCGAAGCCTGCATAGTTAGCAACATCACCATCAAGACTTGGACACTCATATTGATAATGACCAAGTTTTCTGCACTTGTAACATTCAATATTTTCTTTTGAAGTCTGCCTTCCTCGACCTCTTCCAACCCCGCGTCCTCTACCTCTTCCTCGCGTGTTCTGGCTAACCTTCAAGGCTTGATCGTCTTCTTTCTGTATTCCCATTCGCTGTTCTTCCACCAAGATACTGCTTTGCAAACCATCTATCGTCATCTTCTTCACGTCGTTTGCTTGAACAATTGAGCAAACCACATAATTGAATTTAGTGTTCATTGATCTCAGAATCTTTTCGACCACCACGGTTTCACTCATCGATTCACCATAATTCCGCATTTTATTTGCAATACACAGAGTTCTTGCGAAGTAGCTATTCACCGATTCTCCTTCTTTCATCGTAAGCACTTCAAATTCTCTTCTTAGGGTTTGAAGCTGCGCTTGCTTCACTTTCTCTGAACCTTGATGCTTTTGTCTTAAGGATTCCCAAATGTCTCTTGCGGAGTCAATTTTCAGAATTGTTTCCAATGTGTTTCGATCAATCGCCTGAAACAAGTAGTTCTTGGCCTTGAGATCCTTCAATTTAGCCTCATCGTGCTGCTTCTTCTGTTCTGGATTCGCATTCGCCCCCAATTCTGGAACTCCGTTTTCAACTACATCCCAATACTCTTTAGACCTGAGTAGGTTCTCCATTAACATCTTCCAGTGGTCATAATGACCATCAAACTTCGGTATCGCTGGTTGAACGTAGCTTCCGTTCTCTTTCTCCGCCATTGATGTACCTTCACGCTTGATTTCTTCAAAGAACTGTGGTTCTTGACTGTTTCTTGCTTTGCTCTTGATCAGGCCCCTAAGAGCTCTGATACCAATTGTAACAGTAAAGAAGATAAATGCAAGGAAACTACTGCTTATTCATTCATTGATTGTGGTGTTTTATACAACTGATATATGAAACTACAAGATTCAGTTTTACTGCTAACTGAAACAACTAACTCTGTTATACAAAGGAGAACAGAACAATATTGAGCTGGGCTGGGCTCACTAACAAAGCCCAATTACTTAATACACCACTACTAAACAACTACATGACACATTTATTACTACATTTGTTACGTAATATAAAAGAAAAATATCCCATCTCACAATAACATTACTATATGGTATTTGTTCACTTTAATTTCAACCTCATAGTAGTTGACTTGCTACCAACCATATATCCTCCATTCCTTTTTTTCGTTGCCAGAAACTTTGCATTTACCATCAGATTCAACTCAACATACATGGCGAAACAATTAGAGCTGTGGAACGACCTTGCTGGAAAAGTCGTGCTTGTCACCGGAGCTTCAGCTGGACTCGGTCGACACTTCTGCCTCGACCTTGCCAAGGCTGGCTGCCTTGTCGTTGCGGCAGCTCGCCGGTTGGACCGCCTTGAGTCCCTCTGCAATGAAATCAATCGACATAACAGTTGCCTCCGGGCAGTTGCCGTGGAACTGGACTTCACCGTCGACGGTGCTACGATTGAGAAGTCTGTGCAGATGGCCTGGGATGCATTTGGCCATATTGATGCGTTGATCAATAACGCTGGTGTTCGAAGTATGTATTTGGAATATCATTCTAATATTGGGATATCAGATTTTGAGTAAAGATTTAAGTTTGGGACTTTGAGTTGTTTGTAAGTGACTAATCAACTAAGTCTTTCACAGGCAAATTAATCTTAAGATAATTCCTAAGGTCTAGCTATATTGATAAATGTCAAAATTAATAGAAATTTGGATATCTTGTCATGCAGTTGAACCCCGCACTTCATGCATAAATTAATCTTGTGGATAATCTTAAGCCTGCATTCAACTGACAAATATCGAATTGTTAGGTTGAATATCATGTCCCGGGTTCGAACCCGAGACCTCACAGTTGTGTGTGTGAGTTTCTAGTAGAAGTGACCACTCCGTCTATGTATAAAAAAAAATCTTAGAATATACGGTGTAAAATGCTATGAATGTTGAGTTTTCATATTAGTTGATACGCATATCAACCACTCATAACATTTTATATTATATCATATGCTCAATTTAACTAGTGCACCGATGGAGAATTTTACTTGATCCTTCACCCAGTCACCCTAGAAGGAACCCTAAATTGATCTCTAACAAAAATATTGGAGATCAATTAGGTGCCTCAGAAATAAAAACTAAACAAATATGTGTCAAATTAATCTTTGATATGGACTAAAATGTGCCTAAATTATTATTTGACCCCATATTAAGATTGTTTAAGATCAAATTGGTATTTTTTGTTTCTCACAATAAAATTGGTTTTAATATTTTTTTAGACTAAATTGCATTTTTGGTCTTTTATCTTTGACTAAAAGTTTCAACAGTCGTTTATCTCTTTTTCCCACTTTGGTCCCGTATCTTTAATATCTGTGTTAGTTTGGCCTGTTATCTTTTTATCCCTCACTTTGATCATTTTTCTTTCATATTTGTTTCCATTTGGTCCTTTAAAAGACAGAAAAATGAAGAACCAAACTGAAATAGATATAAAAGATAAATGACTAAAGTGAGGGTAAAAAAGATAAAGGACCGAATGACACAAATATGAAAGGTAAAAGACCAAAGTGAGAAAAAAATAAAGGACCAAACTTAAATTTTGGTTAAAGATCATAAAAGACCAAAAGTGTAATTTAACCTATTTTTTATTAGTGACTAATTCGAGTAAAACCTCAAATGGTTGATCTAGTGAAGATATTGACATTCAAGAAGTCTCGGATTCACATCTCCACTAGTCCCTTTGGGAGCACTACCCCTTCACCCAAAGGGACTAGTGGATGTGAATCCGAGACTTCTTGAAATAGTTTTTGGGAGATTTTTTGGGAGTCATCATCTGTCGTGACCAGAGTCCTGAAGTAAACGGCTCAACAATTGATAATTTTTGGGAGTCACCATTCAATTTATTAAATAGGAAAATTTGACAAAACCTACTTAAAAATGTTTCGGTCTACGTGAAATAGTTTGGATTTGAGAGTCGATTATGCATAGGGAATGGTGAAAACTAAATTACACGACACCTCTAATACATCCTGTTTCTAAGACGCTTACCTTAAATTTGATTATCCAAGTTATTATTGCTTATGATATATTGTACCCTTCAAAGCTAAGTAAATTAATGTAAAAATAGTAATTATTATTTACAATAAATAAAATAAGGACTAATTTTAAAAAATAATTAATTTTGACTTGATGGGAAGCCTCTCTCTACGTATCCTCCGATCCAACGAAAACTCAAAATTCACATGAATCTTTCCCAGAAAAACTTTTGTTGGTTGGTTGGTTTTATTTATGAAGGGGTTTAAGACCCAAACTGTACAACTCATGCATCTTAAACCGAGTCGACAAGATGTACATTTCAGCCGATCCTATTTTTTTTGTTTTTTTGAAAATATGTGTTAAAGAAAAAAATTGATTTATTAAAAAATGAGGTTAATTTTATTTGACGGAGAGGTCCTGCTCCTACGTATCTTCGATGCGGAGATGTCAAGACTACGTAGTTCTTCTTGGGAAAACAAAGTTTGTGGGTTGATTAACTTTAAATTTTTTGGAAAGCATTTAGAGCCAAGTTATACAACTCAAGTATCTTAAACCGAGATTGATACGATGTATATCTAGTTGATCCCATTTTTTGTTATAAAGAATAAATAAAAGAGAACTGTTAATTTTATTGAAGTAAATAAATAACAAATCAAAACAAACAAATAAAAAAACATAAAATAAGAGATATATATGTCTCCTGAATGACAAGAGAGGGTCACTGGTTTCAATCAAAATTTCTCAGATCCACGTTTTCTAAAAAATATAATTGTTGATTTAAACTAAATAATAAAATAAGTATAAGGGAATCATGAAAAGATTGGAATCAAACCATTATTAAACCTATACAAGTGTGAACCTATTTAGATCTTAGACATAAGTCATTGTAATGAAACACTGACGTTAGTGACTGAAAGACAAACATCCAATCACTTAAACATTGCATTATCCTGTTTTGAATAAGTTAATTAGTGAAAAGCATTTCAACTATCAGTTTACTTTTCACTTGTTATCTAATCACATGTTCACACACTTGAAATTGTTACGTTGTTTCTTTCAATAGTTTGCTAACACTTAAAACTACAAAATTAATACCAATCTTTGTGGGTATCATCTCTATTTTTAATTATATTACTTGTTACGATTGTGTATAAAGTTGCAACTAAGTTCCACCGTTGTGTGTGTGAGTTCCACCGTTGTGCAACTTTATACACAACGGTGGAATTACTTATTCTTTAAAGCAATAAATTTAGCTCAAAATTGAAAGGCAACATTAGCCCCTAACTCTTAAATTGTTATAGATTATAAGAAAATTGAGAAGATGAAAAAAGATTATTTTTTTTATTTTAATTTAAATTTTTTCCTAAAGAGAGATGATTTGATAAAGATGATGAAACTCGCACCTATTGTTGCTAAACTAAAGTTGCCCCCTAAAGAATACGAAGAACAAGAAACACTAAATATTTTTAAACAAGAAAGCTAAACTTTTAACTACATCAACATTTTTAATTCCTACTTGGTGCATGTACATGGAGATATTTGTGCTATGAATATTAATCTATTGTTAAGAAATACTTGGTTGTCCCTTGTAGATATATATGGTCTTCATTTATTGTCTGAGCAGAATAACAAACCATGATATGTGGTGGTCCATTTTTTTATCACTAACATGTTCATGGTACGTAATTACTACCAACCATTCATTTATATCCTTTTTTTCGCACTATCCGTTCCCAGAAACTAAGCATTAAATAATAATTCCCAACCTTCAGATTCAATTCAACATACATGGCGATACAATTAGAACCGTGGAACAACCTCAACGGAAAAATCGTCCTTGTCACTGGAGCTTCAGCTGGACTAGGTCGAGGCTTCTGCCTCGACCTTACCAAAGCTGGCTGTCTTGTTGTCGCGGCAGCTCGTCGAGTTGACCGCCTTGAGTCTCTCTGCAACGAAATCAATCAACAGAACGGTAGCCTCCGTGCAGTTGCTGTGGAACTAGACGTCGCCGCCGACGGTGCTACGATTGAGAAGTCCGTGCAGAAGGCTTGGGATGCATTTGGCCATATTGATGCGTTGATCAATAACGCTGGTTTTCGAGGTATGTATTTGGATTTTCATTCCAATATTTGATTTTGAGTAAATATAATGTAGCATTTACTACACCTATTCACTTGTTAAACAATGCTCAACTTCCTAACATTGGAAGAAGGGGGAGGATGATTGGAGTTCAAGAACAGAGATGAGAGGAGAGGGATACATAGAAGGGGGAAGAGAAGGTGAAAGTAAAATAGGAAAATAAATCTAAGTCATCAATTTAAAATAAAAGAAAATAACAAAACGATATTTTTCTTAAAAAAATATATATTTTGCAGGGCTATTTTAAAAATCAAATATACCAATATGGAGTTCTGTTAGCCAAAAATAGTGATTAATGGAGGATATTAATTTCCTATAGCCAAAAATAGTGATTAATGGAGGATATTAATTTCCTATTTATAGAAGAAGAATGTGGCTTCTCCAAAAATAGTGATTAATGGAGGATATTAATTTTCACAATTCCAATGTGGTCTAGAAACTTCAAATGCATTTTTCAAAGATGAATGTGCATGTCTCAAGGTCAAAAGAAAAAATTCCAAGACCTTGGAATAGTCATCTCCATTTCCCATGTATTGTGACTTGTGCATCACAATTAAGGAGGAAATTCCAACAATATATTTTAAGGATTTTTATTACATTTTTAGCGATGCGTGTGTTGGAAAAATTTTTACACCCCTGCCCTGGATCCATCACTGCATAATAGTCGAATGATATTTAAATATTGTGTTTCATTTCAAATTTTGTTTTCCAAAAAAAGTAAAAAAGGTTGATAAACAAACTCTAAGAAAAGTTGATAAACTATTGCTAAATCAAATTACTTTAGCAAATTTCCTGTTCAAAATATGCTAGTCTAGTCTAAAATCATCAACAACAAAAATGCTAGTCTAGTTTATCGTTCTAGTTTGTGTCTATGGGAATTCTCTAGACACTTCAATAATATATTTTTTTTGACAAGAGACACTTTAATAATTTTAGAGCCATTAGATTCAAAATCAAGACTCAGAATTCAAGATTAAATGATTTTGTGGTAATTGCAGTCAACGGTAGAGAATGTTATATCCGCTATTTAAATATGAAGTGGGATTTATAGTTGTAAATTCTCATATTCAGTTAGATCTTTGATAGTTGTTGCATGGGTAGTGGACCGTAGATTCATTAGATCTAGACAGAGAAGGTTTTCTTTTTAGATCGAACGGTTTTACAACTCGCTACACCCTAGTTTTCTCTCTATATCTAATGAATGTGTTCTGCGATGCACTATTCAACGATCTCATAGGATCCACACATGTAAATTCTCGTGTTTAACTTTCTAATTGGTGTGTAGGAAGTGTGAAATCATCATTGGAATTGTCTGAAGAGGAATGGAATCAAGTGTTCAGGACGAACTTGACGGGTACATGTTTGGTATCAAAGTATGTATGCAAGCGCATGCATGATGCACTACGGAAGGGGTCAATTATCAACATCTCTTCAATTGTTGGTACAAATCGGGGACAATTGCCTGGAGGCACTGCATATGCATGTTCAAAGGCAGGTGTCAATATGCTAACAAAGGTCATGGCGCTGGAATTGGGGACATACAAAATCAAAGTGAATTCCATATCACCCGGACTTTTCAAATCCGAAATTACTGAAAAGTTAATACATAAAGATTGGCTAAGCAATGTGGCTGTGAAAACAGTACCATTAAGAACCTTTGGCACTTCGGATCCAGCATTAACATCACTTGTTCGGTACTTAATTCATGATTCTTCTGACTATGTGTCCGGAAATATTTTTACTGCAGACGCTGGTACCATCTTAACAGGCGTGCCTATATATTCCTCACTATGATTCACGAATACTTCAAACACTGCCCAAATATACCAAGGTTGAACTTGGTTAAACAATTTTAGAAATGAGTTTGTTATTCTCCCAAAAAAAAAAGTTTGGCATCATAATCGACGTTTCAGATGACACGTTGTTTATGAGATTTTTTAAAAATTGATTTAATATTTTGGAGAAGCTTTCTAGAAGTTTTATTTGGAGATCCAACATTTCAAAAGACGAAGTGTCTGTCATACTAGGTCAACTATATGGAAGCCTAAGAAGAAGAGGTTTAGGCTTCAGAAGACTAACAATGGTGAATAATTTATACATGAGCAAGCTTGAATGGGAGTTAATGAATAAACTTGGATGTATTTGTTTGAGTATTATGAAAGCTTAGTATAATTATGGGAATTTTACTCTTGCTGTTATTCAATGTGTTGCAAAAACTTCTCATATTTAGAGAGGCATTGAAAAAAAATGACATTTGGTTGAGCAAAGAACTTCTTGGGTGATTAGAAATGACTAAAATAATCATGTGAAATGAAAATCATCATTTTACATGATGCACCTGCTAAATTGAGATTTTGAACAGCGGTAATTATGCATGGTAAGATATAAAAATTGAAATGGACTTCACCAGACCATAAGGAATGAAATAAATTAAAAATCTCTAAAAGGATATTATGTTCTTCATATAACTCATTTTCACTAACTCAAATATTACCTAAAAAACCTTTTTGATATCCTCTAGCTACTACTTCTAAAGTACTATGGTCACAATAAGGCTTATCTAAAAAAAGTATGGTGACAATTAGATCTCAACTTGTGTCCATTTCTTCTCTACTTGCAGTTTGGTCTTGACTAATCTCACTACCTTTTTCATGTTCCAGTGTTGTTGTTTCTCCATAGCCCTTGGTGATTTCTTCCGGATTCTTTTCAATAGGTGGTCGCGGAAACGACTTATTCACCAGCTCTGTTATTTCATTAAACTTTTCATCTAGAGAACGCTCATCACAACTCTCTATGATCTGTGAAATAATTTACAAGTTAACAAACTGATTACAGTGCCGCAAGGGTACGTACACAGATATAATATTCAAAAGCATATTATTCTGATAGATCAAGCCTTTTACCCAGAAGGGGAGGAATATGCGTCTAAGAACAGAGATGACAAGATTCTTAGCAGAAAATTATTATCAAACATAACAAAGCATACTAATTTCTTGGTTTAACAACTCATCCTCTGCTAGTTTTTCATAAACAGTAGGTAACATGATCGACTCGCAAATCTGATAACCCCGGTCATCATAGTCAATAGACAATTCCAAGACAAACACAACCAAACGGGAATTTACATTGACATACCCCAAAATTACATGTTACCAAAAAGAGAGAGAAAATCACTTGAGGAAGAGCTTTGCTACCCATTGTAGTCCTACCCGGCTCAAAGGATTAGTCTTTGCAGTTGCACACGGAGGATACCCGGTTTATACTAAAAAAAACAGAGAGAAACAACCTCTGACACTCTACAATAAAAATATGTAGATAAATAGTAGCCCATCTCAATAGATTATGAACAGGTCATAGAAGTCATTATCCCCAGTGGCCAAAGCCAAAGCCTTTAGTGTTTTATGTGCTAGCTACATTTCTTGAAATCTTTGAAGTTTGAACCCATGTATTGTACAATGGATTAAAGCTTGTAAGTTGGAACTCCTTGATGTTTACAAATAGAGACCAACTGGGAAACCAGTAAAAAAAACACTCCCCATATATAATGGGTGATCATATCGAAAGACCAACGACATATTTATAACATCTAGTTGTGGAAAAAATTTCTCGGGGTTACCATTGAATAGAAATTGGAAGGACTTAACATGGAAAACCATAACATCTAAACCCTAACATAACCAAGCCCATTGAGGCCCATACCTATTGGCTATTAAAGGCTTTGGCTATTGCTGTAGTGTTGTGTTTTTAGACCTTAGGCACTCAGTACATTATTTGACAAAAAGTAAACTGGCCCAAAAAGAATACCAAGAATAAGAAACACCAAAAATTTTGATTACATCAACATTTTCAGTTCCTATTTCTTGGTGGTTGTAAAAGGAGATAGATGTGCTAAGAATATTGATTTATAGTTACGAAATACATGGTTGATCCTTGATTTACGGGAACCAAACGAGTAATGTGTGGTAAGTAAAATTTCACTAAGGAGGCACAATAAAAGAATCCGAAAAGCTAAAAAGATTAGATGATGTTGTTTGATAAAATAAAAAAAAAAAATAGATGATGTTGTAGATATGGTCATCATGCTTTGCTTGTGCTCACAAAATTTTGCTTCTACATGCGAATATACAAGCTAATTCACTTCTTGGGACCTCGGAAAGCAAAAGTTAAGTCTTAATGCCTTTTACTGAGATATCATCATAGGATTCCATAAAATAGCAATTTCGGAACAGATAACAGAGAAACATAATCCAGAGAATGTAGGCACTGATTAAGAAATGCAGAGCTAAGATAGTATCTAAAAGAACACTTAGGTGTAAAATAAATGAGAAGAACATAACATCATACTTACTGGGTATATTCCAACTGCAGCAGTTGGTCTAATGTTTATTAAGTTGAAAACCTCAGCTTTTGCAAGGTCATACTGTTTAACACTTGCCAAGAACTCAGTGATGCCCTCCTTTGTTTGATCAGCGGCGGCAGTATTAACCAAATAATCATAAACCTGTTAGAGAAGCAGCACAGTCATCTACCAATAACACTTAAGAAGCATTATTACTATCTATTGGCATACACTAAAATCACCAATGAAAAATGGGTTATCAATGATATATTGTCTCAGCAGAATAACAAACCTTGTATTCGGACTGAGCTACATTGGCAATAACCCTTGTTGGGTCTTTTGAAGCTCCTTTAGCTCGTAAGAAATCAAGGACCTCAAAATTTGTCAGTGCACTAGCATTGGCCTCCAAGCTATCATAAAACCATTAAAGATCAACCATATCTCATTATGATAAAATACTTGTGCATCAATATAGGAAAAAAGGAAAAGGTAGAGACATACATTTTCATCTGGGAGAAACTACAAAGAGCCAAAGCAGTAACCAAGCAAAGAAAGCCTCTCCTACACTTTTGCGACAAATCAAATAGTAAGCAAAGCATCATAAGTATATATTAAAGAAATGAATTTCTGCAAAATACAACAAACCACACTGCAAATGCAGTTTAATGACACCGTAAAAAGTGAAATCAGACTGCATTTTCCTCTGTTAGAATTCTATTAGATATGCAAATGCAGTAATAGAATTAAGAAAAATAGGGAAATAGATTCAAGGTTAGCAGAGGCAGAAGAACAAATCGCAAAAGCAGATTCACAAATCAGAATTTCATGTCAATAGAATTCTCAGTTTAGAATTTCATGTCAATTTCGAATTAGGGTTTTAGGGTTTAAGGTTAGAAGAGGCAGAAGCAGATTCACAAATCGCAGTGCAGAATTAGGGTTGTTAATTTGGTTTCTGAATTCAGAATTCTCACCCAAGTAGAAGCAGAATCAAAGTGAAGAGGAAGTGTTGGCAGAAGCAGAATAGCAGTACAGAGGAACAGTGAAAAGCAAGTGCAATATTTGAGAAAAAGTTACCGCTCAGGATTCAAGCAGTAGAGGTGGGTGATTGTGTTAGGCACCTAGCCGTTGTTGTCAATGGCGGATGGCGGTTTACTGGCGGAGACCCAATAAACCGCCATAAACATATGGCGGATGGCGTAACGGCATATGGCGGATGCCATATGGATGCCATGGCGGACGCCATGGCGGACCAATTTTTATAAAAATTTAAAGATATACATACTAATAGTCTAATAGACTAATACACATACAAAAACACTATAAAAATTAAAAAAAATCCAAAAGCCTATCAATATATGTCAAATTGTCATAAGCAACTAAGAACCACTTCAAATTAGTCTCATTCAAATTGTCATAAGCAACTAAGAACCACTTCAAATTAAGTTTAAGACATCAAAATAACAACAAAATTATAAAAAGCAATGAAAACACAAAGCAATTTCCTCTAATCCTCTTCCCCAACCCCAACATAGTCATTTTCCATAAAAGATGTTTCTCTTCTCTTCAAACAACTGATACAAACTCAACAAAATAGAGAGACAAACTCAACAAAATGAAACGAAACAAAGCCACAAACTGATATATCAAAAACAGAATATATATTATATTATATATACTATATACTATATAGTATAAAAAAATATATTATATACCAAAAACAGAATATACCTATATATACATATATACCATCATATATATACCTAAAACAGAATATATTATACAAACAAATAAATCAAAAGCAGAAAAAATAAATAGAATAAGCATATATATTAAAAGCTGAAGTGCTGAACAGAAAAAAACAAAAAATAAACAAGCATGAACTATGAAGCAACGAAAGCAGAACAGAAAAAGAAAACATAAAAAACAGAGTCAAAAAAAATGAATAGAGAAGGAAGAAAAGAAACCTGCGTGCGATTTGGGAAGAGAGAAGAGAGAGTTGCGAAGTGTTAAGAGAGATGAGAGGGTTGCGAAGCTGCTGGTGGTGGTGGTTGTCCAGTCGCCGGCGCCGCTGTTGGTGTCGGTTGCTGGTGAAGCAGAAAACTGAGCAGGAGAGCGGGAGAGCGAGAGAAGAGAGAAGAGCGTGAGAGCGAGAGAGAAGAGCGTGAGACCGAGAGGAGAGGGAATATTAGATTAGGGTTTCTGTGTTTTTTAAGGATTTGGGCCAAACCGGGTCGGGTTTTATTTTTTTAAACGTTTTGGGCCCTGTTTTTTAAAAAACTTGGCTAGTGTCCGCCATAACCTGCCGTGGCGCCACAACCGCCATGCTCATGGCGCCCGCCATGGCGCCCACGGTGGCACAACACCATAAAACCGTTTTTTCAAGGCGGCCTCTTCAAATTCCGCCACGCCATAGCGCTATGGCGCCGCCATGGCGGTTATTTGACAACACTGCACCTAGCCTAACATTGACTTGAAACATGCAATCGAAAGCCTTGTAATTTGATTAAGAAAGGAAAATGGGAAGAAAGTAGAATATTGTTGATATGTGTTGAATGAATACAATTGGAGAGATAAGGCTCCCCGCCCTCCGGGACTCCGGTTTCACCCGGTCACGACTAAACTTAATGAATGATAAGAGATATCACTCCCCATTCCCTACACTTCTATTTATAAGCATATAGAAGGATAGGGTGATGGTTACAAGCCTTTAACTAACCCTAACCAATTGTTAACAAACAACTACCAACCAACTAAGTAACTAACTAACTAATAGGAGTTAAAGGCAACAAACTACCTGACTAACTAACACTACAAAACAACCCTCTAACTAATTAACTCCCTTACAAAATATTCCTTTTCCCTCGTAGGATAAAATCTGAAAAGTGCTTTGACTTGAGGATCCATCAGATTGGGAGTTGAGGATGATGGTCGCTGCCACCAAGATGAGAATGTCTTTGCTGCTCGTAAAGTGAGCTAAGCGTGAAAGGTTGGAGACGAGGGCAACACACGAAAATAATTTTAATCCCGTCCGGATAGTTTGTTTCCCAGCCTAAATTAAGGATAGCAATTAAAAAGACTAGGAGTATGTTTGATTACTAGGAGTTTGTTTCCTGTCCTAGGAGTTTGTTTCCCATCTTCCCCACATTACATAATTACTTTCTAATTTGATTACCAAAAATCAGTTCACAAACACAAAACAAATACCACAATTGTCAATTCAAACTCAAAATAGAGAGATGCCTACAACTGTGTGTGCATTTCAGTGAGCTTCACAAGACTACTACATCTCCATTTTTCTCAAAAGTGTGTTAAAGTCATATTTCAGTCAATATCTCCAAAAAAGAAGCAATAACAAGAATTTGAAAGCAAAAACAATATTTGCATCAGTTTTATAAATCGCAATTACAGTTACATTGCAATTCTTACTATTTCGCATAATTATGAAGGTGGCCGATTTAAAACACAATTGATTAAAATCACAAGACTACCCCAATTTAAAACCCTGATTAATGGTTGAAATTAATCAAATTAACATGTTATAACGCAAATATCAGATGAATTTTAGTTTGAAAAGTGATGAATAACAACCGATTCAGCATCCTTATATATAATCCCCATCCAGATTCAACCCAAACTCATACGTTTTCAACCTAAAATTCAATTTCAAGCAATGGAACAAGGTTTGTATTATAAAAATTAAAAATCGAAATAAGTTTAGCAATGAGCGAATCAAATGAAAGAGTAAAATGGAAATAAAAATGAGTAACGATGGATCGGAAATCAGAGAAAACCGATGATATGAACAGAGAAGAACAATCAGAGAAATAGGGAATAATCAGAAAAGGGGGAAAACGTACCTTTGTTGTTCAGAGAAGCAAGAGTGGGAGAGAGAGGTTGAAGATGAAAGGGTTCAGAAGAGTGAGAGCGAGAAGAGAGCTTCAGTTCTGAGAGAGCGAGAGCGAGACTTGAGCGAGAGCGAGAGCGAGAGCGAGAGCGAGAGCGAGACTTGAGCGAGAGAAAGACGAGAGCGAATGCGTGAAAGTGAAACCCGATGGGATAGGATAAAATTAACCCACCTAATATTTAGGATAAAAATACAAAAATGCTATTTTAACAAAAAAAAATTTGACAAATCGACAAGTTACCAACTTACAACACCAATTAACCAAGTTTTTTAGACTAGTCAACCTCGCTTTTCACACGCTTTTAGGCGTGGATTAAAAACTTGGTTAATTAATCGATTGGCTAATAGTCTAAAAAACTTGGTTAATTGGTGTTGTAGGTTGGTAACTTGTCGATTTGTCAAAAATTTTTTGTCAAAATAGCATTGTTGTAAAAAGAACAACAAAAATGCTATTTTGACAAAAAACAATTGATAAATCGACAAGTTATTACAACCTACAACACCAATTAACCAAGTTTTTTAAGACTATTAGTCAACCTGCTTTTTCACAGTTTTCGAGGCGTGAATTAAAAACTTGGTTAATTGATCGCTTGGCTAATAGTCTAAAAAACTTGGTTAATTGGTGTTGTAGGTTGGTAACTTGTCGATTTGTCAAAAATTTTTTTGTCAAAATATCATTGTTGAAATAACAAAGAGTCAATAGGATAGGATAAACAATGGGTTTAATTTAGTTTTTTTTTTCACTCCCTTAAAACCCAGAAATACCTCTGAAATTTTTTAAAAAAAAATGAAGATTCCCAGATTTACCTCAATTTATGGTAAATCTGATTCATAAAATGGTGGTTTTGATTTTAAGTTTGGGATTTCCGGATTTACCTCATACTTAGGTAAATCCGGTTCATATATGAACCGAATTTACCTGCGTACCGAATTTACCTGCGTATGAGGTAAATCTGAATTTTTTTTAAAAAAAATTGTGTATTAAATTGTGATTTACGCACGTTTTATTTTTAAAATACGATACGAACGCTTTACGATCTAAAATACATCAAAATATATAAAAAAATCGAATACGAAATACGAGTACAAATACAAATAAGTAAAATACAACTACGGGGCCAAAATGTCTAAAACGACCTCAAAATAACGACGTGAAGTATCAGGTGAACGGTCGACACATAGCGCATACGAACGTGTTACGATATACGAGTCGAGATACGTCTAAAGATACTAGTAAATATACGATACGAACGCGTTACGAACCTGTTACAATTTGACGTATTTTAGATCGTAATTAGACGTGTCTTTACTTGTATATTGTAACGCGTTCGTATCGTATTTTAAATCATAACAGACACGTATCTTTTAAAAAAAATAAAAAAGGGGTTTCCCGGATTTACCTCAAAGGGAGGTAAATCCGGTTCATAAATTGTTAAACCGGATTTACCTACCTATGAGGTAAATCCGGAAAACCCCACGAAGCATATATTTTTCAGATTTATGAACCGGATTTACCAAGAATTTAGGTAAATCTGGTTCACAATTTGTGAACCGGATTTAGGTGTAACTGAGATAAGTTCGAATTTAGGGGGTTAGTTTTCCGGAAATTCAACCGTCATGATTGATTGATTGTATGTTAGAACAAACTTATTCTCTTATTTTCGACTTTATCTCTTCCCTTTTGAAATCAAAGTGTTTCCGGAAATTCAAACAGTCATGATTGATTTCACAAATGTTCACATCCAGTCTACTTGGTGTGCTATAGAAGGGCCCAGACAAGGTGTCCAGGAGGCCCGGTCGTGCCCGCTGGTTGCAACTTAGTTGGTTCATTAGGAGGCCCGGTCCGTGCGTCTGGAGGCCCGGTCCGTGTGTGACATTTTGTTACCCCAATTTAAATGACTTAATTCCTTCTTCCTTTTGGTACTAACTCTTATCCAATCCCATCCTTAATCCATCCTATGGTATATTAAGTATGATTGGACTAGTTTGATGCATGTTTGACAATTAATGATGAGGTTTTGTTTATTTTTTGGTTATTGTATTGAATTGAATCCTTATCATGTGATAAAGTTATGTAATTACTTCAATGATAGTCTATTGATTATGAACTGAGCTATACCCGATGTTTCAATCGAGTGAGAAAACCAAGATCTAAAGTATACATAAGACACCATGGAGATGACGATCCCGAGTTTAAGTAGTATACTTGGAAGAGGGAAGTCATGAATCTCAATCCAAGGCCTAAGACTGTTTACTCAACAGAGATTGTTGGGTTGGGTTCTCCGCTGAAAATGAGTGATTTGATTTCTCGGGTTATGCTAAGATAAAGAGCTAAAGATAAGAAAAACACCGAGAGTTATCTAGTGAGGAGTCACGAAAGAGCTCACTGAGATTGCAATCTCACTGTTTATGTTGTTGTGTTTTTTAGATGAACAGGGTAAGACCAATCAAGGCAAGGAGAAATAAGAAGCTGTTGTAGCTACTTAAGATTAAAGGATCACTAAGGATCGAGTGCGCTTGCTTAGTTTATCCTAGATATAAGTTCAACTATTGTATTTTGAGACCTAATTTTTGATCTTACAAATCAAAGTTATTGTACCATGTAAAACCATCTTTTGGATTTGAACTATGGTTAGTCTTTTGACTCATGAAAACCGATTTCAGTTATTACTGAATAGTTATCCCTTAGGTATTCATGCCTTTTGGAAGTTAAGAGATGGATTATTTCCGTCTAGTTAAGTAATTTCAAATCCATAGGCAATCATATGTCTGATTTTTATTAAAATGGTTAACATTCTAGACTTTATAACATCTAAAATTTAGGAAAAACAATGTTTGTGACCAATAGGTGTAATCATTACTACAAGGTAATGGCTTTCATGTTTAAAAACGTCGACATGACATATCAAAGGATTACGAACAAAGTGTTTTGAGGTCAAATCAGTCAAATTCTCAAGGTGCACATGAACGATATGAGCGTCAAGACTGTAGAGGATGTTGATATGACAATCAACCTCGTAGAGGTATTCAAGGAAGTGAGAAAGCACAAAACCAGGTTGAACCTAGAGAAAGGCATCTCTAGTGTCCGGGGGGCATGTATCACAGCTTCTACCTAATAAAGCATTGGATTGAAGCGAACTCGGACAAAGGCTGATTTGTGACCATTATGAGACCTACAAGTATGAAGAAAGAGATTCTGAAGCTCGTGAGGTTGATAGTTGGGCTCACTTGATTTGTCTCTAAATGAGCCCAACGAGCGTTACCCTTTCTTAAACTACTTAAAAAGGGGGTCCAGTTTGATTGGGCTGTAGAGTGTGAATAGGGATGGAAATGGGTACCCTATGGGCAGGGTACTATAGTGCTTGTACCCGAAACCCACACATGTATGGGCAGGGTACTATAATGACTGTCACCGTACCCTCTGGGAACCAAGTGCCCATGGGCACGCCCATTACCCGCACTTTAACAACAAAAAATAATAAAAACATAAGAAACATTATAATTTAATTTAAAAAGTCATTATTTTATTTGTATCAACTAATTAAAATACTATACACGATAGCATTTAGTGAATTAAAAATATCCAAAATATTTTTTAATAGTAAGATTTAGTACTGTTTCATGAAAAAATAATCACCTTTTTAAAATTGTATAAAGGTAAAGTTGTAAGATTATATGTGTGTGTGTGTGTGTGTGTGCACATACACAAAAAGTCTGGCTTTGGGTGGGTGGGCAATCAGTAGTGCTAATAAGTAATAATGGAGGTTCTAATAGTAAAAGTGAAATACAACTCGATCACAACAACTTGTAACTAATTCTATTCTTTCGGTTACACTATTAGTGAACTCTCTATCTAGTTCTAGCTTTACTACAATTGTATAAATAGAGAGTTACAATCTCATTTTCTCAATTACAATGAATATTCTCTCTCTCTCCCCAATTTCTTCCACACTCTTCTATTCCTTATTCTTTAAGAATATGCTTTGTACTATCCTTAACTTTTCCCTTTTTGGTGACCATCACTCACTCCCACATAGATTCATGCCCTTTTTGTAAATAACCCCAATCTCTCTCACACTCACCTCTTCATTAGGAAATGCAAACTTACTTGAAATAGAACATTCCATCCCCATTCTACCCTTAACCCTATTTTCACCTAGACCCATATATAAGCCTACACTCCAAAATAACACCACAAGCCTCATTTCACCATAGCACACCAAAAACCTCTCCCTTTTCCTCTCAAGGCCGAAGCCACCACCACCCTCCTCCTTCATCCATTTTTGATTTTCTCTTCACCCAAACACCACCATTTCAACTCATTCTCATCCCTCTTTCACATATCTTCTCCATTTTCCATTCAAGTTCAAACATCATCATCAAGGAAGGTTTTCATCAAGTTTTCATGGGTTGGAGTTGAAGTTCCTTGGAGGTTCTTGTTGATTTGTGTTCTATTTTCTTCATCTCATTGCATTTCCTAGCTTGGATTTGAGGTAAAAACCCTAAAACCTTGCACCATCTTTAAATTTCTTGCATAAACCCCCTTCTCCTCATCTCAACTCCTTCATATCTTGTTGTTGTTGCTTTGAGGAGCCATCTCAAACATTATTGACAAGCATTTAGGGAGGCTTGGGTGTTTGAGGTGGCTCCTTGGCTTTGAAGGAGTTGTTCTTGTGTTTTCTCATATTTCCTTGCATATTCACTCTTGTTTGCATAGTTTTCACCAAATAAGAGACCCATTTCATGCTTGTTAGCATTCGGCCATGAGCCTATTTTTAGGGTTCTTGTGTGCTCTTGTTTATTTCATGATTTGGGGATGAATAATGGTTGATTTAGGGTATGTATGTTCCTAGGTTTTAACATCAAAATTAGGGTTTATACTCCTCTCTTGCAATCTTTGATTTTTGTGTGAATAATAGCATGATTTAGTTGATGTTTTACCTTAGGAACATGCATGATAGATTAGGTCTTTTTATCTTGTGTTGTTCTATGTGTTAGTTGTCAAGATTTGCATGAAATAAAATGATGATGATGGCTTGCATAGCATTCGGCCATGAGCCTTAGCCCTCTTGTTTGCTTGAAAATTGTCATTTGATTGTGTTTGTGTAAATGTAAGTTGTGTTATTGTGTTTGCTCACTTTTTACCACTTTACTTTTACCACTTCATTAACTTTTTACCAAAGCATTTCATCAAACATTTTTACCTCATTTCATTAAAACTTTTTACCACTTTACTTTTACCACCTCATTAACTTCTTACCAAAGCATTTCATCAAACATTTTTACCTCATTTCATTAAAACATTTTACCACTTTGCATTCTCATTTCTTATCATTGCATTGTGTTAAATAAATGTTTGCAAAGGAGAGACCACTTGGAGTCTTGATACACTTTCCTCTTCATGTTGGCAAAGGATAGGTTAATTTAACCTTGATACATATCCATGCATTTACCTGATCGTGCATCTTGTTTCTTGCTTACTTACTCATGCAACCTAGGTCATTCTATACCTCTAGTCACATTGCATTAAATTGTTTATGATGCCTGTCATGTTCTCAAGTTGATTGGGTGCATTCCCTCTTCCAATACTTTGCTTCTTACATGAGATTGCTACTCGTTAGTGGTGACTCTCATTATAGGTTGTCCACAAGCATATAATGAAGGATTACTCGTTAGTAATAGCCTTCATTACAAGAACATACGCTATCACAAGAGATTGTTATTCGTTAGTAACATTAGCCTCTATGGAAATGATGATGAACAACCCTCTATGGAGGTTACTAAACCTATCAATAAGGGGTCTAACCAAGTAAATAAGGCCAAGGTTCGAAATGTTACTGTGGGAAAGAGTCTTCAAGGTGAAGCTAAAGGTTTAGGTATAATAACATTAGCAAGTCCAAAGAGGGTAAGAATAATACTACTTTTGTTTCAAAACAAGGGCCTCCAAAAGGAGCTACTAAGTATGTCCTAGTTACTAGGAATGAGAACATCCTTCATCTAGTACCTTACCTAGTAGAGCACTAAAGGGAAATGTATGCAAGTATCTAAAGAGGATTATGTGATCTAGGAGTTGATGAAATGAAATATGCAGTAAGAAAGGGGATGTTTTATTAACAAGTTGAAAGACTTGGACCCTAAGAAATTCCCCAGGACTATTGATGAGAATGGTCTTACTTTTGTTGGGGATCTTCAAGCTAAAGAGATGCTAATGGTAAAAGCACCTTAAGTGGGGAGGGTTCTCACGTTGGACAAGGCTTCGAGGAACCTAATTAGGATCACCAAGGGTGGTGGAATCCCAAAACCTCAATCTTTATAATGAATGTTATTAGCCAAACTACAGACGCCACCGCTAAAGGTTTTGCTAGCTTAATAAAGGATATTAAAAGGGAATTTAGTACCTCTCTTTTTATTTGATGGAAACTCACATTAGTGGTGAAACTACTCGTAGAATTATCGGAAGGATTGGATTTGATAGCCATCATGTTGAGGAAGCTCGGGACCAATCGGTGGTCTTTGTGTTTGTAGGACTATTCCCGCTGGACATTCAGTGATTTCCTCCTCTTACCAATTTATACATAAGAAGATTAATAGGCCTCATGGGCAGCCCTTCTTTTTGGGATGATATCCCGCATCTTAATGACTCTATGAATGGGGCTTGGCCATTTTGGGGATTTTAATGCCACCGACGATCGGTGATATAGGCGCTCCTCTTTCTTCCCCTCCGCCATGATTATAGATTAATGGATGCTATGAATCAATGTACCACGATGGTCGCTCCTAGAGGTGATAATCGCCAAAAGACTTGACAGACTACTAGTTAACTTGAATTGAGACTTAAATTTCAGGAAACTGAGTTATTCCATCTTCCCATGTTGAATTATAACCATACTTTGTTGTGGATTAATTTTGATGACACTCCTCCCCCTAACCGACATCACAAACCTTTTAGATTCAAAGCCATTTGGCTATCTCACCCCACATTTAGTAATGTGGTCACCGATTATTGGAACACTAATATTCACAATGTTCTGATGCAATCCTTTCTTAGGGACTGAATCACAAAACCTTTGGTAACATCTTTGTGAAGAAAAAGTCCCTTTTGAAGGAGATCCACATAATTGACTAGAAGCTAGCTAGAAGCTCCATCACTTCTTTCTCAACTTCAGCAGAAGAAATGGAAGGAATATGAAGGTATTCTTCAGATAGAGGAGGTCCTCTCGGTACCGTAAATCTCGCCCAAGTGGATTAAATTTGGAGACCGCAACACGAGATTCTTTCATGGAGTTACCACTAATAGAAGAAGGAATAATTTCTTTAAACACTCCATAGTGGACAGAGGGGGTCGCTTATCACCCATGGCCTCAGAGATGTTGGCTAATGAGTACTTTAAGAATCTATTTACCTATGATGATACCATTTCCCTGGTTGTTTACTTTGTCACTTTCCCATGGTGGAGCCCCTCGACTCTCAAGACATCAACACAAATTTCACCGATGATGAGATCTTTCACATTTCAAGAGTATCGTGCCTTTAAAGGACACGCCGTGATGGGTTCCAAGCCATCTTCTTTCAAAGTCAATGGAGAAGTGTTGGCCCTTCCTTTGTAAGATGATTAATGGAATGATTGAGGAACCTTGGAAAATCAAAGAGACTAATAGGACCTTCATCACCTTGATCCCTAAAGTTGATGAGGTTACTTCTATGAAACAATTTCGTCTCATTGGTCTTTGTAATGTTTCTTACAAGACAATCACCAAGTTATTGGCCCAAATAATCCATGCATGGTATTCTTCCCGAGGTCATTGGCCCCGCTCTAATGTTCTTTTGTGCCTAAGTGCCATATAAGAGACAATGTCATTGTTGCCAAGAGTTCATCCATTCTATGAGACAAAAATCATGTAAGAAAGGTTGGATGGCTATTAAGATAGACTTGAGAAAGCTTGTGATCGCTTGAGTCAGGGACTTTATTAAAGAAACTCGAAGATATAGGATTTCATGACAATACTATCTAGGTTCTTTGGGCTTGCATTTCCTCACCAAAATGCAAGTGCTTTGGAATTGAAAATCTATCGACCAACTTCAACCCGGAAGAGGCATCCGTCAAGGTGACCCTATGTCCCCATATCTCTTTGTTTTATGCATCGAGCATCTCTTCCATCTTATTGATCAAGTCGTGAGTGGTGATATTTGGAAACCCATCTAAATTATCCCTAGATGCCCTAATATCTCACTTACCTTTTCACGATGATCTCATCCTTTTCTCCGAGAGGCTAACATGGAACAGGCTAGAATTGTCACAGAGTTCTCCACACCTTTTTTCTAGCTCAACAAAAGGTTAGCATAGATAAGACTAGGATCTTTTAACTAAGAATGTGGCTAGACAAACTCGCCTCCTCATCGGTGAAGAAATGGGATTCCACATGACAGATGATTTGAGCATCCCTTTGTTTCATGGAAGGGTTGGTTTGCACACCGTTAAATTTTTGATTGATAAGGTTGCTCGAGACTTAGTAATCCGAAGGGCCAAAACCCCGCCTCTTGACCGAAAAGGGTTACCTTAGCCAAATTTGTGCTTCAAGCTATTCCCGCATATACTATGCAATCCACCATTCTCCTCCCTAGAGGTATTCGTGATCAAGTTGGCAAGCTTTGTAGGCCTTTATTTGCGGTGATGAACATGACCAAATACACATTCATCTAATCAATTGAGATCAAATCTGCATGCAAAGAAGGATGTTGGTTTGGATCTCCGCAACTCCATAATTGCTAATTCAACTTTCATGCCGCAAATCATCGGACTTATGTACTAAAAAAGTTTCCTTTTTGAGTACAATTATTAAGAGGCAAATATAAATGTGGAGCTGAAGTTTCCAAAGATTTAGAACAAGAACCCTAGCTCTAACTTGTGGCATGGTATTTTCCAATCTTGGAATTCATTCCGCGCTCTCCTCTCTTGGAGAGTTAGGAATAGAGACGATATTCAATTTTGGACTGGTCAATGGGTTCCTAATCTACATCCTTTAATTTCGTTTGTGCCTATAATTAATGCAACTGATTCTGTTAATGAAGTAGTCGAAGTCAGTGACTTGGAGTTTTGGTTTGGGTCGGTCCTGACTTGGTGTTTTCCTGTCGTACGTCCCTTGGATTGCTCAGATTTTTGTTCTGAGTTTATGTTTACAATGTATGATTATACTGGTTGGAGCCTTGCCCAGTTTAATGATAATCAGTTCAATTTCGACCAAAAAGATAAAAAAAATGAAATATAAGGAAGGACAAAGAAAAGAAAAATATTAGTAGAAGTGAAGAATTCAATAATCGATCAATTAGTTCACACTTTTTAAGTAGAAACCAAAATCTAGAAAAAATGCATAGAATACAAAACTAGCAGACAAAGACCTGCAGAGAGAGCTTTGGGTAAAGGGATCCTTGAGATATGTCAACTAATTTGACAGAATAGTTTTAACTTCTCACATCAATGTAGTGTGTAGGGCTGGACAAAATATGTAGAACTGACCGAAACTGCGAGACCCGTTGAAATAAATATGTTAACGGATCGGGTGTGTTGGATTATCGGATCTTCGGTTGACATTTCGGTTTCAATTGATTGGAATGGTCTGTGACGGATGTTGTATAATAAACCCGTTGGAATCCGCACCACCAAAAAATCGGCTCTTTCAATTTGCACCATTAGATTTTTAATAATACCTGTATCGTTGGTCGAGATGTTTTCGTTTTTCTTCAAACATTAATATATATTAAATTGTTGTTATCTCTTTTTCTGATACTCATTCATTACCTTTTCTATTTCCAATGAGTCTTAACTACTTTTCAGATATGTCATTCACTAATTAGACTATAACAATAACTATTTTTAAATTAAAAACTCTTTCTTTACTTCCTAATTGAAAAAAAAGTAGAAGTATTTCTTCCTCTCTCAACCTATTCATGTGTCAAGCACTTTCTTCTTCATTTTCGTGATCGCCCATGGCGTCTCCTTCATTTCCAGATCTTCCATGGCGCCTTCTTCTTTTCTAGATCTACTAACCGTGTCAATCCGATTGTGAACCCGCGAATCCTATTAGATATAGCTTTAGTATTAGAGATATAGCTTTAGTAATTAGTGACTTAGTTAGTAGTTGCCTATATAAAGAGGCTTGTTGTAATCATTTCTTTTTAACTCTTATCATTTGTATCAATTCCTTTGATGAATATATGAATCCTTGAGAGTTTTCTTTTCCAAGCTTCCATGGATGCCATGTTTCTCAATAAATCCGATTAACCCGTCACTTGTGGAACCGAAGGAACAAACGGTCGGGAATGGGTGTTATACTCTCAACCTCGGTTTTTGTCGAACTCCGAGGTTTTCAAATCCGATCCGACCGATCCCGAACCGTGTCCAAATTTCTAGTAGTGTGTGATAAAACACTTTTTTTAAGTTAATTATTTCTTATTGATGGAGATAGAGGTGACCAATCAATATCACAAATACAATAATGGATCAAAAATTAATGAATGGGACATGGGTTAATATTTTTTTTCATCAAGAGCACATGGGTTAATATATAAATTAGTTTTTGTAATAAAGAAAGAAGAGAAATGCAAGGAAACAACTGCTTATTCATTCATTGATTGTGGTGTTTTATACAACTGATATATGAAACTACAAGATTCAGTTTTACTGCTAACTGAAACAACTAACTCTGTTATACAAAGGAGAACATAACAATATTGAGCTGGGATGGGCTCACTAACAAAGCCCAATTACTTAATACACCACTACTAAACTAATACATGACACATTTATTACTACAATTCCTCCCTTAAACTGATCACAAGCAGTGTGACAAGCTTAGACTTGCTTCAAATTACTCAAGCCGCACATGTCAATGTCCTTCTTAAGCTTTTCAAAGCTTTCAACCTTCAAGCCTTTAGTTAGCATATCACTAATCTGCTTTTCTTCAAGGCGCAAGATTTAGCTCAATAGACTTGGAATTACTCAATTCCCTTAGAAAATGAAATCTTACATCAATGTGGTTGCTCCTCCCATGGAGGACTGGGTTCTTTGACAGTTTAATTGTAGAGTTATTATCACACATGACAGTTAAAAAACTTCCTTGATCCTGTCCCATTGCACTTAAGATTCTTTTAAGCCAAATTCCTTGACATATGCAGTATGCAGCAGAAACAAACTCTGCTTCGGTTGTAGACAGTGTTACTATCGGCTGCTTCTTTGATGACCATGAAACAGCCCCTCCATTCAACATGAAGACGTAGCCACTAGTACTCTTTCTATCATCTATGTTTCCAGCATAATCACTATCACAGAATGCAACCAATTCTTGTTTTCTGCCTTTCTTATAGAGAATTCCAGCATCAGCTGTTCCTTTAATGTACCTCAGAACCCTCTTGGCAGCTACATGATGCTGAGTAGTTGGTTTCTCAATAAACTCGCTAATCACAAGAATAAATAACATCACATCGTATGAGTAGCATTCAAATACATTAGGCTTCCTACCACTGCTTGAACACCGTTGACTCACATCACCGCAGCCACCAACCTCGTGAGCTTGCGTACCGTGAGGAAAGGACTTGAAACAGCTTACATTCATTCATGTTAAACTTCTCAAGGATATCTTTCACATACTTTTGTTGATTCATAAAAATCCTCGAGAGTTTTGAATAACTTCTACTCCCAAGAAATACTTCATTTTACCCAAGTGAGACATGTCAAATTCCTTTTTCATCAAATCTCCGAACTCATTTATAAGTGCAAAGATCATTACTTGTATAAATGAGATCATCTACATACAAACTTGCTATTAGAACTCTGTTTTTCTCTTGTCTCTCCCTTGTATAGAGGGTGTGCTCATGTGGACATCTCTCAAACCCTTGCTGGGCAAAGTAGGCATCAATCCTACTATACCATGCTCTAGGTGCTTGTCTAAGCCCATACAAGGCCTTTCTCAACTTGTATACTTTGTCCTCCATTCCTTTCTTCACATAGCCTCGAGGTTGATCAACATACACTCGCTTTCTTCTAACTCACCATGTAGAAAGCAGATTTAATGTCCAAATTGATGTACCTCCCAACCCTCACCAAAGAAGAATACTCAATAAACATCTAATTGTATCCCATCTTGCAACCTGAGCAAAAGCTTCTTTAAAATCAATTCCATATTTTTGAGAGTAGCCCTTTGCCACAAGTCTTGCCTTATACTTATCAATCTTCCCTTCCTCATTCAACTTGGTTTTATACACCCACTTAACTCCAATTCTTTTGCATTTTGAGGTAAGTCAACAAGTGTCCAAGTGTTGTTCTTCTCAATGCTCGCATCTCTCAGTATCCATAGCTTCTTTCCACCGATTCTTCTTGATTGCTTCCTCAAAGCTTGTTGATCACTAAGACTCTCAAATGTGACTAGACTATGCAAAACCTCTTGTTCAAACCGATCCTCATCATCATCCAAGTCTCTCGCTAATCACGTAATCATCATGCCATGCCGAGGTGCCCTGCTTCGCCAAAGATCCGCTGCTCACCCTTCCTGCTTCATTCCTCCCTTGAACCAGTTCTGGGGATGCTCCAGGACTTGGTTCACCTGCTGCACTAGGACTATTGTTGATGTTATCATTATCAATGTTACTTTCAGAGTCCCCTAAGCCATCATTAGAGGTGCCTGTACTCATTACTACTGCCTCCTCGTGCAAGTTTTCTTCTTCTTCCAATATATCGTGTTGAGTATTCTCGCTTTCCTGTGTCTTTCTCACTTTCCCAATTCCACCTTTTGTTTCATCAAAGTTCACATCTCTACTCACTATAATTTTCTTAGTAGTAGGGTCATATAGTCTGTATGCCTTAGACTCTTCACTCACACCAAGAAAAATACATTTTTTGCTTTTGTCATCTAACTTTTTTCTCTGGTTATCAGGTGTGTGCACATAAGCAAGGCTGCCAAATACTCTAAAGTGTCTAACCGAGGGTTTTATGTCACTCCAAGCTTCCTCGTGGGTCATATCCTCGATGTGATATTGTAGGACATCTATTCAAAATATAGAAACTCCAACTAGTCGCCTCAAAGCCGTAATAATTTTGGTAGTTTGTAGTCACTCAACAAACACCTAACCATATTCATAATAAATCTATTTCTTCTCTCTCTGCTACACCATTTTGTCGAGGTGTAAATGTCATTGTTAATCTGCCTCCTAATCCCATTTTTAGAACAAAACTCATTGAATTCATTGGAATTAAACTCCTCCCCTATCGGCCTTAGACAAAATAATAATAGATTGTTGACTCTCCTTTTCTACCATGATCTTAAATTTCTTAAACACCTCAAATGCACTAGATTTCTCTCATAAGAGAAATAAATCCACCTCTCCTACTAAAATCATCAATAAAGGACAGAAATACCTTTTATCACTGTTGGATCAGGGAGTAATCGGCCACAAATATCAGAGTGCACAAGTTCCATCTTCCTGATGCCCTCCACTTGCTTTGTTCGGGGGAAATTCTCTCCGTGTTGTTTTCCCGCTTGATACCGAGCACACCTTGCTTGTTGCCACAATAGATGGAAGACCTTTCACCATTTCCTTTTGCTTCAATAGTTGCAACCCCTTGTAATCGAGATGCCCATATCGCTTATGCCATAACTCGTTGTTTTCTTCATCAAGAATCTTGCGCACATGTGGAGCTTGGTCGAGCATGAACAACTTTGATGGCAAACATCCCGTTATTTGCCATTGTTGAGGTCATTATCAACCCTTCTCCTTATGATAAACTTTGCATTTATCATCATCAAATATCACTTTCAATCCTCACGCAATTGTCCAATACTTAGAAGATTACTCTTCAAGTTTGGAACAAAATACACTCCTCGTAATTACTTGAATCTTTCCATCTATTTTGAGTCTTACATTCCCTTTCCTTCAACATTCAACCTTCTTCCATCTCCAACTTCATCAAGCTTCGTGAAATTCTTGTCTAATTCACGTAACGCTTCTTCAATCCAACACATATGTGTGCTACAAGTCAATCCGTAAAACCAAATATAGTACTTTACCTCTTCTTCTTGATTGCATATAGTCATCAAGACCATTTCTTCATCATCGCCGGCTCGCATAGTTAGCAACATCACCATCAAGACTTGGACACTCATATTGATAATGACCAAGTTTTCTCGCACTTGTAACATTCAATATTTTCTTTGAAGTCCGCTTTCCTCGACCTCTTCCAACCCCGCCCTCTACCTCTTCCTCCTCGTGTTCGCTAACCTTCAAGGCTCGATCGCCTTCTTCTCAGTATTCCCATTCGCCGCTTCTTCCACCAAGATATCGCTTTGCAAACCATCTATCGTCATCTTCTTCACGCTGCTTGCTTGAACAATCGAGCAAACCACATAATTGAATTTAGTGTTCATCGATCTCGTAATCTTTTCGACCACCACGGCTTTCACTCATCGATTCACCATAATTCCGCATTTTATTTGCAATACACAGTTCTTGCGGGCGTAGCTATTCACCGATTCTCCTTCTTTCATCGTAAGCACTTCAAATTCTCTTCTTAGGGTTTGAAGTCGCGCTTGCTTCACTTTCTCTCAACCTTGATGCTTTTGTCTTAAGGATTCCCAAATGTCTCTCATGAGTCAATTTTCGTAATTGTTTCCAATGTGTTTCGATCAATCGCTCAAACAAGTAGTTCTCGGCCTCGAGATCCTTCAATTTAGCCTCATCGTACGCTTCTTCTCGCTCGATTCGCATTCGCCCCACCTCGAACTCCGCTTTCAACTACATCCCAATACTCTTTGCACTGAGTAGTTCTCCATTAACATCTTCCAAAGGGTCATAATGACCATCAAACTTCTGTATCGCTGGTTGAACGTAGCTTCCGCTCTCTCTTTCTCCGCCATTGATGTACCTTCACGCTTGATTTCTTCAAAGAATCGTGGTTCTTGATCGCTTTCTTTTTGCTCTCGATCGTGCCCTAAGAGCTCGATACCAATTGTAATAAAGAAAAAGAAGATAAATGCAAGGAAACTATCGCTTATTCATTCATTGATTGTGGTGTTTTATACAACCGATATATGAAACTACAAGATTCAGCTTTTTATCGCTAATCAAACAACTAACTCAAGTATACAAAGGAGAACAGAACAATATTGAGCTGGGCTGGGCTCACTAACAAAGCCCAATTACTTAATACACCACTACTAAACAACTACATGACACATTTATTACTACATTTGTTACGTAATATAAAAGAAAAATATCCCATCTCACAATAACATTACTATATGGTATTTGTTCACTTTAATTTCAACCTCATAGTAGTTGACTTGCTACCAACCATATATCCTCCATTCCTTTTTTCGTTGCCAGAAACTTTGCATTTACCATCAGATTCAACTCAACATACATGGCGAAACAATTAGAGCTGTGGAACGACCTTGCTGGAAAAGTCGTGCTTGTCACCGGAGCTTCAGCTGGACTCGGTCGACACTTCTGCCTCGACCTTGCCAAGGCTGGCTGCCTTGTCGTTGCGGCAGCTCGCCGTTGGACCGCCTTGAGTCCCTCTGCAATGAAATCAATCGACATAACAGTTGCCTCCGGGCAGTTGCCGTGGAACTGGACTTCACCGTCGACGGTGCTACGATTGAGAAGTCTGTGCAGATGGCCTGGGATGCATTTGGCCATATTGATGCGTTGATCAATAACGCTGGTGTTCGAAGTATGTATTTGGAATATCATTCTAATATTGGGATATCAGATTTTGAGTAAAGATTTAAGTTTGGGACTTTGAGTTGTTTGTAAGTGACTAATCAACTAAGTCTTTCACAGGCAAATTAATCTTAAGATAATTCCTAAGGTCTAGCTTATATTGATAAACGCCAAAATTAATAGCGCTTTGATATATCGTCTCCTGCTCAACCCCGCACTTCGCGCATAAATTAATCTTGTGATAATCTTAAGCGCCTAAATTTCAACCGACAAATATCGAATTGTTAGGTTGAATATCATGCCCCGCTCAACCTCGCACCTCACAATTGTGTACATGTGCTTTTTAGTAGGTTGACTCACTCCGCCTATGTATAAAAAAATCTTAGAATATACGATTGTAAAATGCTATGAATGTTGAGTTTTCATATTAGTTGATACGCATATCAACCACTCATAACATTTTATATTATATCATACGCTCAATTTAACTAAATGCACCGATGGAGAATTTTACTTGATCCTTCACCCACTCACCTAGAAGGAACCCTAAATTGATCTCTAACAAAAATATTGAGATCAATTAGGTGCCTCAGAAATAAAAACTAAACAAATATGTGTCAAATTAATCTTTGATATGGACTAAAATGTGCCTAAATTATTATTTGACCCCATATTAAGATTGTTTAAGATCAAATTGGTATTTTTTGTTTCTCACAATAAATTGGTTTTAATATTTTTTTAGACTAAATTGCATTTTTGGTCTTTTATCTTTGACCAAAAGTTTCAAATTTCATTATTTATCTTTTTTCCCACTTTGGTCCCAGATCTTTAATATCTCAGTTAGTTTACTGTTATTTTTTTATCCTCACTTTGATCATTTTTCTTTCATATTTGTTTCCATTTGGTCCTTTAAAAGACAGAAAAATGAAGAACCAAACCGAAATAGATATAAAAGATAAATGACTAAAGTGAGGGTAAAAAAGATAAAGGACCGAATGACACAAATATGAAAGGTAAAAGACCAAAGTGAGAAAAAAATAAAGGACCAAACTTAAATTTTGGTTAAAGATCATAAAAGACCAAAAGTGTAATTTAACCTATTTTTTATTAGTGACTAATTCGAGTAAAACCTCAAATGGTTGATCTAGTGAAGATATTGACATTCAAGAAGTCTCTGATTCACATCTCCACTAGTCCCTTTCGGGAGCACTACCCCTTCACCCAAAGGGACTAGTGGATGTGAATCCGAGACTTCTTGAAATAGTTTTTGGGAGATTTTTTGGGAGTCATCATCTGTCGTGACCAGAGTCCTGAAGTAAACGGCTCAACAATTGATAATTTTTGGGAGTCACCATTCAATTTATTAAATAGGAAAATTTGACAAAACCTACTTAAAAATGTTTCGGTCTACGTGAAATAGTTTGGATTTGAGAGTCGACATGCATAGTGAATGGTGAAAACTAAATTACACGACACCTCTAATACATCTGTTCTAAGACAATTACCTTAAATTTGATTATCCAAGTTATTATTGCTTATGATATATTGTACCCTTCAAAGCTAAGTAAATTAATGTAAAAATAGTAATTATTATTTACAATAAATAAAATAAGGACTAATTTTAAAAAAATAATTAATTTTGACTTGATGGGGAAGCCCTCTCCTACGTATCCTCTGATCCAACGAGAAACTCAAAATTCACATGAATCTTTCCCAGAAAAACTTTTGTTGGTTGGTTGGTTTTATTTATGAAGGGGTTTAAGACCCAAACTGTACAACTCATGCATCTTAAACCGAGTCGACAAGATGTACATTTCAGCCGATCCTATTTTTTTGTTTTTTTGAAAATATGTGTTAAAGAAAAAAATTGATTTATTAAAAAATGAGGTTAATTTTATTTGACGGAGAGGTCCTGCTCCTACGTATCTTCGATGCGGAGATGTCAAGACTACGTAGTTCTTCTTGGGAAAACAAAGTTTGTGGGTTGATTAACTTTAAATTTTTTGGAAAGCATTTAGAGCCAAGTTATACAACTCAAGTATCTTAAACCGAGATTGATACGATGTATATCTAGTTGATCCCATTTTTTGTTATAAAGAATAAATAAAAGAGAACTGTTAATTTTATTGAAGTAAATAAATAACAAATTAAAACAAACAAATAAAAAAACATAAAATAAGAGATATATATGTCTCCTGAATGACAAGAGAGGGTCACTGGTTTCAATCAAAATTTCTCAGATCCACGTTTTCTAAAAAATATAATTGTTGATTTAAACTAAATAATAAAATAAGTATAAGGGAATCATGAAAAGATTGGAATCAAACCATTATTAAACCTATACAAGCACAACCTATTTAGATCTTGCATATGTGTCATCAGAATGAAACACCGACGTTAATGATCGAAAGACAAACATCCAATCACTTAAACATTGCATTATCCTGCTTTGAATAAGTTAATTAGTGAAAAGCATTTCAACTATCAGCTTACTTTTCACTTGTTATCTAATCACATGTTCACACACTTGAAATTGTTACGTTGTTTCTTTCAATAGTTTGCTAACACTTAAAACTACAAAATTAATACCAATCTTTGTGGGTATCATCTCTATTTTTAATTATATTACTTGTTATTTATCACAGATAAAGTTTCAGAACTAAGCTCCACCATTACATATATAGCTTCCACCACACAAGAACTTTATACACAACTAATTAATTACTTATTCTTTAAAGCAATAAATTTAGCTCAAAATTGAAAGGCAACATTAGCCCCTAACTCTTAAATTGTTATAGATTATAAGAAAATTGAGAAGATGAAAAAAGATTATTTTTTTTATTTTAATTTAAATTTTTTCCTAAAGAGAGATGATTTGATAAAGATGATGAAACTCGCACCTATTGTTGCTAAACTAAAGTTGCCCCCTAAAGAATACGAAGAACAAGAAACACTAAATATTTTTAAACAAGAAAGCTAAACTTTTAACTACATCAACATTTTTAATTCCTACTTGGTGCATGTACATGGAGATATTTGTGCTATGAATATTAATCTATTGTTAAGAAATACTTGGTTGTCCCTTGTAGATATATATGGTCTTCATTTATTGTCTGAGCAGAATAACAAACCATGATATGTGGTGGTCCATTTTTTTATCACTAACATGTTCATGGTACGTAATTACTACCAACCATTCATTTATATCCTTTTTTTCGCACTATCCGTTCCCAGAAACTAAGCATTAAATAATAATTCCCAACCTTCAGATTCAATTCAACATACATGGCGATACAATTAGAACCGTGGAACAACCTCAACGGAAAAATCGTCCTTGTCACTGGAGCTTCAGCTGGACTAGGTCGAGGCTTCTGCCTCGACCTTGCCAAAGCTGGCTGTCTTGTTGTCGCGGCAGCTCGTCGAGTTGACCGCCTTGAGTCTCTCTGCAACGAAATCAATCAACAGAACGGTAGCCTCCGTGCAGTTGCTGTGGAACTAGACGTCGCCGCCGACGGTGCTACGATTGAGAAGTCCGTGCAGAAGGCTTGGGATGCATTTGGCCATATTGATGCGTTGATCAATAACGCTGGTTTTCGAGGTATGTATTTGGATTTTCATTCCAATATTTGATTTTGAGTAAATATAATGTAGCATTTACTACACCTATTCACTTGTTAAACAATGCTCAACTTCCTAACATTGGAAGAAAGGGGAGGATGATTGGAGTTCAAGAACAGAGATGAGAGGAGAGGGATACATAGATGAGAGGGATAAATAGGGGGAAGAGAAGGTGAGAGTAAAATAGGAAAATAAATTCAAGTCAATTTAAAATAAAAGAAAATAACAAAAGGATATATTTTTAAAAAAAAAATATTTTGCAAGGCTATTTTAAAAGTCGAATATGCCAACATGGAGCTCCGTTAGCCAAAAATAGTGATTAATGGAGGATATTAATTTCCTATAGCCAAAAATAGTGATTAATGGAGGATATTAATTTCCTATTTATAGAAGAAGAATGTGGCTTCTCCAAAAATAGTGATTAATGGAGGATATTAATTTTCACAATTCCAATGTGGTCTAGAAACTTCAAATGCATTTTTCAAAGATGAATGTGCATGTCTCAAGGTCAAAAGAAAAAATTCCAAGACCTTGGAATAGTCATCTCCATTTCCCATGTATTGTGACTTGTGCATCACAATTAAGGAGGAAATTCCAACAATATATTTTAAGGATTTTTATTACATTTTTAGCGATGCGTGTGTTGGAAAAATTTTTACACCCCTGCCCTGGATCCATCACTGCATAATAGTCGAATGATATTTAAATATTGTGTTTCATTTCAAATTTTGTTTTCCAAAAAAAGTAAAAAAGGTTGATAAACAAACTCTAAGAAAAGTTGATAAACTATTGCTAAATCAAATTACTTTTGCAAATTTCCTGTTCAAAATATGCTAGTCTAGTCTAAAATCGTCAACAACAAAAATGCTAGTCTAGTTTATGTCTATGGGAATTCTCAAGACACTTCAATAATTTTAGAGCCATTAGATTCAAAATCAAGACTCAGAATTCAAGATTCAATGATTTTGTGGTAATTGCAACAATCTAGAGAGAATGTTATATCCGCTATTTAAATATGAAGTGGGATTACAGTTGTAAATTCTCATATTCAGTCAGATCTTCGATAGTTGTTGCATGGGTAGTGGACCGTAGATTCGTTAGATCTAGACAGAGAAGGTTTTCTTTTTAGATCGAACGGTTTTACAACTCGCTACACCCTAGTTTTCTCTCTATATCTAATGAATGTGTTCTCATGATGCACTATGCAACGATCTCATAGGATCCACACATAAATTCTCGTGTTTAACTTTCTAATTGGTGTGTAGGAAGTGTGAAATCGCTCTTTGGAATTGTCTCAAGAGGAATGGAATCAAGTGTTCAGACGAACTTAATGGGTACATGGTTGGTATCAAAGTATGTATGCAAGCGCATGCATGATGCACTACTAAGGGGGTCAATTATCAACATCTCTTCAATTGTTGGTACAAATCGGGACAATTGCCTCGAGGCACCGTGATATGCATGTTCAAAGGCAAAATAATATGCTAACAAAGGTCATGGCGCTGAATTGGGGACATACAAAATCAAAGTGAATTCCATATCACCCGACTTTTCAAATCCAAAATTACCAAAAGTTAATACATAAAGATTGGCTAAGCAATGTGGTCAGTGAAAACAAAAGCATCATTAAGAACCTTTGGCACTTCGGATCCAAAGATTAACATCACTTGTTCTATACTTAATTCATGATTCTTCCGACTATGTGTCCGAAATATTTTTATCGCAGACGCTGGTACCATCTTAACAGGCGTGCCTATATATTCCTCACTATGATTCACGAATACTTCAAACACTGCCCAAATATACCAAGGTTGAACTTGGTTAAACAATTTTAGAAATGAGTTTGTTATTCTCCCAAAAAAAAAAGTTTGGCATCATAATCGACGTTTCAGATGACACGTTGTTTATGAGATTTTTTAAAAATTGATTTAATATTTTGGAGAAGCTTTCTAGAAGTTTTATTTGGAGATCCAACATTTCAAAAGACGAAGTGTCTGTCATACTAGGTCAACTATATGGAAGCCTAAGAAGAAGAGGTTTAGGCTTCAGAAGACTAACAATGGTGAATAATTTATACATGAGCAAGCTTGAATGGGAGTTAATGAATAAACTTGGATGTATTTGTTTGAGTATTATGAAAGCTTAGTATAATTATGGGAATTTTACTCTTGCTGTTATTCAATGTGTTGCAAAAACTTCTCATATTTAGAGAGGCATTGAAAAAAAATGACATTTGGTTGAGCAAAGAACTTCTTGGGTGATTAGAAATGACTAAAATAATCATGTGAAATGAAAATCATCATTTTACATGATGCACCTGCTAAATTGAGATTTTGAACAGCGGTAATTATGCATGGTAAGATATAAAAATTGAAATGGACTTCACCAGACCATAAGGAATGAAATAAATTAAAAATCTCTAAAAGGATATTATGTTCTTCATATAACTCATTTTCACTAACTCAAATATTACCTAAAAAACCTTTTTGATATCCTCTAGCTACTACTTCTAAAGTACTATGGTCACAATAAGGCTTATCTAAAAAAAAAGTATGGTGACAATTAGATCTCAACTTGTGTCCATTTCTTCTCTACTTGCAGTTTGGTCTTGACTAATCTCACTACCTTTTTCATGTTCCAGTGTTGTTGTTTCTCCATAGCCCTTGGTGATTTCTTCCGGATTCTTTTCAATAGGTGGTCGCGGAAACGACTTATTCACCAGCTCTGTTATTTCATTAAACTTTTCATCTAGAGAACGCTCATCACAACTCTCTATGATCTGTGAAATAATTTACAAGTTAACAAACTGATTACAGTGCCGCAAGGGTACGTACACAGATATAATATTCAAAAGCATATTATTCTGATAGATCAAGCCTTTTACCCAGAAGGGGAGGAATATGCGTCTAAGAACAGAGATGACAAGATTCTTAGCAGAAAATTATTATCAAACATAACAAAGCATACTAATTTCTTGGTTTAACAACTCATCCTCTGCTAGTTTTTCATAAACAGTAGGTAACATGATCGACTCGCAAATCTGATAACCCCAGTCATCATAGTCAATAGACAATTCCAAGACAAACACAACCAAACGGGAATTTACATTGACATACCCCAAAATTACATGTTACCAAAAAGAGAGAGAAAATCACTTGAGGAAGAGCTTTGCTACCCATTGTAGTCCTACCCTGCGCTCAAAGGATTAGTCTTTGCAGCTGCACACCTGAGGATACCCGGTTTATACTAAAAAAACAGAGAGAAACAACCTCTGACACTCTACAATGAAAATATGTAGATAAATAGTAGCCCCTCTAGATAGATTATGAACAGGTCATAGAAGTCATTATCCCCAGTGGCAGTGACCAAAGCCAAAGCCTTTAGTGTTTTATGTGCTAGCTACATTTCTTGATATCTTTGAAGTTTGAACCCATATATTAATGGATTAAAGCTTGTGAGTTAGAACTCCTTGATGTTTACAAATAGAGACTAACTGGGAAACCAGTAAAAAAACACTCCCCATATATAATGGGTGATCATATCGAAAGACCAACGACATATTTATAACATCTAGTTGTGGAAAAAATTTCTCAAGTTACCATTGAATAGAAATTGGAAGGACTTAACATGGAAAACCATAACATCTAAACCCTAACATAACCAAGCCCATTGAGGCCCATACCTATTGGCTATTAAAGGCTTTGGCTATTGCTGTAGTGTTGTGTTTTTAGACCTTAGGCACTCAGTACATTATTTGACAAAAAGTAAACTGGCCTAAAGAATACTAAGAATAAGAAACACCAAAAATTTTGATTACATCAACATTTTCAGTTCCTACTTCTTGGTGGTTGTAAAAGGAGATAGTTGTGCTATAGCTAAGAAATACTTGGTTGATCCTTGATTTACGGAACCAAACGAGTAATGTGTGGTAAGTAAAATTTCACTAAGGAGGCACAATAAAAGAATCCAAAAGCTAAAAAGATTAGATGATGTTGTTTGATAAAATAAAAAAAAATAGATGATGTTGTAGATATGGTCATCATGCTTTGCTTGTGCTCACAAAATTTTGCTTCTACATGCGAATATACAAGCTAATTCACTTCTTGGGACCTCGAAAGCAAAAGTTAAGTCTTAATGCCTTTTACTGAGATATCATCATAGGATTCCATAAAATAGCAATTTCGAACAGATAACAGAGAAACATAATCCAGAGAATGTAGGCACTGATTAAGAAATGCAGAGCTAAGATAGTATCTAAAAGAACACTTAGGTGTAAAATAAATGAGAAGAACATAACATCATACTTACTGGGTATATTCCAACTGCAGCAGTTGGTCTAATGTTTATTAAGTTGAAAACCTCAGCTTTTGCAAGGTCATACTGTTTAACACTTGCCAAGAACTCAGTGATGCCCTCCTTTGTTTGATCAGCGTGCAGTATTAACCAAATAATCATAAACCTGTTAGAGAAGCAGCACAGTCATCTACCAATAACACTTAAGAAGCATTATTACTATCTATTGGCATACACTAAAATCACCAATGAAAAATGGGTTATCAATGATATATTGTCTCAGCAGAATAACAAACCTTGTATTCGACTGAGCTACATTGGCAATAACCCTTGTTGGGTCTTTTGAAGCTCCTTTAGCTCGTAAGAAATCAAGGACCTCAAAATTTGTCAGTGCACTAGCATTGGCCTCCAAGCTATCATAAAACCATTAAAGATCAACCATATCTCATTATGATAAAATACTTGTGCATCAATATAGGAAAAAGGAAAAGGTAGAGACATACATTTTCATCTGGGAGAAACTACAAAGAGCCAAAGCAGTAACCAAGCAAAGAAAGCCTCTCCTACACTTTTGCGACAAATCAAATAGTAAGCAAAGCATCATAAGTATATATTAAAGAAATGAATTTCTGCAAAATACAACAAACCACACTGCAAATGCAGTTTAATGACACCGTAAAAAGTGAAATCAGACTGCATTTTCTTCTGTTAGAATTCTATTAGATATGCAAATGCAGTAATAGAATTAAGAAAAATAGGGAAATAGATTCAAGGTTAGCAGAGGCAGAAGAACAAATCGCAAAAGCAGATTCACAAATCAGAATTTCATGTCAATAGAATTCTCAGTTTAGAATTTCATGTCAATTTCGAATTAGGGTTTTAGGGTTTAAGGTTAGAAGAGGCAGAAGCAGATTCACAAATCGCAGTGCAGAATTAGGGTTGTTAATTTGGTTTCTGAATTCAGAATTCTCACCCAAGTAGAAGCAGAATCAAAGTGAAGAGGAAGTGTTGGCAGAAGCAGAATAGCAGTACAGAGGAACAGTGAAAAGCAAGTGCAATATTTGAGAAAAAGTTACCGCTCAGGATTCAAGCAGTAGAGGTGGGTGATTGTGTTAGGCACCTAGCCAGTGTTGTCAATGGCGGATGGCGGTTTACGGCGGAGACCCAATAAACCGCCATAAACATATGGCGGATGGCGTAACGGCATATGGCGGATGCCATGGCGGACGCCATGGCGGACCAATTTTTATAAAAAATTTAAAGATATACATACTAATAGTCTAATAGACTAATACACATACAAAAACACTATAAAAATTAAAAAAATCCAAAAGCCTATCAATATATGTCAAATTGTCATAAGCAACTAAGAACCACTTCAAATTAGTCTCATTCAAATTGTCATAAGCAACTAAGAACCACTTCAAATTAAGTTTAAGACATCAAAATAACAACAAAATTATAAAAAGCAATGAAAACACAAAGCAATTTCTCTAATCCTCTTCCCCAACCCCAACATAGTCATTTTCCATAAAAGATGTTTCTCTTCTCTTCAAAACAACTGATACAAACTCAACAAAATAGAGAGACAAACTCAACAAAATGAAACGAAACAAAGCCACAAACTGATATATCAAAAACAGAATATATATTATATTATATATACTATATACTATATAGTATAAAAAACAATATATTATATACCAAAAACAGAATATACCTATATATACATATATACCATCATATATATACCTAAAACAGAATATATTATACAAACAAATAAATCAAAAGCAGAAAAAATAAATAGAATAAGCATATATATTAAAAGCTGAAGTGCTGAACAGAAAAAAAAACAAAAAAAATAAACAAGCATGAACTATGAAGCAACGAAAGCAGAACAGAAAAAGAAAACATAAAAAACAGAGTCAAAAAAAATGAATAGAGAAGGAAGAAAAGAAACCTGCGTGCGATTTGGGAAGAGAGAAGAGAGAGTTGCGAAGTGTTAAGAGAGATGAGAGGGTTGCGAAGCTGCTGGTGGTGGTGGTTGTCCAGTCGCCGGCGCCGCTGTTGGTGTCGGTTGCTGGTGAAGCAGAAAACTGAGCAGGAGAGCGGGAGAGCGAGAGAAGAGAGAAGAGCGTGAGAGCGAGAGAGAAGAGCGTGAGACCGAGAGGAGAGGGAATATTAGATTAGGGTTTCTGTGTTTTTTAAGGATTTGGGCCAAACCGGGTCGGGTTTTATTTTTTTAAACGTTTTGGGCCCTGTTTTTTAAAAAACTTGGCTAGTGTCCGCCATAACCTGCCGTGGCGCCACAACCGCCATGCTCATGGCGCCCGCCATGGCGCCACTATGGCACAACACCATAAAACCGTTTTTTCAAGGCGCCTTTTCAAATTCCGCCACGCCATAGCGCTATGGCGCCGCCATGGCGGTTATTTGACAACACTGCACCTAGCCTAACATTGACTTGAAACATGCAATCGAAAGCCTTGTAATTTGATTAAGAAAGGAAAATGGGAAGAAAGTAGAATATTGTTGATATGTGTTGAATGAATACAATTGGAGAGATAAGGCTCCCGCCTCCGGACTCCTGCCACCCTGGCCACGACGACTAAACTTAATGAATGATAAGAGATATCACTCCCCATTCCCTACACTTCTATTTATAAGCATATAGAAGGATAGGTGATGGTTACAAGCCTTTAACTAACCCTAACCAATTGTTAACAAACAACTACCAACCAACTAAGTAACTAACTAACTAATAGGAGTTAAAGGCAACAAACTACCCGACTAACTAACACTACAAAACAACCTCTAACTAATTAACTCCCTTACAAAATATTCCTTTTCCTCGTAGGATAAAATCAAAAGTGCTTTGACTTGAGGATCCATCGATTGGGAGTCGAGGATGATGGTCGCTACACCAAGATGAGAATGTCTTTGTCGCTCGTAAAGTGAGCTTGCGCGTGAAAGGTTGGAGACGAGGGCAACACACGAAAATAATTTTAATCCCGTCCGGATAGTTTGTTTCCCAGCCTAAATTAAGGATAGCAATTAAAAAGACTAGGAGTATGTTTGATTACTAGGAGTTTGTTTCCTGTCCTAGGAGTTTGTTTCCCATCTTCCCCACATTACATAATTACTTTCTAATTTGATTACCAAAAAACAGTTCACAAACACAAAACAAATACCACAATTGTCAATTCAAACTCAAAATAGAGAGATGCCTACAACTGTGTGTGCATTTCAGTGAGCTTCACAAGACTACTACATCTCCATTTTTCTCAAAAGTGTGTTAAAGTCATATTTCAGTCAATATCTCCAAAAAAGAAGCAATAACAAGAATTTGAAAGCAAAAACAATATTTGCATCAGTTTTATAAATCGCAATTACAGTTACATTGCAATTCTTACTATTTCAGACAATTATGAAGGTGGCCGACGAAAACACAATTGATTAAAATCACAAGACTACCCCAATTTAAAACCCTGATTAATGGTTGAAATTAATCAAATTAACATGTTATAACGCAAATATCAGATGAATTTTAGTTTGAAAAGTGATGAATAACAACCGATTCAGCATCCTTATATATAATCCCCATCCAGATTCAACCCAAACTCATACGTTTTCAACCTAAAATTCAATTTCAAGCAATGGAACAAGGTTTGTATTATAAAAATTAAAAATCGAAATAAGTTTAGCAATGAGCGAATCAAATGAAAGAGTAAAATGGAAATAAAAATGAGTAACGATGGATCGGAAATCAGAGAAAACCGATGATATGAACAGAGAAGAACAATCAGAGAAATAGGGAATAATCAGAAAAGGGGGAAAACGTACTTTGTTGTTCGTGAGAAGCAAGAGTGGGAGAGAGAGGTTGAAGATGAAAGGGTTCAGAAGAGTGAGAGCGAGAAGAGAGCTTCAGTTCTGAGAGAGCGAGAGCGAGACTTGAGCGAGAGCGAGAGCGAGAGCGAGAGCGAGAGCGAGACTTGAGCGAGAGAAAGACGAGAGCGAATGCGTGAAAGTGAAACCCGATGGGATAGGATAAAATTAACCCACCTAATATTTAGGATAAAAATACAAAAATGCTATTTTAACAAAAAAAAATTTGACAAATCGACAAGTTACCAACTTACAACACCAATTAACCAAGTTTTTTAGACTAGTCAACCTGCTTTTTCACAGTTTTCGAGGCGTGGATTAAAAACTTGGTTAATTAATCGATTGGCTAATAGTCTAAAAAACTTGGTTAATTGGTGTTGTAGGTTGGTAACTTGTCGATTTGTCAAAATTTTTTGTCAAAATAGCATTGTTGTAAAAGAACAACAAAATGCTATTTTGACAAAATACTGATTAAATCGAGCAGTTATTAACCTACAACACCACCATTAACCAAGTTTTTTAAGACTATTAGTCAACCTCGCTTTTTCGCGCTTTTCGGCGTGAATTAAAAACTTGGTTAATTGATCGCTTGGCAATAGTCTAAAAAAACTTGGTTAATTGGTGTCAGTAGGTTGGTAACTTGTCGATTTGTCAAAAATTTTTTGTCAAAATATCATTGTTGAAATAACAAAGAGTCAATAGGATAGGATAAACAATGGGTTTAATTTAGTTTTTTTTCACTCCCTTAAAACCCGTAAATACCTCCAAATTTTTTAAAAATGAAGATTCCTGCATTTACCTCAATTTATGGTAAATCTGATTCATAAAATGGTGGTTTTGATTTTAAGTTTGGGATTTCCGATTTACTCATACTTAGTAAATCCGCTCATATATGAACCGAATTTACTCAAGGCATCGAATTTACTCGTATTTGAGGTAAATCAATTTTTTTAAAAAAATTGTGTATTAAATTGTGATTTACGACGCTTTATTTTTAAAATACGATACTTAACGCTTTACGATCTAAAATACATCAAAATATATAAAAATCGAATACTAAATACGAGTACAAATACAAATAAGTAAAATACAACTACGGGCCAAAATGTCTAAAACGACTTCAAAATAACGACGTGAAGTATCAGTGAACGGTCGACACATAGCGCATACGAACGCAGTTACGATATATACGAGTCGAGATACGCCTAAAGATACTAGTAAATATACGATACGAACGCTGCTATTTAACCTCGCTATAATTTGACGATTTTAGATCGTAATTAGACGTGTCTTTACTTGTATATTGTAACGCTGCTCAGATCGTATTTTAAATCATAATGTATACGATCTTTTAAAAAAATAAAAAGGGGTTTCCTGATTTACCTCAAAGGGAGGTAAATCCGTTCTCATAAATTGTTAAACCGATTTACTTACCTATGAGGTAAATCCTAAAACCCCACGGCTATATATTTTTCGGATTTATGAACCTGATTTACTAAGAATTTAGGTAAATCGTTCACAATTTGTGAACCTGATTTAGGTGTAATCGAGATAAGTTCGAATTTAGGGGTTAGTTTTCCTGGAAATTCAACCGCCATGATTGATTGATTGTATGTTAGAACAAACTTATTCTCTTATTTTCGACTTTATCTCTTCCCTTTTGAAATCAAAGTGTTTCCTAAATTCAAACAAATATGATTGATTTCACAAATGTTCACATCCGCCTACTTGGTGTGCTATGTAAGGGCCTGCATAAGGTGTCCAGAGGCCTTGGCCGTGTCTACTGGTTGCAACTTAGTTGGTTCATTAGAGAGCCCGATCCGCGCGGCCCGAGGCCCTATCCGTGTGTGTGACATTTTGTTACCCCAATTTAAATGACTTAATTCCTTCTTCCTTTTGGTACTAACTTTATCCAATCCCATCCTTAATCCATCCTATGGTATATTAAGTATGATTGACTAGTTTGATGCATGTTTGACAATTAATGATGAGGTTTTGTTTATTTTTTGGTTATTGTATTGAATTGAATCCTTATCATGTGATAAAGTTATGTAATTACTTCAATGATAGTCTATTGATTATGAACTGAGCTATACCCGATGTTTCAATCGAGTGAGAAAACCAAGATCTAAAGTATACATAAGACACCATGGAGATGACGATCCCGAGTTTAAGTAGTATACTTGGAAGAGGGAAGTCATGAATCTCAATCCAAGGCCTAAGACCGCTTACTCAACAGAGATTGTCAGGTCGGGTTCTCCACTAAAAATGAGTGATTTGATTTCTGCTTATGCTAAGATAAAGAGCTAAAGATAAGAAAAACACCGAGAGTTATCTAGTGAGGAGTCACGAAAGAGCTCACTGAGATTGCAATCTCACTGTTTATGTTGTTGTGTTTTTTAGATGAACAGGGTAAGACCAATCAAGGCAAGGAGAAATAAGAAGCTGTTGTAGCTACTTAAGATTAAAGGATCACTAAGGATCGAGTGCGCTTGCTTAGTTTATCCTAGATATAAGTTCAACTATTGTATTTTGAGACCTAATTTTTGATCTTACAAATCAAAGTTATTGTACCATGTAAAACCATCTTTTGGATTTGAACTATGGTTAGTCTTTTGACTCATGAAAACCGATTTCAGCTTATTACCAATAGTTATCCCTTAGGTATTCATGCCTTTGGAAGTTAAGAGATGGATTATTTCCGCCTAGTTAAGTAATTTCAAATCCATAGGCAATCATATGTCCGATTTTTATTAAAATGGTTAACATTCTAGACTTTATAACATCTAAAATTTAGGAAAAACAATGTTTATGACTAATGTGTAATCATTACTACAAGGTAATGGCTTTCATGTTTAAAAACGCCGACATGACATATCAAAGGATTACGAACAAAGTGTTTTGAGGTCAAATCACCAAATTCTCAAGGTGCACATGAACGATATGAGCGGCCAAGATCGTAGAGGATGTCGATATGACAATCAACCTCGTAGAGGTATTCAAGGAAGTGAGAAAGCACAAAACTGTGTTGAACCTGTAGAGAAAGGCATCTCTAGTGTCCGGGGCATGTATCACACCTTCTACCTAATAAAGCATTGATTGAAGCTTAACTCTGACAAAGGCCGATTTGTGACCATTATGAGACCTACAAGTATGAAGAAAGAGATTCAAGCTCGTGAGGTCGATAGTCAGGGCTCACTTGATTTGTCTCTAAATGAGCCCAACGAGCTGCACTTTTCTTAAACTACTTAAAAAGGGGGTCCAGCTTTGATCAACAGAGAGTGTGAATAGGGATGGAAATGGGTACCCTATGGGCAGGGTACTATAGTGCTTGTACCCGAAACCCACACATGTATGGGCAGGGTACTATAATGACTGTCACCGTACCCTCTGGGAACCAAGTGCCCATGGGCACGCCCATTACCCGCACTTTAACAACAAAAAAATAATAAAACATAAGAAACATTATAATTTAATTTAAAAAGTCATTATTTTATTTGTATCAACTAATTAAAATACTATACACGATAGCATTTAGTGAATTAAAAATATCCAAAATATTTTTTAATAGTAAGATTTAGTAATCGCTTTCATGAAAAATAATCACCTTTTTAAAATTGTATAAAGGTAAAGTTGTAAGATTATATGTGTGTGTGTGTATACACACACACAAAAAAGTGCCTGGGTGGGTCAAGCAATCAGAGTGCTAATAAGTAATAATGGAGGTTCTAATAGTAAAAGTGAAATACAACTCGATCACAACAACTTGTAACTAATTCTATTCTTTCGGTTACACTATTAGTGAACTCTCTATCTAGTTCTAGCTTTACTACAATTGTATAAATAGAGAGTTACAATCTCATTTTCTCAATTACAATGAATATTCTCTCTCTCTCCCCAATTTCTTCCACACTCTTCTATTCCTTATTCTTTAAGAATATGCTTTGTACTATCCTTAACTTTTCCCTTTTGGTGACCATCACTCACTCCCACATAGATTCATGCCCTTTTTGTAAATAACCCCAATCTCTCTCACACTCACCTCTTCATTAGGAAATGCAAACTTACTTGAAATAGAACATTCCATCCCCATTCTACCCTTAACCCTATTTTCACCTAGACCCATATATAAGCCTACACTCCAAAATAACACCACAAGCCTCATTTCACCATAGCACACCAAAACCTCTCCTTTTTCCTCTCAAGGCCGGCCACCACCACCCTCCTCCTTCATCCATTTTTGATTTTCTCTCACCCAAACACCACCATTTCAACTCATTCTCATCCTCTTTCACATATCTTCTCCATTTTCCATTCAAGTTCAAACATCATCATCAAGGAAGGTTTTCATCAAGTTTTCATGGGTTGGAGTTGAAGTTCCTGGAGGTTCTTGTTGATTTGTGTTCTATTTTCTTCATCTCATTGCATTTCCTAGCTTGGATTTGAGGTAAAAACCCAAAACCTTGCACCATCTTTAAATTTCTTGCATAAACCCCTTCTCCTCATCTCAACTCCTTCATATCTTGTTGTTGTTAGCTTTGGAGCCATCTCAAACATTATTGACAAGCATTTAGGAGGCTTGGGTGTTCGAGGTGGCTCTTTGGCTTTCAAGGAGTTGTTCTTGTGTGTTTCTCATATTTCCTTGCATATTCACTCTTGTTTGCATAGTTTTCACCAAATAAGAGACCCATTTCATGCTTGTTAGCATTCTACCATGAGCCTATTTTTTAGGTTCTTGTGTGCTCTTGTTTATTTCATGATTCGGGGATGAATAATGGTTGATTTAGGGTATGTATGTTCCTAGGTTTTAACATCAAAATTAGGGTTTATACTCTCTCTTGCAATCTTTGATTTTTGTGTGAATAATAAGCATGATTTAGTTGATGTTTTACCTTAGGAACATGCATGATAGATTAGGTCTTTTTATCTTGTGTTGTTCTATGTGTTAGTTGTCAAGATTTGCATGAAATAAAATGATGATGATGGCTTGCATAGCATTCGCCATGAGCCTTAGCCCTCTTGTTTGCTTGAAAATTGTCATTTGATTGTGTTTGTGTAAATGTAAGTCAGGTTATTGTGTTTGCTCACTTTTTACCACTTTACTTTTACCACTTCATTAACTTTTTACCAAAGCATTTCATCAAACATTTTTACCTCATTTCATTAAAACTTTTACCACTTTACTTTTACCACCTCATTAACTTCTTACCAAAGCATTTCATCAAACATTTTTACCTCATTTCATTAAAACATTTTACCACTTTGCATTCTCATTTCTTATCATTGCATTGTGTTAAATAAATGTTTGCAAAGGAGAGACCACTGAGTCTCGATACACTTTCCTCTTCATGTCGGCAAAGGATAGGTTAATTTAACTCGATGCATATCCATGCATTTACCCGATCGTGCATCTTGTTTCTTGCTTACTTACTCATGCAACCTAGGTCATTCTATACCTCTAGTCACATTGCATTAAATTGTTTATGATGCCCGCTATGTTCTCAAGTTGATTGGGTGCATTCCTCTTCCAATACTTTGCTTCTTACATGAGATTGCTACTGTTAGTGGTGACTCTCATTATAGGTTGTCCACAAGCATATAATGAAGGATTACTCGTTAGTAATAGCCTTCATTACAAGAACATACGCTATCACAAGAGATTGTTATTCGTTAGTAACAATTCCCATCCCATTCCACACACACACCATTGCATTTTAGAATTTGATTTGAATCACAAATGATTTGATTAATCGCTTGAATTGGTATGCTTGTTCTGGATGTTCAGAGTATGCATTTGTAACTTGCATGAGTTGTTACTCGTTAGTGACAATCTCCATTTCAAAACCTCTTTGCATCAAAAAAACCTAAAACAAAACCAATTATCATTAATGATCACTCGCTACTGCTGCCGCTTGGTTGTTAATGATAATTTCATTTTCAAAAGAGTTAGTAGTATGACCACTCTAAATCGTTGTTGTTTGGTCATCGCGAACGCCAATCCAATTGCGAACTCTTTTCCAAGTTATCAAAACATTCTCCCCAAATCAAACCAACGAAACACTTTTCAAAAACGAATATTAAAAACATCAAAATCAAAACTAATTGTCATTGATGATCACCGCGCGCTGCCGCTTGATTGTTAAAGTGATGATCCCATTTTCAAAAAGAGTTAGTAGAGCGCCACTCTAAACCATTGTTGTTTGGTCACCGCTAACGCCAACCCCTTTGCTAAAAAACTCTAAAAAGATTAAAAACAAAACCCTTTTCAGACAAACAAGAACTACATAGCTTTGAATTCTCCATCGCACAGGGAGATACGTAGGAGCGAGAGGCTAACTCTCATCAAGCGCCAAAAATAAAATTTTTCATTAAGTCTTCTCATTCCCTTTTCTATAAAGAGGCAAATTTAAATATCTTCCAAATCAACACTTAAAACCACACATTTAATTAAAGGTTCCTTTCTAGAGAAAGGAGGTGTGGGGTGCTAATACCTTCCCATGCCTAATCGACTTTCAACCCAAATTTTCCGGTTTCTAAAAGGCCATTCGCTTTCCAAAAAGGTTTTCTTCAATATTTTTCTTAAAAAAAATATTGGTGGCGACTTCATTGTTTTAAAAAGTTGTAAACGAAGAAAGATCCCCTCAGGGACTTTTTCGGGCGCAACACACTTCACATGACACCCTATTCTGAGTATATGCATCATAGTTATCCTTACACTGGCCCTCACCAAGCCACTATGGGCAATGGCAATAAAACATCTATATTATCAATAGGCACTTCAAAATTACACTCTACATTTGCACCTACCACTCACTATACACTGAAAAACCTATTACATGTGCCTTCTCTTACACGTAATTTACTTTCTGTTGGCCAATTTGCTCAAGATAACAATGTCTATTTTGAGTTTCACTCATTTATTTGCTTTGTGAAATCTCAGGAATCTAATGAAGTTCTATTTCAAGGCTTTAGAGGATCTGATGGGCTTTTCTTCATCCCTAATCTCACTGTGGTGCCGCCAGCTCACACCTCTACTGCTATTTCCAATACAGTGTCTTCTAAAGTTGTTTCAAATGTTGTTTCTTCTAGTATTTTGCCTAGCACTTCCACTACTCCTAATGTTTCCTCTACAATTGATGTATCTGGTGTCAATGTATCTGATGCCACACCCTATACACTGTGGCATCATAGACTAGGTCATGCAAACAGTAGGGTAGTTCATTCTGTATTGTCTTCTTGTAATATAACCATTCCACGTAATAGAACTTTTGAATTGTGCAAATCTTGCTGTCTAGTTAAAGCTCATAAATTACATGCTCCTGCTTCCACTACTACACACACCACACCCTTTGAATTAATTCACACAGATCTTTGGGGACCTTCCCCTACACCATCTAGTGGGGGTTATCTCTACTATATAGCATTTGTAGATGCTTGTACTAAATTCACTTTGATCTATTTTCTTAAAGCCAAGTCAGAAGCTATCACTGCCTTCACCCAATTCCACCAAATGATCAAAACACAGTTTTCAGCTAACCTTAAAGCCCTACAATCTGACTTTGGAGGGGAATATAGACCTTTCACCTCTCACCTAACATCTTTAGGGATCCTACACAGACAAACTTGCCCATATACATCACACCAAAATGGCACAGTAGATCGCAAACATAGGCATATACACAAAAACATGCATCTCTCTCTCTCTCTTAGCACATGCCTCTATGCCAGTAACCTATTGGGACCATGCCTTTACTACAGCAGTTCATCTCATTAATAGGCTTCCTACCACTTCTTTACCTACTTTTATATCCCCCTATCAAGCTCTCTTTCACTCTTTACCTGACTACAGTTGCCTTAAGTCATTTGGGTGCTCTTGCTTTCCCCTTCTTACACCTTACAACAGGAATAAACTACAGTTTATGAGCATAGAATGTGTCAACCTAGGTTTGTCTCCTTCTCACAAAGGCTACAAGTGTCTCAGTCCTGATGGACGCATTTATATAACTAAAGACATTCAGTTCCATGAACACAAATTTCCATATCCCACATTGTTTCCAACTAAAGGTCCCTCACACTCCTCTACCATCACTCCTACCACTAGCACTCTCATACTGCCTTCCTTAGAGTCTCACACATCTATATCACATTCACACTCTTCTATCTCTCCTACTGTCCAACCACCAGACACTACCCCAGTTGCTCCACCCACACACACACAGTCACTATCACCACCACCTTCCCCTGTATCTCCCAATTCCCCTGGTCCTCACAATACCCCTATTTCCCCTAGACCAGTTATCACTAACAATCATCCTATGCTTACAAGAGGTAAAACTGGCCACCTCAAACCCAAATTGTTTCTTACTCACCTTGAACCCACTAGTGTGAAGGTCGCCGAGCCATCCCTTACTGGGTTGAAGCTATGAAACTTGAATATGATGCATTACTCAAGAATAATACCTGGACTCTCACAGACTTACCTCCTAATAGAACTCCCATTGGCTCCAAATGGATATTTAGGGTTAAAGAAAACCCAGATGGCACTATAAACAAATACAAAGCCCGTTTAGTAGCCAAAGGTTTCAACCAATTACCAGGTAAAGACTATGGAGAAACCTTTTCCCCAGTTATCAAACCTGCCACCATAAGAATACTACTCACTCTAGCCTTAACCTACAAATGTAATGTTCAGCAAATAGACATCAATAATGCCTTTATTAATGGCATACTAGAGGAGGAAATCTATATGCAACAACCATCTGGATTTATATCTACTAACAAAATTCAAGTTTGCAGGTTGAACAGATCTCTATATGGCCTGAAACAGGCCCCAAGAGCCTGGTATGATAGGCTCAAACAAGCTCTCATTAATTTTGGATTTGTTCCAAGCAAGTGTGACCACTCACTGTTCATCTATCTACAAGGAAATGTTCAACTATTTGCCCTAGTCTATGTGGACGATATACTCCTCACAAGATCATCCTCTAATCTCATATTTGATCTAATCAACAAGCTACAGTCTACTTTTGCCCTTAAACATTTGGGCAAACCCAAATATTTTCTTGGCATAGAAGTGAAATACCTTGCAAATGGCCCCATGCTGCTTTCTCAAGCTAAATATGTTGCAGACCTCCTAGATCGGGCTAACATGACTGGTTGTGCTCCAATGCCAACACCCATGCTTTCCAATTTGAAATTAAGTCGCCACGACACCGATTCTCTTACTAACACAGCCCAATATCGATCGATCGTTGGTGCGCTCCAATATGTAACCTTGACTCACCCGCACATCGCCGCAGCAAATAAGGTGTGCCACCGCAAGCTCCTCGGGATACCCATTGGCGTGCAGTAAAGCGCATTCTTCGCTATCTCAGTGGTACTTCCACCTTGGGCCTCCATCTTCAATCCGCTTCATCTACAACACCCTTTGAGGTCAAGATCTACAGTGATACCGATTGGGCGAGTGACATCAACGACCGCTGCTCCACTTCCGGCATGTGTCTCTTCTACCCCCAATCTCATCTCATGGAACTCGAAGAAACAATCTCTAGTTGAAAGATCGAGCGCAGAGGCCGAATGTAGGGGCCTTGTGAATGCAACTGCAGAACTGATTTGGGTACAATCGTTGTTGAAAGAACTTCGCATCTCCACCACCGTTCTAATGCTCCTTTGTGATAATCTCTCCGCCGTGATGATCGCCCACACAATCCTGTTATAAAGCACATCCCAACGTTCATGCATATCACCGACACACTCACCAAACCTCTGTCGTGTGTCTCGTTTAACACTCTTCGGTCAAACTCAACATTGGACTTTCTGGGCCACATTCTTCTAAGCCCAATGCTGAGTTTGAGGGGGGTGTAATAAGTAATAACGGAGGTGCTAATAGTAAAAGTGAAATACAACTCAATCACAACAACTTGTAACTAATTCTATTCTTTCGGTTACACTATTAGTGAACTCTCTATCTAGTTCTAGCTTTACTACAATTGTATAAATAGAGAGTTCACCCATTGTAAACAATACAATCTCATTTTCTCAATTACAATGAATATTCATCTCTATCATTTACTCTAGTAAGTGCACATACCCGAGCCCGCGCCCATGTGTGCGCGTAATTACCCGCCCATTTGCGGGGAATTTATGCGGGTACCCTATAAGCATGAGCTCAATTGTCATCCCTAAGTGTGAGTAAGGCGTCTCACAACTCAAAATAGCCCTCTCTGAATCACCCGTTTTCACCCGACCTGTCCTAGGCGAAACACTTTACCCTTACCTCTCCGAGTCTCCGTTTTCGTCGTTTCGATGAGGCTCTAAGCATTGTACTCATTTGCGAAACCAAAAAAGGTTAGAAGCCAACTTACTTCGTGAGAAAATCCCTTCAAGTCCCCAAACTCCATTACTAGCATTATCAAGAAAATTACTTTAGCATTCATAATTGTTGCATGTTGTTTAGGATTGTATTTCCTTGCACATCAGATAACTGTTCGAACCGACCAACCGATTATAATGGCAATATTTATATTTCAATATGTTTGATTCTTGAATCGACCTTTTGATTGATCCAAGCACGTGAAATCCTATGGATGAATACATGGTCTCTATGGATCCCTTTAATTTCATTCAGAAGAGGAACCTTATAAAAATCGTCTTATTTGTTTAAAACAATAGAGAGGATTGTTGCAGGTAGTTCAAACATGCAAAAAGGTCAATAAAACAAAATTCCTTTTGGGGGAGTTTGGGATCCATAGTGGGTGAGAATGAAACCCTAGTGAATCCTCCCACCAGATACACTCTTAACAGAAAGGAAAACAAAAACTCTTAAAAATATTCTTCCCAACTTGTGTTAATGGTGTTTTATTTATAGCACTTCACAAGTTGGCTACGCAAGCCCTAATTAAAGGAAGCTACTAACCTATAGGGAAAAAAAAGTCAGAGACATCAATTATTCAACGAACTTAAAACTGTAAAATTTTATTATAATAGAGATCGGAGGGAATACTAATCAATTATGTTACAAAACATAATAACTAACCAACTTACCTAGGAAGTGTGAAACCAATTTTATTGGCAGTCTTGGAACAAGAATAACACATAAATTACAATTGTAATGTCATATGTGTATTATTAGTTAACACACATCAACATACGTAAAAGAAAATTAACTTCATATCCATTGTCGATTATATTTTCTCAAAATTTAATATTTTTTTTAAACAAACGGATAGATTGCCCAAATTTATTAATAAAAAAAGAAAAAAAACAGAGAAAAGCAAATGGGGGACTCGACCGAAACCTGTCAACAAAAAAGATCAAACCATAACAATAAAAGAGAGCCCCTTAAAGAGCCACTCAAACACCGCCGCCTACAGGCTAGACGAAATCCAAAGATTAAATATTGTTTTTAAATTTTCTTACTATTAATTTGATTCATCGAGAAAATAAAATAAAATAAAATGATTTTCATTTATAAATTAAAGTAATGATATTTTTTTAAAAAAGAAAGAGATCCCTGCATATCCATTCTCTTATATATATATATATATATATATATATATATATATATATATATATATATATATATATATATATATATATATATATATATATATATATATATATAGACAATATTTTTTTTGACCAAATCTCGACGGGATTTTTACTATCTACAAAGTACTACTTTTCTCGAAATATTACTAATATTATACAGAATAGTTCATAATGTATTCCTAAAAACATAAACTCAAATTATAAAAATATTAAGTCAAAAATGTGATGAAAGTAACCAAAACTATAGCAAACAAAGAATGAGAGAAGGAGAGAATTTGGGAGTGTTTGTATTTCTTTTCAAGTGTACTTTACATATGAGAGTGAGCCCTATTTATAGGGTGGGAATTGAGAATGATTAGTCATCCATAAAAGCCACTACACTATGATATAAAGGAGATGATGGGAGAAACTCAATGGACATCCAATCTAATATTCATAACACTCCCTCGATGTCCATCGATGATATGCCTCATTAAAACCTTACTAGAAAAAAACCCAAGTGGGAAAAATCTAGTGAAGGAAAAAAGAGTACATATCCTTTTACAATATTTATTTATTTCTCCCCTCATCCAGAAATTACTTTTGAGACGATTTAAGACCAATCTTTTGTACTCACTGCTCAAAAATCCTACTGGGAGCGATTTTGTGAAAAGGTCCGCAAGATTATCGCATGAACGAATTTGTTGAATGTTTATATCACCATTCTTCAAAGATCATGAGTGAAGAAGAATTTTGGAGAAATATGCTTTGTTCGATCTCCTTTAATGTAGCCCTCTTCAATCGAGCAATGCATGCAAAGATTATCTTCATAGATTGTAGTAGCATCTATTCTTCCGAAGACAAACCACAACTCTCTTGTATGTGATGAATCGTAGACCTTAACCAAACGCATTCCCGACTTGCTTCGTAGTGCAAGAAGTTCTCGCATGATTTGATGATGTTGTCAAGTATGGTCCTGCTTCACCGATCTCCATGAAATTGTCGCACTCTCCACAAGTAAACAAGTAACCTGCTTCAGGATCTACCATTATGAGGATCTCGACAAATAACCTCGTGATTCGCATAACTCGTTAGCTCTAATTTGGGTTTTTTGGAATAAAACAAACCCATATTCGTTGTGGCTCTAAGGTAACGGCATATATGCTTGACTCGCTCCAATGCCTTCGTGGTGGGTGAAAACTATACCTTGCTAATAGATTGACATAAAATGATATATCGACGGTATAATTAGCAAGGTACATCGCTGCTCCAATTGCACCGAGATATGGTACTTCAGACCAAGTGGCTCTTCACCCTCCTCTCGAGGTCTAAAAGGATCTTTCTCCACATCTAGTGATCTAACTACCATCGAGTAGATAATGGATGAGATTTGTCCATGTAGAAACGCTTTAATATTTTTTCTACATAAGCCTCTCTTGATGCACAAAAACTCCATTTTTCAAATGCTCAATCTGTAATCCTAGACAAAACTTTGTCTTTCCCAAATCCTTCATCTCAAATTCTTTCTTTAAGCAATCTATTGCTTTTGGAAGCTCTTCAGAGTTCCAATAATATTTATGTCATCAACATAGACAACAATTATGGCAAATTCTTTTCCCGATCTTTTATAAAAATACATGGACAAATGGGGTCATTTGTGTATCCTCCTTTAGCAAATATTCACCGAGGCGATTATACCACATGCGCCTGCATCGCTTTAGCCCGTAGAGAGACTTATTCAATTGATGGAGTAGCTTCTCTCGAGATCCGTAGCTATGTGCCTCAGAAGGTTAAATCCTTCAGTGAGCTTCATGTAAATGTCACTATCAAGTGAGCCATATAAATAGGTCGTGACAACATCCATCATGTGCAAATTAAGCCCTTCATGTGCCACAAGGCTAATTAAGTACCGAAATGTACTTGCATCCACTACAGGGAATATGTTTCATCAAAATCAATTCCGTGTCTCATAAAACCCTCAGGCAACAAGTCGGGCTTTGTATCTTGCAATTTCACCATTCTCATTCCGCTTTCAACAAAGACCCATTTGTATCCAATCGTTTGACACCTTCAGTGTGTTCTGACTACAGTCCAAAACTTTTCGCTTGTAAAGAGAATTTAGTTCGCTTCAATTGCTTCTTTCCATTTTGGCCAATTCTCACTTTGTCTACAATCTTTAATGGATTTTGGTTCATGATCATCATCATCATTTATCTCATTTAGCGCTATATGACATGAAAAACTATCATCAACATTGACTTCATGTCGCTCCATCCATTCCATTAGTGACATAATTTATTGAGATCTCTTTATTTTCATGATTTTCGTGCACTGACCGTTCCTTCCGGGATTGAAATGTCAATCATGTCCAGAGATTCTTTCGAGAGTTTCTATATCCTCCTCTCGACCATCTTTCTTTTAGCTCCTTTTCTTGTTCGAGGATTTTTATCTTTGGAACCGATCGGTCTACCACGCTCAGCGCGCCATTGAGACTCATTTGCAATATTAGATTGTCCAACAGACATCTATTTTTATCGAGCATTAGCAAATGTATATATGATTTGTTACACCTTTGATCAAGAAATGCATTTGGTAACCGATTTGCTAAGCTTTGCAAATGAATTATCCTTTGAACTTCAAGTTCACATTGTTTAGTTCGAGGATCAAGATGAGACAAGGATAATTCATTCCAACCGATCTCTTTTTCACCGCTTATTCTCTCCCCTAGTGGCCGGGAAATTTGATTCATCAAAATGACAATCAAGAAATCGAGTCAGAAATGAATCTCCGTTGTTGGTTCAAGATATTTTATAATAGACGAGATTCATACCCAACATAAACTCCCAACCTTCTTTGCGACCCATTTTAGTGCGCTGTGGTGGAGAAATTGGAACATACACCGCACAACCAAAAATTCAAGATGGGAAATGTTTGGTTCTCGACCAAAACTAATTGTAAAGGGGAAGAATCATGATAACTTGTTGGCCTCGATGCGAATCAAATTTGCAAAGATGCAAAATTGCATGTCCCCAAGTGGAAATTGGAAGTTTGCATCTCATGAGAAGTGGTCTTGCAATTAACTTTATTCGCTTAATAAACGATTCTCGCAAGACCATTTTGTGTATGAACATGTGGTACAGATGTTCAATGTCAATTCCAATGGATGCACAATATTCATTAAATGCTTGAGATGTAAACTCAAAGAAAGATTATCAAGACGTATTTTCTCGACGGATAATCGTGGTTGAGCTCTTATTCAAATTAGTTGAGCTAGCAATCGCAAGAAAATGCTTGATTGCGACTTGACAACAAACAAACATGTGACCATTTAGTCGATGCATCAATTAAAACCATAAAATATCTAAATGGTCCACATGGTGGGTGTATTGGCCCACAAATATCACCATGTATACGCTCTAAAAAGTTAAGTTGATTCACTTCTAACTTTTGTTGGTGATGGTCTAATTATCAACTTCCTCAGTGAACAAGAAATACATGAGAATTTATTAGATTGAAGAATCTCCCGTTCTTCAATTGATGACCACATGAATTTTCAATTATTCTTCGCATCATTATAGACCCGGACGGCCCAACCTGGCCATGCCAAACAACAAATTTTTTTGTGATTTGTGAACTTCGTTTACAACAACGCAGTGCTTCAATTGCACCGATATAAGTGTAGTACAAACCGCATTTAAAAGGCGAGTAGCTTTTCCACTACACTTATTTTTCCCAAAGTAAGTCTTGTTATATATAGATATTCAATATCTCCTTCATCTTTTGTTTCAATATGATATCCATTTAGACTGATATCTTTGAAACTTAATAAATTTCTACCGACTTAGGGAATATAGTGCATTTTCAATGTGTAAATTTGTTCCCTAGATAATAGTATATTAGCTCTTCCTGAGCCTTCAATTATCTTTGAGGATCCGATATATAGTAACATTGGTTTCTCGCTTCACTAAATAAGAGAAATATTTTGCATCCTTTAAAATTGTATGAGTAGTTCCGCTATCAACGAGACACATATCTCCATTATTGATGCTATTGTCACTCATTCTATCCAAAGAGAAAAAGAAATGATAAGAGAGAATCATGAGAATAAATAACAACTTTACGATTAAATTATTTGAACATAATCTATGGAAGTTGAAAACACACTTAAATATAAAGCTTTATTATTATTAGCATAGGAAATTCAAAACATTTTATTATCATAGGAAAAGACATTTTCATTATTTAGAAAAAAAAACTACTTCTTGACTATACTTCCATCCACAATAAGGTGATCTTCATTTCCATCAGGGTCAGCAAAGAAATCAGCAACATCCAAATGAGTAGCATCTGTATTACCATCATCTTTATAAGCAAAATGACTCTCAATCCCTTTATCTTTATTTTTAATTGATTGTTGATAGAGATCAACAAGATGTTTTGGCGTACGACAGGTACGACTCCAATGACCTTTGCCTCCACAACGGTAGCAAATATTTTCATTATTTTTGCTACTCTGCCCATCTTTGTCATTCTTTCCAACATTTTTCCACTTCCGTGAAAAGATGTGTTCTTGTAATTTCCACTTCGACTATGATTAATACCGTGATCACTACCACGGCCACGACCACCACTTACTCACTACCACCACCACTACCCACTACCACTCACGAAGTTTGGCCATAGTGGTTGTGTGTCGCTACATTCGCTTCGAATGGAGCAGCGCTGCTGGGACGAGCTTCATGATTTTTCATTAAAAGTTCATTATTTTGCTCACCACACAAGTAGGCAAGAAATCAAGTCGAATATTTCTTAAAACCTTTTCACGATATTGTCCGCCACAGAGCACATTGATGCATGAAATGTGGAGAATGTTTTTTCTAACATGTCTTCATCCGTCACTTTTTCTCCACACAATTGTAATTGAGAAGTTGATTCTAAAAACAAAGCAGAATTATATGCATGGCTACACTTTTAAAGTCCTCGTAAACGCAAGTGCATCCAATCATAACGGCTTTTGGGAGGATAATAGATTTTTGGTGCTCATATCTTTCTTTTTAAATTGTTCCAAAGAACTTGTGGGTCTTTTACCGTAAGGTATTCATTTTTAAGATCCTCATGAAGATGGTGGCGAGGAATATCATGGCTTTTGCCTTTGTTGATTAGTTGCTTTATTTCCTTCTTTAATTGTATCTCCATGGCCTTCAAAGATTCAAATGAATTTCTCAAGGCTAAAGCCCATGGCAAATAATTCTTTCCCCGAAATATCAAGGGCCTCAAAATCAAGTTTTGTAAGGTTGGACATACTTAGAACTATCATAAGAATTCAAATTTAAGCAAGTTAGATAAAGATTGGTTAATGATACATATAGATAGGAAAACATGAATTATTAAATAAACAAACATAAAATTGAATTAAAAAAAATGATGGCAAAAAAAAAAAATATACAAAGATGAAAGATGAAACAACAGAATGATAAAAAAAAATCCTAAGACAAACTCTCTTGAGAAATTAAAGGTCAAGGATAACTCTACCTTCAACATTTTATTATCATCATCAAATTAAAAGGAGTACAAATCTATTAAAACTTAAAAAATAAAACAAATGATTGTTCAGATTAGAAAACATACATGTGTATCCGATCTAAAACAAGTGACTGTTGATCTATAAAATAAGCAGTTGTTGATTTTTGCATCAGTTAACATGTTCATAATATCATAGATTTGAGAAAAAAAACAACATTATAGAATCAGAGTAAAACAAAAAAATGGTAACTATATAACACAACAAATAACATGACTACTAGCATAGATCATATGTAACAATAGATCTCAATTGACCATCAAGATAAACTATGCCTAGCTAAGAACTCAACCTTTGGTAGATAAAACAAAACAGATACCTTAGATTGATAGAGAAATTTTCAGGCACGATAACGCACATGAAAGTGAACCAAAACTATAGAAACAAAGAATGAGAGAAGGAGAGAATTTGGGAGTGTTTGTATTTTTCTTTTCAAGTCAGCACTTTACATACGAGAGTGAGCTCTCATTTATAGTGCTGAATTGAGAATGATTAGTCATCCATAAAAGCCACTACACTATGATATAAAGGAGATGATGGGAGAAACTCAATGACATCCAATCTAATATTCATAACAAAAAAACACATTATCTTACATGTAAAACAGAATACAAAATAGAATTCAAAAACTTGTTCAAAAAAAAAACAGAATACGAAATATCCGTACTAAGTACATTACAAAAGTACAATTCCAAAAATTTGTGTTCAAGGCATCAACTACCTTATTAAACTGTCCATAAATACCATTTCATGCCATATGATTATGATCACACTCACACACTCTTATAACAATAATTCCTATTAAGATTCAATTTTAATTTTTCTTCTTTTTTTGGGAGGCAAATTATTCAAATTATGCCCAGCCATGGGCTACAATTGGAAAGGCCCAATCATCATCAAAGTCTTTACTACTACCACCCACAATCCTTCTAGACTGTGAACGAAGCCCATTAATTTTTGGGCCTGGGCTTCTTGGTAATTGATAAGAAGGAATTCCTCCACCTGAGCTAGATGAGTCACCACCCGACCCAACAACAGAACCTCCCTTCGCAAGCGAGTTCCAGTTAGGCCCATTTAAAGCCCGTTGCTTCGGTGAACCTTGAGCCCGAACCTTAGCCTTTGCAGATTGAGTTGGGGCCATATAACTTGGTCTTCCCGGGCTTGGTGGTCTATGAGGGTGCCTTGTTGAAGTTGGGCTTGAAATGAGATAGTCTGGGGTCATTGGGCTTTTGTTGAAGTTGGTTCGGCCCGGTGTTGCAACCATGTCCATTTCTACAGTTTTTTCTGACATGTTGTCTGTGGTGGTTGATGTTGTGGAAGGAAGTGTCTTATAAAAGGACTCATGTGGGCTTAAGTGTCTTACGTTGTATGGTTGTGATGACATCCAACGCTCCAACCAGTTCCAACCCCATTGGGCTTTTTCTTCCTCATTGGGATAATAGGTTCCTATATCACCACCATTTGGATTTCTCTGCAGAAGTTCCCTCTCATGTTGCTGCAAACAAAAATGGTACACAATGTTCATACATTTCCATATTTAATGAGTATTGCTACTACTTTTAGTTAGAGCTTGAAAAATGGGCCGAGCCCGTTGGGCTAGGCCGAACTAGCTTGAAAAATTATAAGGCTTGGGCCGAAAAAATGAGCCCATTTTATACATCTAAGGTTTATTATCCAGGTCTGAGAAGTCCAAGCCCGTACCGGACTAGCCTGGCCAAACAATGGGAAGCATGCAGGCCCGTAAATTTTTAAAAATTACTATTAGATTTGTAGTGCATTGCTATCAAAAGCCCAAAGTTAATAATCCAAACACAAGTTATACAACACGTAGTGTAACTTTAGTAGCGGGTTGGCTTGTTTCGAATCTCTAGATACAGGGGCAGATCTTCCTTAGGACTGAGGCGGACCATGAGTTTCCGACTTTCGATCTCTCTTTCATTAGCGGTCCACCCGAAGTTTTAGTCAAGATCTGCCACTGTCTAGACACCTATCATTGAATCAGTCGATCGGTTCACGAGCACTCATCTTTTCTTAGTAGAAACCCCAAAGCTTATAAATGATAATTTTAACATATTACACCAAAAGAGATTTGATCACACAAACCAAGGTAAATTAGATCACTAACCTGTTGATAGTTGAAAGCATATGCAAGAGCTCTCTCCCTCTTCATTGCAGCTTCATGTTTCCTCAAATCATTTTCCTTAACTCTTTGGTGACTTTGACGCCTGTTATCCCAATCATTATTAATCTCTGAAGACCTCCTCATGGGGCTCATCGGCTTGGTAGGCCCTTGCCTCACATGTTTTCTTTGCTCCTCTTCATACTCTTCCTCCATTGTTTTCTCAAGATTCTCGTGACTCAATTGAAGCCGACGAGCTCGCACTCGAGCCTGTACTGCATACTAATGCCTGCATACATCGCATTGTCATTTGTGATTGCTTCCGCACGTTGTGTCCCCTCACTAGAGCTTGCAGCCTCACTAACCCCTTCAATGCACGTAGTGCACGTCGAGCCTACAAACACACAAAAGTAAGTATATATATTTAGTTGATGTTGTTTGGAAGCACATGATTACCATTCTATCAATTTAAATGAAAAATTGCAATCATCTTTATTGAGTGGCTTACATAACATATATTGACAACGAAGCAAAGGTTAGATATTACACTTCCCCTGTACTCAAATGATCGTGAATTCGAGTCATACAGAGAAGAAGTAGAGAATCACTATTGATCCTTTATTATTTTTTTTTTTTGGGAAATTAGGAAAATGTTAGTTGTCCTTTATTAATACTCACTATATAATTGGCTGAAATTTACGTGAGTTCCACTAATTCAATGAGTCACATTTTGAAATTGGTGGAACCCACATGAATTTAAACCAATCATAAGTGAGAGTGTTGCTGGCACTCATCTTTCATCAAATCATAGCTTAAGAGTCATAACTTGTTTCAATAGAATCTTCAACTAATAGCATTTCAACCAAATAAAAAGAAACAAATAAAAACGCAATGTAGCTAAAAAAAGATTGCAAGCAGTTTTGGAGGCAATGTTATTATGTTATTAATATCAGTTCATAAAGGATGCCCCAGTTAGATGCATGAGTGCAAGTTGATGCAACTAATTGACAGGTAAAGCAAATGAACTAACATATAACTATTCAATGAACAATAATTAACTTTCATGAAGCCTGTACTTCATAAACAAAATGGGTCCCTCTTAGAAATCATTTTAAAATTTGACTAATTTTTAGAATTCCATGTTTGAATTGGTGATCACTCTTTATCGATCATAAAACTAAACTTTAGTGTGAGAAGAAGATAAATTACGATATGTTTAGTCTAATATTATTAAACCATAATGTTGAAGTTTAGAAGTAGGTGGCATATTTATCAACCAAAATAAACAATTTAATTACTCATGATATAAACATGGGATCTTATTTGATAAATGATATTTCAACCACCTCCACTCCTAAAAATTGACATTTTTTTAGTGTATAGACGAGTGACACTCACACGTATAATTGAGAGATCTTGAGTTTAAACTCGTGTGATGATATCCAAATTTCAATAATTTCGATATTTATTAGTTGACTCAAAGTGGTGATCCGTAACCCAAGATCGTGGGGTTTGAAATTGTGTCTTGATGCAAATTTAGAGATAATAGTGCAAATTTAAAATTTCATGAAGCGGGTTCAAAAAATTTATATTGGGGATACTAGTGGCAATTTAAATTTTTAGGGGGTTCAAGTGACTTCTCACTATAGCCTGTGTCCCCACAAAGTCGAGCTTGCAGGCTTTACTGATAAAGAAAAAGGAAAATTGATAAAATTTATAATAGACAAATGAAAGCTTACTAGGTATCCTCTATAGTAAGATTGAATGATGGTTGCTGCTCTTTCTTCTTTAGAATATTGGCGACCATAACTCGCTAATTCATTAACTCTAGCAAATGCTGAGTAGCTTTTAACAAAGAAATTTTCAAGAAATGCAGCAGCTTGCTTGTGCAACAAAGAATGGCATGGTTTCGCGCCTTTCACACACAAAGTTGATGTGGTACTCTCCTCGTTTGTTACATCATCAGGTGAACTCTCTGCTGGAAAATGTTCAAAAGATACCACTTCTGGTGCTTCATGTTGTAACTTGTCTCTGTTTTCCTTCTGAAAAAAATGAAATCAAAACAAATTAAATCATTCCTTAAAAACATACAACGATAAAGATCAACATTATTTTACTTTTCTATTTGGTTTCACAATAAAATCCGCGACTACAATTTAGACCGTAATACAAATGGTTTCTATGTCTATGTGACCGTAACATGATCGTAAGTAAGGTTGTATTAACCACATTTGACTGTGATTCTCCTCATTCCCAAGTTTTAATAATCGCGACACGATTACAAATGTGATTTAGTGCATGTTTGAATTCACTTTTGGGAGAGACAAAAGTTATGTTAGAGACATAAAATTGATTGTGACATGTCTGAGTATCTTCACATAGAATTGATTCTACCTCTAAAATTGTGTCAAATTTAAAGCTAGCAACGTGGTTTTTACGGGGAAACTATTATTCAACTCACTTATACGTGAATATACCCAAACATAAATTAACTTACATTAATCTCATTTGTAATCAAAATCATTTTACAAGATCAATTTATTTAATTTTAAAGTACTATAAATCCTTGAGTTAGGAACCAATTATGTACGCAGTAAGCATTACAGAAATTAATCGCATTTTTTTAACTGTAGAGAAATTCTCTCTCTCTCTAAATCTAGCGACTCCGCATGCATTTGGCTATACCATGCGTCTGATTTAGAGGATTTAAACTCATAAGTCCTTTTTGGAAGATGGGGATCTAGCATAGTATGCACATCACATGCAAGATGTTCAAGTTGAGTGATGTGATGGGTTGGGTGGTGGCATGATAACTATGTGACACATAAACATATAAAACAACCAAAAGTTTTTTATGCGTGTTGACATGATGAGGGGACCTTATACACACATAATTACATTATGTGTTGGGTTGATGGTCCTAAAAACAGAGAAAGTGTAACATATTGCATAAAAAGACAACAACAAAAACAACAAGCAACCAACTTGTTGTTCACTTACCTTAAGAAAGGTGTTTTAGCCTTCAAAGCACAAAGCAAGCATTTGCTTATACTACAAGCATTCAATTTCTTTTACCTTTTGTGGTTTGAGGATTGAATGAACAAAAGTCCACAACTAATTCAAGAAATTTGACCTAAATAGTTACCGATGCCATAATTAATTTATGATTAAGGCTTTTTATGATTCATAATTTATGGGAATGAATTTACCTTTTTCTCCGGCACCGGCGCCGGCGACTCTTTAGAAGATGATGACTTGAAAACTCTTTTTACAGAAGAGAACCATCCTCCTCCTTTTCTTCCCATCTGTAAACAAAAGATCTAATATCAATAACAATTCATATTAATAATTTAAATATAATTCATAACCATGGGTAATAAACCTCTTTAACGAAGACATGCATGCATATATATATATATATAAATCAAAGTTATGTTTTTCAGAAGAATAAAAGTAAAAAAGATGTAAGAGACAAACCTGCGAGAGAAATGTTGATGTTTTGAATGAGTTCACATAATGTTTTTGGCATATTTGAGATTCATATTAGCCAAATCTAAAGGAAGAGAATAGAAGAGAAACGAAGAGAGTGTGAGATTAGTAAGTGCAAAGCCGCGCAAGAGTGGTTGGAATTTATCTATGTCACGGATTGTTGGACCCAGTTGCATATATAATATGGTTGGGTTGGGTGCCACCTATCACACTCGTGGCTACTCTTATTGTTTGGGTTGGGGATCCATAAAAACATAACTAGTTTACTTTACAAGCAATCAATTCACTTTCATTTTTTATATTTTCTTTAACTTTTTTAACCAAGGGTTTGAGTTTGTAAGGCATTCATTACTCTTTGTAAATTGACTTAGTTTTGTCGAGTCACGAGAAGAGCCTAAAATACTGGGGAGATCTCCAATTGTATCCCTATATAGCAAACATATAACTGGATTTAATTAACATCGGAATTTTCACTCAAAACCTTATAGACATTATATTTACTTATTCATTGCTCAATATAATTATTTTTATTCAACGTGAGACTTCTTACTCACACTTGATACTCCAATAATATCAATTTCCTGAGTATCTAGTCTTTAAGATATATTCATATTATGGTGTTGTTAATTTTTGGAATAGTCTTTTCGTAAGGCCTTGATCTCAATATGCCCAACTACAACATCAATATACAAAGGGGTCAAACCAAACAAGTTGAACCATATTTATTTGACAAAGTCGTTTGGGCCATATAGGTGAGAAACACATCTCCCAGCTCGGTAGAAAGGAACTAGAATTCATTCATTTATGAATCATTTGAAGCATGCAAGTCTTGCTTATTGGGAAAGATGACTAAGACCCCATTCACCAATCAAAGTGAAATGGATAGTGAGACCTTATGGTCTTAATTCATAGAGATGTATGTAGCCACCTAAACAAGACCGCTAGAGGAGACTTTCCTTACTTCTTAACATTTACTTATTACCTTAAGGATTTGTTTATATATGAAACACAAGCTTGAAGTCTTTGAAAGGTTCAAAAAATTCAAGACTATAGAAGAAAATTGGCTTTTTTTATAAGCAAAAATTATATTAAAGGGGATGCAAACGCACCCCAACCGGTACATCTATAAGGGGTCTCATTAAAACCTCCTAGGGCAAAAAACCCCTGGCAAAAAGACCCTAGGAGGAAAGAGTATCTCAGAAAGAAAGAGACAAAAGCCAAATTACAACAAGTTCATACAAACAATAGGGTTTCGCCACCAGTCAAAAATTTTCAAGGCTGAATTCCGACCTTCAATATAGTTTTAACATGATTAACTACGATTTCAGAGCTAAAGATTAATTTGGTCCTTAAAGAAAATATAATATCGATGAATCCAAAGACACCACATGTCTGCTATACACAGAAGACACTTCAGTCTCCCAGCCTTTTTGGAATCCAACCTGATACCAAGAGCCCTAAAATGCGCCACTTCAACTAGAGAATCTGCGGAATGCACTTCCCATCCAGTTATGAATAGATGTCCAACCTGATTGAGAGCACCTGCTTAAGAAAAATAAGTGAAAAATAGTCTTATCCTGCTCAAAACAAAAAGGACAACACGACCAATGAGGGTCCATTATGCTACCCTTAGAAATAAGAGCATCCCGGGTTGGAAGCTTTCCCAACATCAATCTCCAGCCGAAAACCCCCACCTTAGTGGGAATCGAAAGCTGCCACAGGTCATCTAAAGCACTTTGAGTGTCGCTATCCAACCTATCATGATACATAAGATTCGACAACATAACAAGATTTAACCGTAAACACATGGAAATTATCCAGCCTCCACTGCCACTATCTTGTTCGGAATCTTCGGGGTGCAAAGAGTTTAAAATGTCCAAGAGCAAATCAGAATCAACCCTCTCCTCCCTAGTCAAAACACGACCCCAATCAAGATTCCAATGCCAAGTACTATCTACCCAATACCCATGCTCTCTGATACAACTGTTTTTAAGCTTAGCAAGCCTGTACAGGCTAGAAAACATGTCCTGAAAAGTATCAGCACTAGCCCACTTATACGATCGGAAGGAGATCAAATTCTCCTACCCAACACAGGCTTAAGACTAGAAGCAAAGGCACCTTGCCACGAAGGCAAGCCATCTTCCAAAAGTAATAAGTCTCTCCACCATAAATAATCCTTAGTACCTCCTCGAGAAGAACTAGCCCCCGTGAAAAGAGACCTCAAATCACCATATCGGTGAGATATAAGCTCCCTCCAACTAGCATTAAAATCGTTAATGCATCTCCATTTCCACTTGCTCAAAACGGCCAGATTGAGCGCTTCCAAATTTTTAACCCCCAAACCACCATCCTTCTTAGGTTTACAAACTTTATCCCAAGACACCTAATAAACAGGACGACCCACTTTGTTACCCCCCAAAGATGCCTATCCGATCTTAATAAGCTCTCGAGAACAATCTGGGCACCTCAAGAAAGAGAACATAGGAATGCCAGAGGACATAGTTTATGCCACTCGAGGACATAAAGCCCCGCTTCTCTCACGTTTATCAATGATCGTTCCAAGTATGTCTTCTTCTAGATCACCGCCACAGAATACCTGTAAATTTAAAAGTGGATAATGCAAAAACTACAAGACAAAAGTAGCACCTGCTTCGAGAAAATCATCGCTCAAGCTAATGCCATTGTTTACGATACTTAAATTTGGTAAACAACCACGGTCCGAATTAATTACTTATAGATCAACCAAAGAATCTCAAGACATATTGTGCTTAAGTTCTCAGATGATTCGTAGTAGGAAAATGGTGTTCTTCGCAGAACCAAAACAAAAGGAAACAAAAGAAAACAAGGAATTTCCTTGAACGCCAAGGATTTCGTAAAAGAGAAAATAAAATAAAAGGCAAATCGAAAGTTCAAAGAAAGAAACTTAAATTGCATAAAATGTAAAGAGTCGGTGCACGTATCCATACATTCGCTTCAGGCTCGGCTTTTCTAGCGCTGAAGTTCGAGCGTAAGAAATTGTATGTCGATTGTGACCTATTTTCCATATGGAAAATCGTATATATACGCAGAGGGAAACAACGAATCAACAATTTTGAATTTGAAAACAATAATCGACAGATAAATCGCCGCTGCTTCGACAACGTGAAAATCACGCCTTCGATCGCATCTTCAAAACACAATTCGACGGTGTCTCTCTTGCGCGAATTCACTTCTAACTTTTAGTTCTTCACAAATCGTAGCCTTCATGTCTTCGCCTTCGCCAAGTCCTCGTGATGGTCGAAAACTATCTTCGAGCCAAGGCCACCAATCTTCTCTTTAAAGCGCATGAGTCAACCTTATTGATCGCATTTATTTAGCCTCGTTGAAAATACAAAGCAATGTACCATACAAACAACTCTTGTGGAAATTCACCTTCACTAAAACAAGTTCAAAAATCTCAAGATAGACTTTATACTCCATAAATTATCCCAAGAGTCCTCACACCAAAAATAAGGTTATCTCTTTTTAATGAGAGCAACCATATGTCTCCTCTTGGCGCTATCACCCAACCCTCTAATATTTAAGGATACAATATTCATGAAGCACCCTTTTCTTTCTCCCTCATAACCTTCACCGCTTCATCCCTAACTTCCCCTGCGGCAATTAAGTCAATATAGACAGAGTCAAGGCTTACCGCTTCCACCCCTAAAGCTGATGCAGAATTCCAAACCTTCTACGCAGTAGCTTTTTGGTGAAGAACCCAAAAATGATTATTACCAGCCTGAATACCGAAATCACCTATGGAACCACCACTCCAAACGGGACCCTCACAGCTCTTGGTCGATTAGTGAGCAATTTGAAGACGCTGCACAAAGCCACCTCCATGCGCCTGGCCTTACGAAAAGAAGATGCCATCGAAGATCCAGCCACACCACCATGGCAACTACCGTTTTGATTCACATCATGCTTGAAATGAAGAACACATGCTACACTCTTGAATTTTGGGATTGAAGGGAGATCCATGGGCCTAACAAAAGGAACTAGGCTCAAGGAATGGCCTCGGCTCAGCCCCCGATGACCTTCGCACTCGCTCGCAAAGAGACATAGGGATAGAGTTATTACCCATTCCTAAATCCCCATCCGACTCAATATCCCTTTGACTAACGTTATCTGTGAATTTAGAGCTAAGGTTGACAACTTTGCGTCCAATATCTTGTTCCGACCCCCCACACTCCATGAGCCAACCCAATAGGGGGAACATAATCGCTAACATGAGATAAAGAATCATTATCCTCCAAATTACTTTTTAGATTGATTCTAAAACTATGTACCCTTGCCCCATTAGATAAACATTCATCCTGCTCTCCCTCAAAAGGAAGATCTGGCCAACGATCACCGATCTCAGCTTCCTCGTCCTCTAAACTAGACAAAGGGGCCTTTGACTCAACCGAAATACTCCATTGCATGTGCCCGCACCAATCCTGCACCACCCTTATCGCAAACTCGTCTTCATTGACCTTGGCCTTGATAACACTGTTAATCCCTTAATAGATTATGTCCTAATCAAAATACGAGCAATATCCATCATGGCTTTTTTCTTTTCCGTGTTATCACCAGAATACACGTAAGAACAAAAGGCTCAACTAAAGAGGAAAAGAAATCTAACGACCATGCATGGACCGGGATACCAAAACACAAAACTCACGCCAGGAGCTCCTTATCGATCTCCCTATGTTTCCACGGTCTGAGCTCCTTAAACCATTGAGCCATCCAGTCTCCCGCCTCCTCTACAAGAGTTTGAAGATCACCTTCTTCCCTTCCTTCCAAAAGAGCCAAATTCGCCCCTAAAGGTGTAACCTTCACCGAAAAAACCCCTTGTCTAAAGAACTCGTCCTGAATAAAGTAGGTTTTTCCTAGGTGTAAAACCTCATCGACCATAGCTATATCAAGAATTGAAAAGTCTTAGATGAAGGGGTAAAGATAACATCCCCCACACTGCCTGCGGCAACCTTATCCTTAACACTAGTCCCTGCCTCATTAATTTTGGCATTCCCCACCTTTCTCGCAACCCACAATCGAGTCGTGAGATTGCGCTTCTCGAGATCTGGACGCAACCTTGGTAGTAACTTGATTCTTATGAAGAGTCTCAGTCCCCACCCTATCGAACCTAGGTTGATTGACAAACAACTTCATCTTTTCAAGGAAGATGTTATCAAGCTTCACGGCAAAAGTGCACAACTCCTTAACTTTGAGAAAACGAACAAACCCAAACCTCCAACCACTTTTTGTCTCTTCTCATAGGAATAACAACCTCCCTAACCTTCCCATAAGCTTTGAACACGGTTAAAAGTTCTTTAGCCTGATAATGATCGGGAAAATTTGTGAAGAAGAAGGAAGTCAAGGCTCCGACACTGTTTTCAATCTTGGAAGCAATAGCAATATTAGTCTTCAAGGACCTCTAAAAGCCTCCACTCAAGCCACACACCACCCTTGGGCACACCAGTTTGGTTCGACGTGGACCTTCGCCCCACCGGAAACCGAAAGGGAGCTTGCATCACATAGGCTAAAGTAACCGCCGTCGACGCTAACACGCTCGGTGCAATGTAAGAGCTTTTCTGATGTCTAGGCGATGGTAACGCGGTCGCCGACGGAGCCAACGTGCACGACACTCAGAAAAGCCCATTGAACCCAAGTCCTGACAGGTGTAGACTGGCCGAGAGCCGACATACAACCCTTTGGCACCAAGGCACCAACAAGGCCGTTTGCACAACCGGTGAAATAAGCCAAAGTAAACATAAGACGCTATCAATAAAAAGCGCAACGCAAGACGATCTCAAAATAGAGCACGACTGAAAGAAGTAACATAAATGAAGAAGCCAAACAAAATGAAACCGAACATAAATAAAGGCTGTTGGGCCGAGCAATTTCATGTCATGCGTACAGCAAATCAAAGGTAACTTAAATTACAAAACAACATTGTTTTTAACTTGCAGGAAAATAAAGCTAAGGGGTCTGCTCCTGGTCTTCTCCAACATCAGTCAGCACACGCCCGACCTCTTCATTGCTCAAAAACTCGTCAACCTTGTCAAGGTTTATAAAGGCCTCTGGCCAGAACATCTCCAGATCAAGAATAATAACACAGCAGCGACTTCTGCGACTTCCTCATCCACGAGTTCCCCATTAACAACAACTTTATCAGGATCAAACTTGTCGACGTCCGCCTCAGGATACAACACCCTCAGTTGCTCCATCACCCTTTCAAAGCCCTTGTCAAAATTTTCAGCAACTGAGGCCTTCACCTCGTCAATAGCCGCAACCAAGTCTCCACCCACCAGCAAATTGGGAAACAAATCCCAAATCCCTTAAGAAACCATCACGTCGCAGCCTTCACTTTCAGGTCCCCTCCAACTCTTGCTTAACCTTCTCCAATGACTTCTCCAATTTCTTCTTGTCTGTAGTTAAATCAAATACCCTCTCCTCAAGACGACGTTTCTCCGCATCCCAACTTCCCAAGGTTTTGCTCCAACTGTGCTTTCTCAGCTTTACAAGCCTTCAACTCTTCATTAATCTTCCTCCAAGCCTCCTCCAAACGGCCATGCTCATAGCTGGGCTTTGTTGAAAGCATCCTCGCAAGATGAGCAAGCACCAAGCATAGTGGCCATAAGTCTTCACCACCACCAAAGATCTGCTGAATCCCCAAAGCAGCCACTTTTTCAACATCTCCCGCACTGCAAAGAATGCAGATTGAGCACTGTGTTCGAGGATACCTGGAATCAAAGGTTGATCGGATAGGGGCATCGGCAAGACCATCGACCCTCTTCCGACACTTCAACACATCCTTCCAAGTAACATCAATGGTCCCTTCCCCACGCTGGGGAAGCCCAAGTTCAATCAGAGCACTGCCTTCGCTTCTTTCACGCGTGCAGAGCCTCTAAAGAAGCGGGGAGGACGAGACCGCTGACTTCTGAATAAAGAAAGCAGCAGCCTCCTACAGACGGAGCAACTTGTGAAGTCTTCGCGGGACTTTTGGCAATAGGAGAGGCTCGCCTGCATCGAGAGGAAGATTCTGGCGCCACCACGGCGCGTAAGAGAGGATCCAAAGCGTATCCTCGCTTCTTCTTCTGCTTCTCCCGATACTTTTTACGCTCGACAACGCTGAGAGTAGACATCCTGAAAGTACCTGAAAAAGAAAAAGAGGGGCTCGGTCAAAAAAAAAAAGAAAAAAAAAAGGGGAAAGGCAGGAGAGTTACTCAAATATTCAATTAACGACTTGGCTCGTCTACCAGGGTTAGCAACATTGAAGACTTCAGCATACCCGTAGACTTAGTCACCCAACCGTCTAACCAATCTACCTCCGCCTTTTCAACTGGACTCAGAGCCCTCCTCTCAACAGAAAATTTATTCTTCGGATCCCTCGTCCAACTCAAAGGGAACCGCTCATCACCCACCTCATCAACTAACAACAAAGGACACTTCGGACCGGGGGATAGCCGAAACCAGAAATGTTTGAAGAAGAACTTATAGCTACTCTTGTACAAATCCATGAAGGGGCGACGTTGATGGTTGCACAGGGAAACCCATCGCATCGGATCCTTCACCGACGATTGGAAGAAATAAAGGAATTTGCAGCCGACACCTCCTTGCCGAGACACTCGTAAAGGATCTCAAACGCTCTCATGTGGCCCCATCCATTAGGGTGGAGCTGCGTCAGCGCCACATTAAGCATCTTCGTGACTCGCAATAAAAGGCGTGAAAGGGTACCCAAACTCCTAAGTTGCTCAAACCAAGTCCGCAGTAGTAAGTATAAACATCCTCTCCCGAACACACTCGCTCGATATGGCCTCATCCAAGCCGACTACCCTCGTCCGGCGGTGGCACAACATCCACCGAACATCCGCCAGTGAAGCCTTGCGTGCGCGCTAAGTTCCGAATACGAATCAAGAACCTCTCGTCTATCCAGAGTACTCGCTGCTCCTCGGGTCGCTTCGCCAGCAGTCCCCTTCCCGCCATAACTAATGAACTAGCCGATCCTCGCTGGGAACCACCACAAAAAGCTCTTCTACTTCTTTCACTATACGGAGACACTCACACGTAAAGCAATAACCACATTTAACAAATGAGCACAATTAGATCGGGACATCAAAACTCGTAGGTTACCTCTCCTCACTCGCTACTTATTTCAACTATAGAAACCATTTCTATTTTGCAGGAAAAATAAGTGCAGCAATTGCAAACCTGAGAGGAAAATAGAGGACGCAAAAACAAAAACCACTATGAAAACTGTAAGCAAGTCAAATAAAATGCAAAGGACAAAGCAAGTGGACTTCGTGACTGGTGCTAAGCGCTAAGAAGAAACAAGCAACACCTGTAAAGGTTAGGTAGCGACCAAAAATCCGAAAGGATTCTTCGAAAGGTTCTTATGAAGCCGCCACCAAATTCTAGTTTAAGGCAAATTCTAAAATCCCTTTAGGTTTTAGGACGAGGCATTGTTAGGGTTCGAGAGTCGTTATGTGTGGGAAGGTATTAGCACCCCACCTACATCCTATTGTCTAATTAATTTAAGATTTATTTAATAATTTCCCTTTATTTTTGTAGAAAAAAAGACTTATTTAGGTTTTTGTTTTTTTAGTGCTTGACAAGAGTCGTAGTCTTGCTCCTACGCACTCCGCATGCAATGGAGGAATCAAAGCTACGTAGTTCTTCCTGAAAAAGGTTTATGGGTTGGTATTTTTTAGTGTAGGGGTCCTAGGATTCCTTGAACTGTACAGCTCACTGATTCCTAGAACGCTGACTAACCCGATTGTACAACCGACTTAATCCCCTACTTTTTGAAAATGATTTTTGAGTTTTTGAAAGAAATGAGGTGAGTTGGTTTTAGGATAGGTGTTCTAGAATTCCTGAACTGTACAGCTCATTAGTTCTGGAATGCTGACTAACCCGGTTGTACAACCGACTTAGTCCCCTATCTTATGGAAAAATGATTTATTTATATTTTATTAAGTTTTTTAGGATTATCAATCTGCATGTACCATTGGTCCTAAAATGATGACTAACTCTTGCTGTACAACCGATTTAGCCGCTTGTTTTTTGAGAAAATAATTTATTTGTATTCATTAAGTTTGCAGTGGTTACCGAATCAGATAAACTATTGGCTCTTAAAATAATGACTAACCCTGCTTGTACAACCGATCAAACCGCTTATTTAATTTCGAGAGAAAAAGCATTTAGATTTGAATTGGAAAAGAATTAAAATGGAAAAAGGGGTGAAAATTGTAAAATGAGGTTTTATTAGTCGCTGGGTGTTGTATAATTAATAAGGGGTGCAAAAAGAAAAGCCCAGTTCGCATCTGGGAGCCCAGAATGCGAAACTGGGCTTAAATTGGGGGGAGGCGTACGCATGGATAAGCAGGGTGCCCATAGTATTCAGAGTAATAAAAAAGAAAAAACCACAAGGCCCACATATAAAGAAAAACCTAAGACATCAGAACCCTAAAAACATTCCCTCTTCTCCTAACTCATGTCACGGCCGCATGGAGAGACCAAACCACCGGCGAGAATTCCGCCTGGCTCCCACGCTGAGAGGAGAGAAATCCGCGCGGCTTTGCGCCGCCTTCCATGGAAGGTGAGTTCGGGCCGAGAGAGAGTGAAGGAGAGGAAAGAGAGGAACGGGCCTTCTCCTTCATTCGCTTTCGATTTCTGCCCCCGATCCACCATTGTTTTCCATTTTTCTCGTTTCTCGTTTATTGTCATTTTTCAAAGTAAAATACATGGTTTCGGTTTTGTCATTTTTTGACTGGTTCTATTATAATCTAAACGAAAACGCTGAATATATCAAAGGCTACTAAACAATAACATCATGAGTTTAATATTAACACAATAACATAAACACTACTAATATGCCTTCTCAACATCGCTTTGACTCGAAAAGGGAGACTATAATTGTTTGACTATTTCCTTTTTTAATGGAACTCACAGAATTTTGAACAAAACAAAGATGAGAAGAAACAACTTTTCTTCCTAATCCTTTAAATTCTAAACTATTTACAAGCATGAGGATTTCTTATTTAAGCCCTGCATCGGGTTTTGGTTTGAAATGTATCCATACAAAGAATGAATGATAAACATATTATTTGGAAATTTATTCAAACAGTAAAGTAAAATATAATGGAACGTAAACAGGTATTTTTTATGCATCCGAATAACTATTTGGGTCTATTACGTACCAACCTAAACTTCCACTTTCCGTGAATCCTACTTGCTTATGATCGAATCAAGCACTCAAGCTATCGCGCTTTCTTTCGATCATACGTCGCCTCTTTCTCTAGATCTCAAAAACAAGCAGAATCATGTTTAGTGGACTAGTGGTTTCATGCGTAAACTCTAATCCTATTTGGGTGATTTTAGCAAAGAGTTTTCTCACTCGGTTTTTTTGTGTGTTTTGGACCAGTGTTGATCGCTTATTTATATTAGAAAATTAGGTTTAGTAATTAATTCTTGATTTGCCCGATTTGGTTTTATTTTCAGATTCGATTTGAGTCTGGGGGACCAAGACTAGGGCTCGGGAGAGCATGAAGATCCAAGCCCAACCGCTACTTGGGCTAAAACCGCTTTTTTGTATTTTTTTATATTTATTTTCGGATTTGGCTATTTTTATATTCCTAATATTACTTTTTTTTGCATTTTTGGACTTTTGACATATTAAATGCTTTTAAATTGTAAATTTAATTGAATTGAATTTTTTTGATGTTTTTAAATATATTGACTCTTAAACATTGTGAATTAAACTAAATTGAATTTTTTTGACATTTTTAAATTGTATGTATGCTTAAATAAATTAAATAAACAAAATAAGGATAAAAATCATAATCATAAAAGGGAGCCAAAGTGACCGACTTGACAAGTGCGCTAAGACTAGACCAAAAATAGAAGAAATGGGCGTGTTAAAAAAATTAGCTCTAATCGCGTGACTTCAAAATACTAATAAAATAAACTACTAAAACAAGAAAAAGAAGACTGACAAAATCGGGTATAATACCGCCTCTTTATTAATATTTCACTAGAAAGTGCGAGCTCTCAACTTTCGTAGTAGAAATAGGAATAAAGATAAGATAGACGCTAATTTTGTCCGCTTAAGGGGAAGTGGAAGGTTTGGGAGATAGAGGGAGCGTTAATACTGGGCGATTAACCGAGAGTCGAATGAAGGTCAACAAGGACCTCAAGGAGCACTAAGGCTCAAGGACCACTTAAGGTCCAAGGAGCGATAAGGCTCAAGGACCACTTAAGGTCCGGAAGGTCGCTTAGGCCTTAATTGAAGGACCATCGTGGTCTCAAGGAGCGCAACTAGCTACGTACTAACTAAACGGCCCGAGGGGCCTTTATACTCGAAGCGCCATGGCGGGTCAAGATCGTGCCCAGAATCGAGCATGCTGACCATGAAGGACGACACCGTGTCTTAGGCCGACACAACTAGTCCGCGCGACCACGCGGTTCGAAGGTCCGCCGCTCGACCCGACGCTTATGCACTGGGCCACTTAGTGGCATCGGCGAGCGTAGTGCTCGGGCGACCACTCGGTCCGGGATCACCTGATCCGTGATGCGATACGATCAACGCTTAGAGCTTTGATCTTAGAGGATCAAAATATGGGTATCGACACTTGAAGTCGATTCGCAGGCAATACATCATGTAATGGACATACAACGCCAATAATACATGCACATGCAACAGTGATTTTTGGTGGGGTGATGGATGAAATAGGTGATTCTTTTCTTTTTGTTGTTTTTTTTAGTTTTTTGCTTTTTTTTGGTATACAATAAATGCATGAAATGCGAATGTGGATGAAATGCTTGAATGCAAATGCTATGGTGCGATGATATGAAATGATTGATTCGGGGTGTAGAAACACTTTTTTGTGATGATGAGACGCGAGACTTTGACGTGAGAGGGAGATTGATCCTTCATTGGAAAGGCTAGATTTGGTTCAAACTTTAGCAATCTCAAGGTTGTTATTTACGCACCGATGTGAAAAAGTATTTGCAAGCTTCTCTCATTTTTCTTTCATTTTGATGCCCCATGATGACCGGTTTTGGCCCGCATACCTAGATAAGTGGATTTCCAACATCATATGATCAACTTGTGTTTTCTCTCTCTCAAGCATTGTTTTGTGAAGATGTATAGTAAAGGCGAATATAGATGAATGAGTCGCTTAACTCGGGGTTCTAAAGACCTAGTATGCGTGGGCATTTGTTGCACATGAAGGGGGTGAATGACTCGACCGGCCTTTGTCAAGGTCATGAAAGGTAGGTTTTCCTGCCAAGGAATGTAGGATCGCCCCAATTTAGCTTTGATGACGGTGAGTTGTCCGCCTCGCCTAGTGGTGACAAGCTAGGGGTGTAAAGATGATGAGTTGGGAAATGCATTGGCCTGGAATGAAAGGTGGCAAGTAGAGATGTTGTCTCAACCCATAGAGTTCGATGTTTCCTAATTATGGTAAGGACAATATTGCCCCGACTGAGTAGAAACATTTAGGATAAGGAGTTGAGAAATTGCCCTGTGATGGTTTTTTGGCGTGAATATGGCAAGGGGATGAGACGGGTGTAAGGTGAATTTTCCCATTTGAAGGTGGAGGAAGAGCGACTTTAATTGCCCCACTTGGAATGGTATTTCAATGGTTGGCTTTAGTGAGATCGGGAAAGGTGACAGAGTTAGTGGCTAGGGTTTTTCGAGTTGGTCCGTATAGGCCGAGTGTGATACGGGATGGACACTGCATAAATTTCCCAAGTTCAAATTGAATAGATGGTGAAAGTGGATGCCCCACTCTAGGATATCGATGACGATCCTAGTATAAACTTTTGGTTCTCTATAAATGATTCCTGCACTACGATAGTCTCTGAGTTTTCGCTTATGATGACAACACCACTGGGTGATCACTAAACCTTGTCTTGATGTCGCATGTAACTTGAATGAATCTTTGGGGTGCAAGTCCTTTGATTTTTCTCTTTATTCGAGAGTTTTTTTTTCTTTAGACATATATATCGTGAATAGATAAACTTGTTTGTCCTAAATTTAAGATTTTGAGAAAACAAAAGCACCTGGCCATTGATCGTAATGGATTTTCTGAGTCAGATGTGGTCACGTTAATGGTTTATGAGAGACATGATAATCGGGCTCAAAGTAGTGTTTGGGGATCATGGGATGGATGATTTTTCGAGCGGTATGATTTGGCTAATGGTTAATGGTTTGTGAAAGAAGGGGGTTATTGTGCTCAATGAAGTGTTCGATGATTGATGGGACGAATAATTTGGTGATGTAACTTGGCTAATGGGTGATGATTTATGAAGGAAAGGATATCGAGGACAAGTGGAAGTGTTTGGGGTTTATTTCGCATAAGGATCTCTTGTGTTTTGATGGTAATGAAGTATCACCACGATTTGTACTATTTTTGTTTGTTTTTTTTTTTCGGGATTTTCTTTTTTTAATCCTCTTTTTGACTTCACCCTTTGTGATTTTTGTTTCTCTTTCTTTGAGCCGAGTGAGCAGATAAAAGTGATATACCATCTTTGATGTAGAACCGATCCTTGTCTAGGTGGTTGAAAGGTTTTTGGATTTTTGGCTTAAGGTGGGTGGCAAAGGAGTTTTGAGGGTATGGAAAGATGGTTCAACTTCATTTCACATCATGATTGCTCGCTTTCTCAAAAATTAACTTAAGGACAATAATTTACTTATTTACAAAATATTTGCTCTTTTTTTTTTTTTTTTTTTATGCCCTAATTTTTGCTTGCCGCTCTACGAAGTTTTCAACCTAACTGCCTTTTTTGAATTTTTTGTAAAGGACTTGCACCAAGGGAATATAATGTTGACAAGGTATTTTTAGAGATCACAAATTTGCCCTGCATGGAGGGCCTAAAGCGTTATTTCATTGGTGAGAACAAACCAAAAGTCGACTAGGTAGGGAGTATGTACTTTAGGTGGTCCGTGGGATTAGATTTGGACGGGGATGATGATAAGGTACTTGACATTAACCGACTCAAACAAGAATGAAGACACATGTTACACGCAAGTTACTATACAAATGCTTCATAGAAAGTTTAACATTAGTTTTAACATGAAAGAAAATTTTAGTGGACCACTTCTGGCCATTCATCATGGAGTTGGATGAGGTGCAATGCTTTGTTGAGAAAAAATGTGAACGAGCCGCTAATTTGAAAACCGAGTGCCTTGAAACACCTTGAGCTTGCAACTAAGTATGGCTAAATTTTTTCAAAAAGAATTATTTATCTCACAAGAATGTCTCACCTATCATTATGTTTTTTGTTTGTTTCTCGCTTAGAATGCATGATGTAAGTATGCAAATGAATGAATGCGCATGAAATGAGAATGCGAACGAACGAATGAATGTATGTGAAATGCGAATGTAATGTATGTGTATGAAATGATAATATATGATTTTATTTGTCGCTGGCTTGGAATTATAAGTTTCATTGGAGAGTAAAGTACAAAATTTAATTTTGACTTCAATGCAGGCACGCTTTCTCCAAAATAAAACTTTTAACTCCCCGACACTTATTTCAATATTTTTGCAATGCAAGAAAAAGGAAAATGCATGCAATATAAAACGCTTTATGAAATAACAATTTTGATTTTTCTTGTTTTTTGATTTGATTTTTTGATTTTTGTGTTTGTAAAAGACTAGATGCACTAATGTTTGTTTTGAATGCAAGGGTGTTAAACTCCTTTGTGAACCTAGGAAGGTATCTTACGGAGTGGGTCTAAAGTTTTCTTTATAGTGAACCTCGCAAGGGTGGTTCTAAAGAATCTCACACATGGTTCCTGTGAGCCAAGGACCCTACCAAGAACATCGACCCCAACAATAGGCAAGCTATTAGAAGGGATAGCATCCTCAAAAGGAATCAAACTCTAGGTGAGATTTTCGTGACCACCCAACGACGTGACGTCCCCGCAGCCATCACTACACAATCTCGCTCTAACTTAAGTTTATGCTCGAGTCCGGTAGAGGACTTTTCTCACAAGTGTGTGAAGTGTAGAAGTGCAAAGGTGTGTAGGAGCAATTTAAAATAAACCCAAAGTTGCAAAACAAACAAACATACAAGTATCGCTTTCTACCTTAGGGTTTACACAAATAAATAACATAATTATGTAAAAGTAAATAAATAAATAAAAGGGTAAGAATTGAATTAATCCTAAATTATTTAGACTAGGTTTTGACTCTCTAAAAATAAATACGCCCCCAAAGGAAGTCGCCAACAGAATGACCAAAAATCCGAAAGGATTCTTCGAAAGGTTCTTAGGAAGCCGCCACCAAATTCTAGTTTAAGGGCAAATTCGGAAAATCCCTTTAGGTTTTAGGACGAGGCATTGTTAGGGTTCGAGTCGTATGTGTGGGGAAGGTATTAGCACCCCACCTACATCCTATTGTCTAATTAATTTAAGATTTATTTAATAATTTCCCTTTATTTTTGTAGAAAAAAAGACTTATTTAGGTTTTTGTTTTTTAGTGCTTGACAAGAGTCGAGTCTTGCTCCTACGCACTCCGATGCAATGGAGGAATCAAAGCTACGTAGTTCTTCCCGAAAAAGGTTTATGGGTTGGTATTTTTAGTGTAGGGTCCTAGGATTCCTTGAACTGCATGTACCATCGATTCCTAGAACGCGACTAACCCGATTGTACAACCGACTTAATCCCCTACTTTTTGAAAATGATTTTTGAGTTTTTGAAAGAAATGAGGTGAGTTGGTTTTAGGATAGGTGTTCTAGAATTCCCGAATCTGCATACCATTAGTTCGAATGTCGACTAACCTGCTTGTACAACCGACTTAGTCCTCTATCTTATGGAAAATGATTTATTTATATTTTATTAAGTTTTTTAGGATTATCGAACTCAGATACCATTGGTCCTAAAATGATGACTAACCCGGTTGTACAACCGACTTAGCCGTTTGTTTTTTGAGAAAAATAATTTATTTGTATTCATTAAGTTTGCAGGTTACCGAATCAGATGTACCATTGGCTCCTAAAATAATGACTAACCCGCTGTACAACCGATCACCGCTTATTTAATTTCGAGAGAAAAAGCATTTAGATTTGAATTGGAAAAGAATTAAAATGGAAAAAGGGGTGAAAATTGTAAAATGAGGTTTTATTAGTCGGGTGTTGTATAATTAATGCGGTGCAAAAGAAAAGCCTGGCCAGATCCGGGAGCCTGTAATGCGAAACCGGGCTTAAATTGGGGGAGGCGACGCATGGATAAGCAGGTGCCCATAGTATTCGTGAGTAATAAAAAGAAAAACCACAAGGCCCACATATAAAGAAAACCCAAGACATCGTAACCCTAAAACATTCCTCTTCTCCTAACTCGCGGCTGCGGCGCGCGCATGGAGAGAGATCAAACCACCGCGAGAATTCCGCCGGCTCCCACGCGGTAGGAGAGAAATCCGCGCGCGTTTGCGCCTGCCTTCCATGGAAGGTGAGTTCGGGCCGAGAGAGAGTGAAGGAGAGGAAAGAGAGGAACGGCCTTCTCCCTTCACTGCTTTCGATTTCTGCCCCCGATCCACCATTGTTTTCCATTTTTCTGGTTTCTCGTTTATTGTCATTTTTCAAAGTAAAATACATGGTTTCGGTTTTGTCATTTTTTGACCGGTTCTATTATAATCTAAACGTGAAAACGCTGAATATATCAAAGGCTACTAAACAATAACATCATGAGTTTAATATTAACACAATAACATAAACACTACTAATATGCCTTCTCAACATCAAGCTTTGACTCGAAAAGGGAGACTATAATTGTTTGACTATTTCCCTTTTTAATGGAACTCATGTAACTTTGAACAAAACAAAGATGAGAAGAAACAACTTTTCTTCCTAATCCTTTAAATTCTAAACTATTTACAAGCATGAGGATTTCCTTATTTAAGCCCTGCATCGGTTTTGGTTTGAAATGATCCATACAAAGAATGAATGTGATAAACATATTATTTGGAAATTTATTCAAACAGTAAAGTAAAATATAATGGAACGTAAATGTGGTATTTTTATGCATCCGAATAACTATTTGGGTCTATTACGTACCAACCTAAACTTCCAAATTTCTCTGTGAATCCTACTTGCTTATGATCGAATCAAGTATCACATCGCGCTTTCTTTCGATCATATTCGTTTCTTTCTAGATCTCAAAAACAAAGCAGAATCGTGTTTAGTGGACTAGGGTTTCATGCGTAAACTCTAATCCTATTTGGGTGATTTTAGCAAGAGTTTTCACTCGGGTTTTTTGTGTGTTTTTGGACTCAAAGTTGATCGCTTATTTATATTAGAAAATTAGGTTTAGTAATTAATTCTTGATTTGCCCCGATTTGGTTTTATTTTCAGATTCGATTTGAGTCTCTGGGACCAAGACTAGGGTTCGGGAGAGCATGAAGATCCAAGCCCAACTGCTACTTGGGCTAAAACTGCTTTTTTGTATTTTTTTTATATTTATTTTCGGATTTGGCTATTTTTATATTCCTAATATTACTTTTTTTTGCATTTTTGGACTTTTGGACATATTAAATGCTTTTAAATTGTAAATTTAATTGAATTGAATTTTTTTTTATGTTTTTAAATATATTGGACTCTTAAACATTGTGAATTAAACTAAATTGAATTTTTTTGACATTTTTAAATTGTATGTATGCTTAAATAAATTAAATAAACAAAATAAGGATAAAAATCATAATCATAAAAGGGAGCCAGGCGGACTGGACTTGACAAGTGCGCTAAGACTAGACCAAAAATAGAAGAAATGGGCGTGTTAAAAAAAGTTAGCTCGGAATCGCGTGACTTCAAAATACTTAATAAAATAAACTACTAAAACAAGAAAAAGAAGACGGACAAAATCAGTATAACAGTTGCAGCAGACAAAAATGGAAGAACAAGAACAAAGGAGAGAAGAAACAAGTGCCAAAACACGAAACGACAAATGGTGAGCGAAAAGAAAGTGAAGGGACACAAAACCTTAAGACCTTTTCGCTAGGAATGATTCAACTGCAGCAGATGCCATAGAAGAAAATCAACGGTGGAGATTAAAAACGGCTCAACTTTCGTAATAGTAAACACGTGTCGTGGTCCCCAATGGAGCGCCGTAAAGCGTGACCATTCCCGATGACGTCATTATGACATCTCCCGCCAAAATCAAATCAATCAAGCCGCCACATCGCACACATCAATCGAAAGCTTTCTACCATGAAACGACCGGGCCGCTAAATAAATAGTGGAGGACACAAGATGGGACGAAACAACACGAGAAAGCCCGCTGACAAATAAGTGAAACAATAAATTTCTAACAAACTTGTCTCCTTACATTTCGTGATATTACGACAAAATATGATAAACTCACATCCTAAGACTATTACAAATAGAGTAAAACTACTATCGTGCACTCGCCACAACGACGACTTTTTGAATGTTTTCGATGCAGTACTTCTCCGCCTCTTAAAGAGTTTCCCCGATGAGCTTCCTACCGTTGCTACATCCGATGTTCAATCGCCAAGGGAAGCAAACTGGAAGAAAGGACCCACCTAAGAAGAAGCGGGGAACCTCGAGCTTCCATCGAGAGCCGCTTTTTCTACCCAAAGGCGACCCAAAGTCGCCACGAGGATTGCCTTCCAATTATGGCAGGGCACCCCGCGAGCAGCTAAAGTGATCACCCGAGCCACTGGGCAAACTGCTTTCGAGTCTTCTGAACAACCCCAAAATGTGGAGCGAAGCACTTGTAGAGAAGAAAAGCCAAAGTTTGCGAAGATCAATAACCCCCCACTTTGAGCCTCTTGACAACCCCCACATGCCAACAGCAGATGAGGTTGTTCAAAAGCCTCAAAGGAGGGGACGTAATCTTGAAATCATACATTATGTGCAAAGGATCCGTAAGCAACTGAGACAACAAACTAAAGGCCCCCTATTTATACAGCATAGGAGGGTGAAACTTCCAAAACTCGCATTCATGACGTAATAGAAACCCATGCAAGTCAAAACTGACCAAGTCAAGTACGCAAAACTCATGGGAAGTCAAAGTCCAAGACGTTAAAAACAAGGATGATCAATAACTTCAATGTACCCCAGCCGAGGGACTAGAAGCGCCAAAGATGAATCAAACACCTTAGAACGCCTTCGTACAAAGTACTCGCCGCTCGAGGGACTGTGTTCCCAGCCGACCGCCTAGGAAGGCTCGGATGCACATCACTTCCTAACCGACTCGTCTGGGCCTGGGAGACGAAGGCTACACATGAAGACCACCCCTCGCCCCAAGAGCCGAGGGACTCGTCGGCCACGCTGAGTGAGGGACTTCCCTTCGCCCAAAGGATCGACACCTCCCATAGGCTCGGCCGTGAGCGGGAACCTTGCTAGATATATTAGGAAAACCCGAGAATCTCGCATAAGATCTCGCGGTATTTATGTACAATACTTATGAGCGCAATGTGCCTTGTAATATAAATATAAGCCCAAGAGGCCAATGAAAAGGACCTGATGTTATTCTGATTACTCTGACTCTATACTCACTACTCAACGTGTTCTTGCTAAACCCTACTCAAGGGAATAGTTGGGAACACCATTTAAAAACGCTTATCTTCAAGAAACGAGATTGCTTCTCCCCATCCTTTAGAATTTGCTGACAAATTAGATGAGATTGCTCAATACAAAATTTGGATAAGGGTATTGGTTGAACAATTCTGTAATAGGTTGAGCAGAGTATTCGCTCAATTGCGAGAGAACAATGAACTCCTGAGACAAATTTTAAATAGACTCTAGGGTACACTTACAGTTAGCTTATTTTTCCTGATATGACTTGAATGTAATATACGGTGCATACGATTTTTTTTTTTTTTGAGTTTTTACTTGAATTTGAGATGGGGCTTTTTTTGGCTCTGATAGGGTTTGTGGAAACATTTCCCCTTCCATGACTGATGCGCGCTGCGATGATTTGTCGCAGTCACCTCCGCGCGCCTCACCTTCTCGCAGTGTTGTCGCACGGTGATGGGCCGGGTCTGCTCTTGCGCCAGACCGCACTCTCGCCACCGGATCGCCAAGCACGCAACTTTGTCAATGTATTGGTCATTCTTCCAAAATTGTAAGTTTTCCCAAGATGCGACATGACTCAAGGAAATCAAAAAACTCGAAAGGTGAAACCTATTGTTTAGTATGCACCAAAGATAGATAAAGGTAAGTCAATTGCCACAAAGAACAATGTTGAGACTGTGTTGGAAGTTGGACCATCCAAGTTGCAAGATGGTAGTGTGGTTTTGGTAGAGGAAGAGAATGATCCCAATCGCTTCAAGGGTACGAATAACATGGTTATTTCACTTGAGGAGATGGCTGGGAGCTCAAACCCTCTTCTTGGTGTAGTTCCTACTGATCGTAATGTTATGCAAAAGGATTCTTCGATTTTGTAGGCTCCTCATCAGGAAATCTCTTTGAGAAATCTATTTTGTTCATTGTTCTCCGTGCTTTCCCCACTTTGTGGGTGTTGGTGGTCCCCTCCTTATCAAATAACTCTATGGAGGAGGTCCATTCTTCTTCCACCCAATCTCCCACGACTCGGCTAGATGCCTCCTCTTCTAATGCATTGGATGCGCCTGACATGAGAATATTAAGGAAGAATTGGGGGATGTCTCAGGTGACGAGGATGTGTCTGCTGCCTCAAAATACGCTGCTACATCGAACCCGTAGTTGAATCTGATATGAATATTTCAAGAAAGCTTGGGGTGAGGCTTCGACGATGTTGGTGATCCTGTGACTTCTGATTCCTATGGAGCAGCTGCGCGACATGCTCACTTTGAACTAGTTGTGTCCAAGTCTCAAAAGAAGAAATTAAGACCAAAAAAAGTAGTTGGTCGTTGGTTACAATACTCACTCAAAAGTTAATTCTGTTTTTGAATCCATTTGATCTGGTTTTGTTTTTTATCTGTGTGTTGTTTTTGTTCTTTTTATTTTCCGTTTGGCTGTTTTGCTCTCTTTCCTTGGGTTTTGGTCTAGTCCCCCCTTGATATCTTTTTTGTCTTCATTTTTTTTATAGACTCAATTTTCTTTAGTTAAAAAAAAGTGATAGTTTTACCATTAGTAAATATTTTATCGGTATCTTCCCTTAGTAGTAGCTTATATTATTTAGTAAATACTTAGTTCTTAGTCAGTTGTGTCTAAGTGTAGTGATTTGTTTTATATATATTTCCCTAGTCTTGTGTGTTTTTAAATATTGTTTGCAGTACAAAACTTACTATCGGGTTGAGTAGTTTAGCTGTGTGAGTGTTTGCTGGTTGTTCTTGTAGTTCTAGAGTTATCTCAGTGGTAGTCCTGGGTATGGGCGGCCGCCCAATACTTCATTTTTTGAGGGACACCAAATTTTGTTTTTGTACTAGTTTTATAGTATATATAGAATTTTTTTGCCAACAAAAGATAAGACTCTTTGTTAAAACATTATGATGCAAACACTTTTTAAGGAGAGGTCATGAACAAGGAAAAATAGTACTACTCCTTATTTTATTAAAGGAAAGAAGAAAATGAAAAAAACAAAAAGCAATTAATAAAAATAAAAAGTTTAGAAATTTAAAATACATATATGGTTAAGTAGACTTACTTCTATTCTTATCAAAACAATTTTCAAATTACCTTAACTATAAACAATTTATTAATAATTTTGTAATGCTTCAAAAAAATGTAACAAAAATGTAACAATGATGATATTTATAAGGCTTTTTTTAGATAAAGAATCATTAAATGGCGCGAGAAATGTTACTTTCACAAACCTGCGACTCTCTTTCTTACACTCATTTGGTGCACTATTTCGATATCCCTTAACTCGTCAACTGAGGTTATTAGGGCGTTAACTTCTTTGTGGTTAACTTAGTCCAAACTTTATATTTCAGATCAAACAATTGTGTTTATATATCCTCATTACTGAATTTCCTCACATCAAAAAGAGGAAGAAGAACAAAAGCATCCTTTAATTAGATGACGACGTGTAATGAACATTTGAGCTAAAAGTCGTAGGTGTTTGGAGAAAAAGAGAGGCACCATGCATTATCATTGCTTAATGGTAGGTTAAGTTTTAAATTTAGCTTGAAGATTACTGAAAAGTCGTAGTTAAACGATTAATATCAGTGTGTTGCAAGGATGTGGATGGCATGGTATAATGACTTAACAACAATTAGTTAGTAATTATTCGTCAGAATTTGCATCACTCATTGTTTTTAATATTCCACATTTTTATTCAATTTGCCGCCAATGAGAAAAGGGAAAGGAAAATGTATGTGATTGAGAAAAATCACGAGAAATCTCTTATTCACGGTTGATCGAACTTTTTAATTGATCACGAGCCGCGAGAGCATCAATGTGTAATGGATCAATCATATCCCCTTTGATTGGCCTTTCTAGGCTTATTATATAGTAGAATGCTTATTAATACAATATAATGCTCATAAATACAATGTAGCCGTTACAGGAACAAATGGCGAGATCATAGGGATCTCCATAAATACTCAACCCCTCGTCCCACTACGGTCGAGCCCCGAGGAAGTCGGGCCTGAGGGAGAGGGTTGGAGTCTCTCAGTCTTCAGGTTGTAAGAGTCCCTCGGTGTTCAGTCAAGCTTCCTGGGCGTATATTCGTGGGCGACAGTCGTATCGGCCACGAGGGTGATAATCCGAACCCTCAGGTAGTGGTCGATCCGGATGTGAACACAGTCCCTCGAGCAGCGAGCACAGGGTGCGAAGGCGCTCTTACAGAAGGTAGATTCAGTCCATAACCGTTGCTCCTAAGTCCCTCTGCAGCAGGTGACCGACCATAGTGTTTTGGGACAGGCCATGTGTTTCGATAAGGCATCTGGTTTACTTTGACTATCGCTTATTTCCTTGGGAGTTTCGCATTAACTGACGTTTATTTTTATGTTATCCTAAATATCTACCATTGGAGTTTGTTCTTCCCTCGCTATATAAGGAGGGGTTTGGTTTCCATCTTTGCTAACCATGGTTAGTCTTGTGCCGTTGTAGTTCCTCTTGTCGCTTGAGCTTCTACCTTCGAAGTCTTCGCGCAACCCCAACAGTTTTGTTAGTGGCCGGGATTGTCGTGATTCAAGATGGGAGTTGTTGATTTTCGAGAACTGTGGATATTTTCTGGCCATAATCTTTCTGGAGATGGTGGGGTTGTGCAGAATACTCAAGACGTGGTGTGCCCGGGCGGTTCATGTTTCCACTTGTAGGGTCGCCCTTGGTTGTCGAGGCTACCTTGCCGGGATTTTTCTTGTGTTCGTCCTTTGCGGTGTTTCCTGGTTTTTCCTTGTAGGTCGCCCTCGGCATATCCTTTGTGACGCTTCTAGATTTCCCAGAAAGTGACTCCTATATGAAGCTTAAGGTTCATTGCTCACAAGGTTTCTGCTGAGAAGGCTTCCGAAGAACCTTCGGACTTGGTGCAACGCCTACAAAACAATCACAGAGATCAAGGCTCGGCCATGACAGGCCAAACTAAATGTTAGTTTTGTTTACATATTGTATTCAGAGGCATATCTGCCGACTATACTGACATTGTTTTATATATAAAAATAAATTTGTAGAGTGACTTGAATCAAGGCCTTCCCTTAATCGGATTGTAGTTTTGACCGAACTATTGTTTTCACCGGATTATACTGATGTGGCCAAACTATACTGATGTTGACGTGTGATTTGATTTGACGTTTTATTGATTTGGCGGGAATTTGTCATTATGACGTTTTATGACGCCTCGGGAACCGCTGCATGCCTTGGTATCTTCGCTAGGGGAGTGCCACTTGTCACAATCTCCACTGTGGAATTTGAATAGGTCGAGGATCTAAACAGACGATTTGCATGGAGGGATTGACAACCATACGAATGGTTTTGTCCCACAAGGTTTAAGTTACCGTGAGACTTGTTTTGTCTTCTTCTCCTCCTTCTTCTTCTTCTTCTTCTTCTTCTTCTTCTTCTTCTTCTTCTTCTTCTTCTTCTTCTTCTTCTTCTTCTTCTTCTTCTTCTTCTTCTTTCTTCTTCTTCTTCTTCTTCTTCTTCTTCTTCTTCTTCTTCTTCTTCTTCTTCTTCTTCTTCTTCTTCTTCTTCTTCTTCTTCTTCTTCTTCTTCTTCTTCTTCTTCTTCTTCTTCTTCTTCTTCTTCTTCTTCTTCTTCTTCTTCTTCTTCTTCTTCTTCTTCTTCTTCTTTCTTCTTCTTCTTCTTCTTTCTTCTTCTTCTTCTTCTTCTTCTTCTTCTTCTTCTTCTTCTTCTTCTTCTTCTTCTAGACTTCTTCGAGACTTCTTTGAGACTTATCCCTTTCTTCTTCAATTCCTCTTTGTCATTCATCCTCTTTTCTTCTTCACCATTCTCTTCCCCCCTCCTCTCCTCGCACTTTGTAGATCACCCAAATAATTTAATTATTTATTTAATTAAATTATTTAGGTATTGTATTAGTATAGTCATATTAAAATAATAATATGGTGCTTCATTTAAATCATGGGGTAGTATTTAGTAATTAAGTAAGCTAGAGAAAGAGGCCCATGACCCAATAGCCCATGATATAAGCACTAAGGTTGAGCCAATTGCTCATTTAGAGAACAAAAGAAAAGAGAGAAAAGAAAGAGGAGACGTGAGGAGAGTAAGAGGAAGAAACAAATGTAAGGAAGGAGGAGAGAGAAAGAAGTGAGGCGCACTAAAAGGAGGAGGAAGAAGGCTGTGGTTTGCAATCTTCCAAGGCTAGGATTTGTGATCATCTAAGGCTAAGGTAAGTGGTGGGGTTCTATCTCTATAATAGGTGTAGGATGGGTTTTATGTGGGAGATTAGGACCTTTGATGTTTCTTGACTTTGTTTGGTGCCTATGTGATGTTTGATAAAATGTATTTGGTAGCATGTACAAATTATTTGATGATTGATTATTATGCCCTATGCGGGCGCCACCCAGGCGCTAGCTTTCATATGGTTGTTGGCGCCACTAGGCGCCATGTTGCTGTTGATGTGTCGATGTATTTGGTCAGAATTGCATGTTGTTGTATTTGCATGTTGTCAGATTTGCATGTTGGTCAGATTTGGTCGTGGTTGTTGTAATTGCATGTCGATGTAATTGTTGTGTTGTCAGAATTGATGTGTTGGTCAGAATTGCATGTTGATGTATTTGTTGTGTTGATGTATTTGGCCGTGGTCACGAATTGATGTGTTGTTGTAATTGCATGTCGATGTATTTGTTGTGTCACTGAATTGCATGTTGTCAGAATTGTTGTATTTGGCCGTGGTTGTTGTAATTGCATGTCACCGTAATTGCTATGTTGCCGCCATTGTTGTGTTGGCGCTGCGCCGCGCCACCGGGCGCCAACAGTGTGTTGTTTCGCGCCCTATGTCACGTGTTGCCCCGGGCGCCGGGCCAGTGTTGTTTGGCGCCTGTGTCGTGTTGCCTTCGCGCCATTTCTGATGTTTCGGGGCGCCCATGTGGTCAGTCCCATAGTCAGTGGTGTGTTTCGTGCTCAGTAGTGGTCTGGGGTACCGCTGAATGATAGACTAACTCATGTGTGTTGATGGGTCGAGGGTTTTGGTGTGTTTTGGTTCTTTTGGTGTGGTGGGAATGCCACAACCGTGATATGGCTATTCGTAATTAAGGTGATGAGTCTATAACCAATTGATGATGTTAGTGTTGTTGTGTGTTGTTGTTGTTGGTGTGGTTGTATAAATCGTGGTTGTTGTTGTTGTTGATTGGTGTTCGGTGCATGGTTTATGGTGTCACATGCATGTCATGCCTCCTGTGATGGTGCGGGCTTCGCCTGTAGCTATAGGTGATGATATTGATGCTCAAAATAATATTGGTGATGAACGGCATCGCATGCATATACCCGCTGGTGCGGGTCAGCATCTCATTCATTCTCGCATATCATAGTGATGTCCCCTCGGTGGTTGTATGTTGATGATTCCATGTATTAATGATGTTCCTTGGTAGTTATAATTTGCGTTTTCCTTGGTCGTATGCCGATGTCGTTATTACGCCAGTAGTTAGTTGTTGTAACTCTAGCATATTGCCTATCGCATGTGCTATTATATTGATTGATATCTCACCCTTCAGCTTTGAATGTTACCCCTATGTTGGTAACGCAGTGTGATAAAGGAGTGAAGGCTTGTCTACCTTCGCCAATCGAGCCTGTGTCGCTGTTCGATCCGTAGCACTCTGGGACACAAACACTACTTTATTTAGTTTGGTTTAATTACTTAATTGTTGGATTTTATTTGTTGAGGTTATGATTTCATTATATTCCACACAGGTGATAAAACTATCATTATTTAGACTAGAACATGGTGTTTTGAGGGATCGTCCCATTCATGACGCGCTATGTATTACGCTAAACCTTATTTTGGTGAATTTATTTATTATCAACTCTTCAATTGTTTTATCGGTGTGAATGTAGCATCCCTTGAGAGTGTAGTAGAAAATGTTTTTGAAAACTCTGATTTTCGTCTTTAATTTACCGGGTAGCAAAAATGGGTGTTACATAAGTGGTATCAGAGCAATTCGGTCCTAACCGGACTATTTGTATTGTCTATTGTGTCTTTCGATGTGTGGACTCTGAGTAGAGTTGCATGCATTGTTTGTTTGATGCTTGATAGTCGTGAAGCGGGTTATTTCAACAAGAAGTTCTAAAGGTAATGAGATTACCGATAAGTATTCCTTAGAAGAATCAAAAAGGTTATAGCAGAAGAAAGGAGTTAGAATCCAAGTGATAACCCAATCGACTCTACACCCTTGGAGAAAATTCTTCATAGAGCTTGGCCTATTCTATAGGTCGCCTATCAGGTGTCTATTATGTCTTCCTTATGTGAATTTCAGATATTTTGCTCTTTGTTGTACCCTTCTTGTTGTGTGAAATTTGCATTTAGATAGTCTAAGCGTTCTATGATTGCTTTTTATTTGTCATATCTTGTAATTGCTTAATGTGGAGATATGCTTTAAGAATAAGTCAGGTACCTAGGTTGTTTTTGAAATCTTGTTAAACTAGTTTTATTTTTGATGATTCATGTATATATTTTATATGCACTTAATTTAGTTTAATTAATTTAACTCACTTTAGTTAGCGTGAGCACTATGTCCGTGGAAAGTTTTTTGTTATAACATGTTTTTATTTGTGTATTGATCAATAGCTTTGGTTAAATGCCTTATGGAATTGTCATGTTAATTATTTAAGGTGATGAAATGTCTTAATTGCTATGAGTGATAATTCTTTGTTAAATGCTACCATTATTGATTTCTTTTATCCTTATGGGTGAGATTATATATAATAATTTAAATATTAACTATATTTTTATTTTATTTGTTTGTCCTACGTGGCTAATTGTCCCCGACTTGTAACGCTTTTGAGCTTTATATCTTTAAGTAGTTGTTCCATAAATTCTATGTTATATGATTTACGATCGCAAACTCTAACCGCCTACACCTACTTTTCATGATTTGGTTTTGATTGTTATTTTCTTATAGTCGTATACGTGGTTTTGAAACTTTAGAGCAAAATTGTGCACAGGGACTGCTTGTGCACTCCCATTAAATTAGCTTTTATTGTCGGACGTCCTAAAGATATTTTCTTTAAATTGGTTAAGTTAACATTCAGTCTTGTATAAGTTGATATAATGTGTTTTTATTTCCTGTGTTGGTGCTCTAGGCTAAGTGTTTTGTGGAGTTATTTACTAAGTACTTTTAGGTGTTACTCCTTTACCAACATGCCGTAAGGCTTGAAAATAATAATATTCTTAGTCGAATGATGCAATTATTGTTTTGGTTTATTTTCATGATACCTACAATCCGTCGTAATGGTTTTAGACTGTTGAATATATTATACGTTATTATTATCCTCATTTACTTTATATTTTCCACTCCAAGTCCTTGATTTTTTTCTCAATGCCTGATGTGTGAGCCCAAATTTTTATGATATGGCATGTATTGCAGATGCAGAATTTCTAAAATTTGTTTTATCACTTTAACGCAGATTGTAGTAGGTACGTGCTAATGAAACTCGTTTTTTGATTAATTATGTGAAGATTCTGTGTAAGCTAACTAAGTCTAGTTGGTGTGTAACCTTATTTATAATTTTTTGATAAAAGTGTAAAGATGTTACTGTAGTTTTCCAAAGGATTGACTTTATGCGTAAAACTTGTTAAATTAGACCTTTTAGAAGGTTTGTAACCGTGTTTTAATTATGTTTGAGCATGAAAAAAAAAATTGGTCTTATTTGTAATATGTGTTCCATTTCGTTTTCCACAGAACTTAGTAAAATCCTATGTCAGTAAATAAATTAGAAATGCATGTTAGTTACTCTTCAAAATTGAAAGACTTTGAAAAACTGAATACTATGCCTACCAATTAAATTATCTTCTCTATATCATACTATGTTGGGTGTTATGTCTAACTCATTAACTCTTGTTTAAGCTATTTTTCATGATTGGTGATTAATTTCATTTAAAATTGATTTTTCTGCTTATTTGGAAGATACTTAGTTTTCGGAAAATGCATAGTTAAAGATCCTATATTAGTTGGTTGTCAAAAAAGAAAAAAAAAAGAAAAAAAAAATTATGTTGTTCTTTAGCCTTGTATTGTTGATGCCTTCCAGTTTTTACCTTTGATATCATTGACTCATCTCTTTGGTCACTTTGACAAGGTTATATTTTCCTCCCGTACGTTTGAACTTTTCGAGTATTTCTTCTTTTGTTTTGTCCTTGAGCTAGCTTACAAAATTTCGAGGACGAAATATTCTAAGTGGGGAGAGTTAGATCACCAAATAATTTAATTATTTATTTAATTAAATTATTTAGGTATTGTATTAGTATAGTCATATTAAAATAATAATATGGTGCTTCATTTAAATCATGTGGTAGTATTTAGTAATAAAGTAAGCGGTAGAAAGAGGCCCATGACCCAATAGCCCATGATATAAGCACTAGGGGTTGTGAGCCAATTGCTCATTTAGAGAACAAAAGAAAAGAGAGAAAAGAAAGAGGAGACGTGAGGAGAGAAGAGGAAGAAACGGCGCAAGGAGGAGAGAAAGAAGTGAGGCGCACCAAAGGAGGAGGAAGAAGGCTAGGGTTTGCAATCTTCCAAGGCTAGGATTTGTGATCATCTAAGACTAAGGTGTGGTGGTGGGGTTCTATCTCTATAATAGGGTGTACGATGGGTTTAATGTGGGAGATTAGGACCTTTGATGTTTCTTGACTTTGTTTGGTGCCCGTGGTGATGTTTGATAAAATGTATTTGTACAAATTATTTGATGATTGATGATTATGCCTCTGTGTCAGCGGCGCCACCCAGGCGCAGCTTTTCATGTGTCACGGGCGCCACCAGCGCCATGTTGCCGTAATTGCCGTGGTTGCCGTAATTGTTGTATTTGTTGTGTTGTTGTAATTGTACGTTGCCGCAATTGCGTGGTTCTCCGTAATTGGCCGTAATTGGCCGTGGTTGTTGTAATTGCATGTCATTCGTGTCACCAGTAATTGCATGTCGTCAGAATTGTTGTATTTGTTGTGTTGCCGTAATTGCATGTTGCTATAATTGGCCGTGGTTGTCGCCATTGTTGTGTTGCGCTTTGCGCCGCCACCGGGCGCCAGCCAGGTGTTGTTTGGCGCCTATGTCGTCAGTGTTGCCCCGGGCGCCGCCAGGTGTCGCTTGCGCCCGTGTCGCCGTGTTGCCTTCGCGCCATTTCTTCTGTCGCTTTGGGGCGCCCATGTGGTCATCCCATAGTCAGGTGTGTTTCGTGTGTCGATAGTGGTCTGGTATCGTTGAATGATAGACTAACTCATAGGTGTTGGTGGGTTGAGTGTTTTTGGTGTGTTTTGGTGCTTTTGGTGTGGTGGCAATGCTACAACCGTGATGTGGCTATTCGTAATTAAGGTGATGAGTCTATGACCAATTGATGATGTTAGTGTTGTTGTGTAAGTTGTTGTTGTTGTGTGTGGTTGTTGTTGTTGTTGATTGCGTTTGGTGCATGGTTTATGGTGTCACATGCATGTCATGCCTCCTGTGATGGTGCGGGCTTCGCCTGTAGAGCTATAGGTGATGATATTGATGCTCAAAATAAAATTGGTGATGAATGGTATGCATATACCCGCTGGTGTGGGTCAGATCTCATTCATTCTCGCATATCATAGTGATGTCCCCTTGGTGGTTGTATGTTGATGATTCCATGTATTAACGATGTTCCTTGGTAGTTATAATTTGCGTTTTTCCTTGGTCGTATGTTGATGCTATTATTACGCTTGTAGTTAGTTGTCAGAATCTCTAGCATATTGCCTATCGTGACGCTATTATATTGATTGATATCTCACCCTTCGCTTGAATGTTACCCCTATGTTGGTAACGCAGCGTGATAAAGAGTGAAGGCTTGTCTACCTTCGCCACTGAGTCGATGTCGCTGCTCGCATCCGTAGCACTCTGGGGAAACAAACACTACTTTATTTAGTTTGGTTTAATTACTTAATTGTTGGATTTTATTTGTCGAGGTTATGATTTCATTATATTCCGCTGCGTGGTGATAAAACTACTGTTACTTAGACTAGAACATGGTGTTTTGAGGGTTCGTCCCATTCTTGACGCGCTATGTATTACGCTAAACCTTATTTTGGTGAATTTATTTATTATCGACTCTTGAATTGTTTTATCGGTGTGAATGTAGCATCCCTTGAGGGTGTAGTAGAAAATATTTTTGAAAACTCTGATTTTCGTCTTTAATTTACAGGGTAGCAAAAAGGGGTGTTACACACTTTGCTGCTTAATCAATCGCCTCTTCTTCGCCCTCACACTTGCTTTTTCAGTACATCTGCAAGCGCTACCTCTCGCTGATTTCTTCCTTGGTCCTGTAAGAAAAATGACAGTTATAGAAATAAGCAGCGAGAGTGAAGGAAAGTTAACCCCGGAGTATAGGTGTTCTAGGCCCTCCTGTGTTCCTCGAAAGGCCAGTGTTTACATTTTGATGCATAAAAGAAAACAAGTTATAAACTCATTGAAAGAACTTGACAGTGTGTCATCATCTCATTTGACAGGATCGGGACGGTCCACTCCCATGGCCGAAGGGGCTTATTCCGAACGTGAGGGAATGGGTGGATCAGGAGGTGCTAGATTCTTATTCTGAATTGATCACCGAAGAGTCTTTAACTGATGTTCGTAAGTTGTTAAGCTATCCAGCAGATGAAGGTTCGGTTGTGGCACAACTCGCTTCACTAGAAAAGGCAGTAAGTGATTCCCCTAGGCTGAGGGATGGTCCCTTTACCTATGCGTATAAGACCATTTTTGAGCATCTAGGTATCCAAGCCCCATTCTCCCCCTATTACTATCAGGTGCTTAGGATGATCAATGTGGCTCCTTCTCACTTGCATCCGAATGGGTGGGCTATATGCGAGCCTTCGAGATTTTATGTGAGTGCCTGTGTATTGAGGTGACATCTCTCAAGTTTCTACATTTCTTTTGGACTTCGGTGAAGCATTCTCAGTGGTGGGCATCTATGTGTAATCACAATGCGACCTTTATTTTAGACTTTAAGAGTAGCTACAAGTTGTTTAAAAATCTTTGGTTTCAAGCTAGAGGCGGGCCGAACAATCCTCGTTTATTGATTGATGAGCAAGAGAATGAATGTTTTCCATTGTACAGGACTCGAAACCCTCGATCCAAATACTCTGTGGAGAGAAGATTTCTGAGTGTGCCCGATTGCGTGGACGTTGATCGGCTGTGGGCGTGTGTCGAGTCGGGCGTGTTACCTAAAGCTTCGATTCGATTGGCTTAGTGGATGAAGTTGATGAGTTGATCAAATATTTAAGTAATTTTCTTATTTTCGTTGTCTTTGAATTCTTTTCTTGTGTCGGTTTTGTGTGTTGACATCTGATTTTTGTTTTTTCTTGTAGAGGATCTTGGGATGTCTCCTACACTATTGAAGAGCGGAAACGAATCCAAGTCGAATAGAAACAGTATAAGGCTTGTCATCGGTCCGAGGTTGTGGTCGCTCTAGGCTCCTGATGCGCATATGGATTGGAGTACCCTTTGTTTCCTATTGTTGGTGTGCTGCAAATGATTGTTAATGATTTTGGTGCCAACCTAGTTGGGATGAGATTCATTATAGTGATGCTTTTACACACCTCTATAGGTTTGTTTACTTTTACTTTCGCTTACATTTTTGTTTATGCTCATGGGTTTTGGTCTCGCCCCCCACGTTTTCTCGCTTATTTTCTTTTTATCAATAAAATATAGGGGAAGTACTATTTTTCCTTCTTGATGGTTTTCTAAGGAGGATTTTGCATCATAAGGTTTTAATAAGACTTTATATCCCTTTCTTTTGCCAAAAAAAGGTGACACCTACTTTTAATGTAATTTCCGCTCATGAAGAATCACACACAATTCTAACATAAACACTGCAAAAACAGATGAACAAGCATATGCAATCAGAATTTCCTCAAATTTTAAAAAACATAATCAAGGTTAATACGTTGTTTTTCACTAAGTTAGTGTTTTTCAAAGCTACTTGAAGTAGATTTTGAGCTTATAGCTTTTAACATTTTATTTTATTCTCTTGCTTTTATCCATTTACGTTAATTAAATTCTTCATTTATCCTCCATCAAATGAATATTCTCCTCATTTTCATTATTAAATAAAAATGTCTATTTATCATAAGTTAGTTCAAACATTGATTTACCAAACACTTTAAATTCAATCGCTAGCGTATTTTCTATTTGTTCATCCGTTAATTTTTGTCAAATAGAGTCATAATCTAGATTATCTATTATCTTTTAGTTTATCCGTGTACGCTACTTTTTAGGGTTTTTTATGGGAGAAAGATTCAATGATAATTATAGGTTGTTTTATGGGAGAAATATTCAATGACTTTAGGGCGGAAAATATATTATCTAACACATTAAGAATGCCTTTGTGTCTATCTCTCTCATTTGATATTTTCTTCATCATTTTATCACATTTTTCTCTCTCATCTTTCTCTATTTATTAAAAATTCAATACACGAAACCCTAGCGCCGCCAAGACCGACGTAGAAGCCGCTTAGATCGTCGCTCCGACTCAAACCCCCACCCAGGCCACAGCCATCGAAACCCTATCGTACTCAAAACTTTAGTAAAGACCGATGTGAATACGATGGGATAGACCTCGCCGCTCATCCCCTTCTTCGCTCATCAACCCAGTGCCCAAGCATCTGCGCTTTCCTTTACCCGCTTTGAGTAAAGCCATATCTTTCATAGCGCATTCGCTTTCCATCGATTCTCGATGCGTATGCATTGCCAAGCTATTGATGACATGGCTGATTTTAGCAACGACGCTCATCCTTAAATTTGAAGAGTTGCGATTATGTTTTCCCTTCTATAAGGTGAAGAGGCGTGATTATGTTTCCTTTTAATAAGGTGGTTTTGTCTTTCCCTTTCTATAAGGTGTTTTTGATTTCCTTTCTATAAGGTGGTTTTGTTTTTTCACTTTCAATATCTTAGAATTTCAATATTGGGATTGTGTCGCCCTTGTTATGAGTATCATTAGTTGGAATTGCTTGGGTCCGGGTAACCCACGAGCGCTTCGCCCCTTCGTGACCTCGCTCGGACGCACTCAACCGGATGTAATGTTTCGCGTGAGACTTTGGTACATGCTAATAAGATTGAGGAGATTCGTGTTCGACCGGGTTTTGATGCGCTTTTGCAATTGATGCAGCGTGGGTAGGAGGGGCCTTGCTTTGTTTTGGAGACATCCTTTGATCGCTTCTGTAACCTCTTACTCTCAAAATTTTATTGATGTGGATGTGTCAAGTGTGAATGGTCCCTCTTGGAGACTTACTGGTTTCTACGGCTATCCGGATAGCAGTAGGCGTCGTGACTCATGGGACCTTTTGAGGACCCTTGCCAGAGATAATTCGTTGCCATGGTGTATAGTGGGGAATATAATGACTTGCTGTCTAATGACGATAAGCGGGGTAGTGCGGATAGAGCTCCTTGGCTTCTTAGGGGTTTCAGAGAGGCTATTCACGATTGTTTACTTGTTGATATTCCTATGCAAGGACACCCTTTCACATGGAGTAGAGGAAGGGGTACAGATGCCTTTAAAGAAGAACGACTAGACCGTATGTTTGCAACTCAAGAGTGGCTTGATCTATTCCCAAATCATTGTCTTATTAACGATATTGCTAGTCGATCTGATCATACTCCACTTTGGCTTCAGTTATGAGTGAGGAGGCGTAGAAGGACCCCCCGTCCTTTTGGCTTTGAAACTCGTGGTTAGAGGAAGATGGTCTTACGGAGGTGGTGGATGAGAGTTGGGCGAGAGGTGTGGATGTTGACTTTATGCGCAGAATGGAGGATTGTACTAGTGCAGTGGATAGTTGGGGGAAAAGGCTTCGTTATCGGTACCGTCTGGATATTAGTAAATGCAGAGAAGAGTTGGAGCAACTTCACAGTTCTGATGATGTTGACGCTAGTGCTCGTTATCATGAAATTAATACTCGCCTTAATTCTCTTTTGTCACAAGAGGAGACTTTTTGGAGGCAACGAGCAAAGGTCCACTGGTTACGAGATGGTGATACTAATTCTAAATTTTTCCATGCAATGGCTAGTGCACGTCGATGCCGTAACTCTATTGTTTCACTGACTATAGACGATGGCACAGTGGTGGAGGATCCGAGGGAGTTAGGTATCGTTGCCTTGTCTTACTTTACAACTCTTTTTGAAGGGGCGCAAAGTCATTATAACCCAGTCTTGGATTGTTTGAATGCGAAGGTGATAGATGCCAATAATGCAGCTTTGCTGGCTCCTTTTGATATTGGTGAGTTCAAGTCAGCATTATTCCGGATGCACTCTGATAAAGCTCCGGGTCCGGATGGTCTAAATCCCGCTTTCTTTAAACGCTTTTGGAATCTATGTGGCCCTGAGTTATTCCACTCTGCAGTTACTTGGTTGAATAATGGTGAGTTTCCTCCTATGTTAAATGATTCTAACATTGTGTTAATTCCCAAAGTTGACAACCCTACAACTATGTGTGACTTGAGACCGATTGCTCTATGTAATGTGATTTATAAAATTATATCCAAAGTTCTGGCAAATAGGTTGAAGGTAGTCCTCCATAAATGTATTTCTGCAGAGCAGTCGGCCTTTGTGGCAGATAGATCGATTCTTGATAACGTCATGGTTGCTATTGAAGTGATCCACCATATGAAATGCAAGGTTCAAGATAAGGTGGGGAGGTGGTGCTGAAAATTGATATTAGCAAGGCCTATGATAGGGTGGATCGGGGGTACTTGAGGGGGTTCTTTTGAAGATGGGGTTCAATGTGAAGTGGGTTGAGTGGATGATGTTATGTGTAGAAACGGTTCAATACTCAAAGGCTTATGAAGGCGAGAGAGCCGGGTTCACCTCACCCGGAGAGGACTTAGGCGGGGTGACCCACCGTCACCTTACCTTTTATATTGTGTGTTTGGGACTTATCGCTTCTTCTTAAAAATCGTGAGGCTAGAGGTGAACTTCATGGGATCAAAGTGTGTCGAGGAGCTCTTATCTTGACACATTTACTTGCAGGGATGATGATAGGGAGAGTCAAACTTTAAAGGAGGTTCTAACTACTTATGAAGTGGCTTCAGGACAATCTATTAACCTTCAGAAGTCAGAAATTTTCTTTAGCAGGAACACCAACAATGAAATCAAAGATCGTGTAATTGCAACTCTAGGTGTTTCTGAATGTCTTGGCACTGGTAAATACTTGGGTATGCCATCTATGGTCGGCCGCAGTAAGAAACAAGTGTTCGGTTTTCTAAGAGACAGAGTTTGGCACAAGATTCACCATTGGTCAGGTCGTCATTTGTCTAAAGCAGGGAGAGAGGTCCTTGTTAAGTCAGTACGTAGCTCAGGCAATCCCATCATATTGTATGAGTACTTTTCTAATCCCCACTACTCTTGGTGAGGAGATGGAAAGAATGATCAATTCCTTTTGGTGGGGTTCTAATAGGAGTTCTGGAAGAGGAATCAATTTGCTTAATTGGGATAAACTGACTATGAGTAAGGAATTTGGTGGTATGGGGTTTCACTACTTCCATGGTTTCAACTTAGCCAAGCTAGGGGAAGCAAGGTTGGCGCTTATGCAATAACCATGATGCTATTGTTACTCGTGGTCTTCAAAGCTAAATATTTTCCTAAAGGAACTTCTTGGGGCTCGCTTGGGCCATAATCCCAAATATGTTTGGCGTAGTATCCATTCTTCACAAAGCTTTGGTTAATTATAGGCGCGATGGAAGATCGGGGATGGCACTAATATAAATATTTGGAGAGACCTGTGGGTGAAAGGTGTAACACCCCATTTTCTAATTATAATTTAAACGCCAAGAATTATCGTAGTCACCACGAGGGCGCTACATTTTTCACCATATAAAACTCCAATTTGATTTAAAATAAATCCTCAAAAACATAAATAATTAATCTCTACAAATGAATCACCAACTCATTTAACACCTCCAAAAATAATTAAACATTAAACCAAAACTCCAAAAATAAATGATAATAGTTCGGAAACGGTAACTACGACCCTCCCGGCATACGATCGCAGTCGATACTGCACTCCAACGAGAAGGAGACTACACCTAGCAATCCTCCACGAGTACTAACGATCACCTGCAGCGTTGCCACATAAGAGCAACATTCCAAGCAGAAGGGTGAGTCTCTTTACATAGGTAATAACAAATAAAACAAGTAACGCAATAGGACAGGCATTAGCACACCAGAAACAATACAGTCAAGTCAATTTCACCATTAGTTTATGAACACCCAAGCAATCACCGGAATATGTATGCAAGTGCATGATATGCAGCCCAACGCCAAGGGCATATGCATGTGGATCCATCACCAAAAAGGCCCAGAGGGCATTCACCATTCACCAGAAAGGCCCAGAGGGCATTCACCAAAATAATTTATGAGGCCGAGGCCTATTCACCAAAAATGCATATGATTATGCGACACCATGACTATGCACCATTACACCAAAAACACCAAAATATGCATTAACATGCTCACCAATAGTTATTTACTCACCATCACCAAGCAAGGTCGTAGACCCCCAATCACCAGTATATATATATATATATATATATATTCACCAGTTATTACACATCACCGTTAAGAATAGCCTTACAAGGACTAATTACCACACCAAAGACTAAACTACACCAGGGACTAAAACAATACCAAGGATTAAAAACACACCAGTGGATCAAGCAACACCTAGGGACTAAAACAACACCAAAGCTAGGCAATCGTGCCTTAGCCACAAGTTAAGACAAAACTAAGACATCACTTTAGACGCCAACCTAGACATCGCCTTAGACACGCACACAGGGCAAACCAAAATCGGCGCCCACACCTAGACACAGGCGCCTACTCCTGCGCCATGGGCCGCCAAAACTCGCGCCCTTGCATCAGACACAACACACACAGACACAGGCAGGCAGCCAATTTGGCGCCCGCACCTAGACACCAACAACACACAAAGACGCTTGGCGGCCAAATGGCGCCGCCTAGACACGGCAAAGACACGCGCAATTGGGCAGCCGGTTGCTTGCGCCGCCGCGCGCATCACACACACACGCACAGCGCAGCGGGCTGCCACACTTGGCGCCCGCCTGCGCACACACACAAAGACCCACACGCAACGCACAAGCGCACATAGCGCATTGTGGCATGCCGATTTGGCGCCTCTTCCCATACATAACACCTTCAAAACACTTTCATTCAAGCAATTTGACAACCACCTAACAACCACTATATCTCTCCTATTTACTTTACATTGAATCAATACAATACACACCTTGACACCAATTACCATAGAATCAATAGTTCAAATTCACATGATATTCAAATTTCAACAATATATTCATTCAACCAACAATACCAATCAATCCAAAAACACCACAATTCAATTTAAGAAATCTCTCCTGACACCTAAACAATCACCACATTCTCTCCTATTTAATTTCATGGCGTCAATATAACAATCACCAATTAAAATAGAACCACAATTCAACTCACATGATATTCACCCCAAACACATATTCATTCAAACAATCCCCAATAAATCAAGCACTCCATATGTCAATTAAACAATTTCTCCTAACACCTAACTCCTATGGTTTTCAAGTTCTATAAGTTATTAGCCATGAAAGAGAGCCCCTTACCTTTGCTAATTGAAGAAAATACTCAAGCTCCTAGCAATTTCTCCAAGGCACCAACAATCCAAGCTTCCTCTTTCTCCTTAAGTTTCAATTCGACGAGCCAAGATTTAACTCGAACACGCATAATTATGCAATAACAATGATAGTCGGAAAGTCATAGACTAAAATATTAAAAATACTCAAGTGCTCGCTTAACAAATTAGAGACAATTTGAATTGATACCTATTCGAATCGTGTTGGATGGGGACGAGGATCGTGGAACATGATCGAGAGAACTCAATGTGCATATAGTAATGACAATCGTCCGAATTTACGATCTCTCAAGTGTTTGCATTGCAACTCCAAGTCTAATAGAGCGATAGATGACTTTTCTTTCAACACCGCTTTTGAACGAGATCGGTGGCTAAAGTTCATCAGGGCGCGGTGAAAGTTCGAATGGCGATATGGCCAAAGCACACCGTGAAAGATCGTTGTCTGCACTATGGCGTGGTGGATCTGTTAGGGGTTTGAAGCTACAACCATGGTGATTTTCTGTTGGACCCATGGAGAGTTGATTCAAGATGATGGTCGAAGAAATCTGAGCAAGGGTAGCAGGGAGAGGTTCTGTCGTGGTCACTGGTGACGGGTTGAATCACGGTGGTGGTGTCTCGAAGCTCTCGTGGTCATCCATGGAGTTTCGCGTGAGAGGGAGGGAGATTAAGGTGTCCGATCGAGGCTTCAATCGGTTGAAACGATACCAAAAACGGACTCAACGTGTGATTTCGAGTGGGTGGGTGGATTTTCGGTGTTGGCCGTGGACTACGGAAGGGACGCGAAGGAGGAGAGAAAAGCTGCATAGGGTTTTTGCTGATCTGCAAGTGTTGCAGCGTGAGGAAGGAGAAAAGATATCTGGGTCGGTTCGGGTCCAGGTCCAATGGGGCGTGTTTGGGCTCTTTGGGCGGATTAAGTGGCAGGGGTGCAAGCAACAAGGAAGAGAGTTGTATAAGTAAAAATGTCTAAATACTGATTTTAATCCCTTTTAATTCATTTTAAAAACTCAATTTCACTGCAACTATTATTTTAACACTTCAATAGCACCAAATGACTTTTTAAACATAATTAACGTCTAAATAGTAATATGTTTTACAAAATAAAATAATCAAATAAATGGAATAAATATAAATGTATAGTAAATAATCACATATTGTCAAGAGTATATAAAAATACATTTAAAAGTGATTTTAACTAATTTTCATACTCAAACTCACAATAAATTAAAATAATTTAATCCTATCGATATAAAATTTCATAAAATAAGTACATACTAAAAGAATCACAACACACGAAAATCGGGGTGTTACAAAAGGGGTGAATTCCTTGTTACTTCCTCGTGGTTCCCGAACCGGATTTGACCGTCGCTTCTCTTTTTGATGCGCAAACCGGTGTCCGGGATTTTAATTTCTTACAACAACTTTTCACACCTGAAGATCAATCCAGAATTTCTTCTTTATTATTTCGGTGTCGGAATCCAACAGATTCTTTATTATGGAATCCAAGCCGAGATGGATTGTATTCCGTCTGTTCTGCTTATTATGTGGCTATGAATGTTATGACCGATTCGCCTCATCTCCGCATTACAGTGATTGGAGTACCCTTTGGAAACTCAATATTCCATCTAAGGTGAAAATCCATCCGTGGCGTATTGCGTGGTGTGTTACCTTGTCGCCCAACCTTAGACGCCGCCATGTCCCGTGTCCAAAGGAGCGCCCTCTCTCGTGACGCTTCTGAGAGGATGAGCGCCATATCTTTCTTGAATGTCCGCGAATCAAAGAGGTTTAGCGCAATGCGCGATTGTGGCATGAAATTAGCGCCGAATTTTACCAACCGATAGCTACAAGGATCGCTTCTTCAAGCGCTTGTTGTTGCTTGAGCGCTTCCGCACTTGTTTTGCTATGATGATTTGGTTGGAAGAGAAGGAACGAAAAGGTATGGGAGAACACTTCCAAACTAGTGAGGATCTCTATTCAAAGTGCTTTGATCCGCTTCTCCTCTTGCAATGGGCAAAACGTGTGAAAAAGCCTCAAATCGTGTACTTCCTTCCTTATTACGCCCTCCTCATATCTCCACTTGGGTTCGCCCGACAGCTGGTATGGTAAAATGCAATGTTGATGCTGCTCTCTTTGATGATGGACGATATGGAATCGGTATGTGTATTCGAAATGATGGAGGCGACTTTGTGAAAGCTAAAACTATCTGATTTCATGGCCAACCCCAGCCACAGGAAGCCGAAGCATTGGGTCTATTAGAAGCACTTACTTGGTTACAAGAGTCAAATGTCCAGAATGTGACCATCGAGCTTGATTGCAAAGCGGTAGTAGATGGTGTTCATGACTCGTCTAATCTTGTTACCGAATTCAGTGTTATTTTACGTTCTTGCAGGCTACTTTTATCTTCTCTAGGAAACTACTTTATTAGTTTTTCCATGAGGCAAGTGAATCTTGTTGCTCACACTCTTGCGAGAGCATCAAGTTCTTATGCTCGCTCCCAAGTTTTTGATTATATTCTCACTTGTATTGACTCTTTGATTATGAATGAAATGCAATAAGTTTGTTTTGGTTTCCAAAAAAAAAAATCAAAAGTCACCAAAAATTATACTCTCTCAAAATAGTGGGATTCAAATGCTTTTTAATGAGAAAGAACACTGAAAAAAGAGAAAAATAAGATGAAATAATGAGTTCAGACGAGAGAGACTGACAAAATATAAGGCATGCGATCACTCTTCTTATCCAATATTTCATTTACTTTTTTTGGAACTGCCTTTGTTCCCAACAACAAACCTTTTTTTTACTCAATAACAACTCTCTTTAGTTTTTAAAACTTATTTTTTATCACCTCATTATCTTTCCTCAATATCATACTATTTTTACTTCCTATTTATACTCTTGTTCACACAAACAAACACTCATTCTTGTTTCTCTTGGGTTCACAATTTGAATTTGCTACGATCCACTTTCTTCTCCCCACTCTCATCCCCACCATATGTACTTTGAACTACGGAAGTAGTTTCTAGGGAGAAGGATTCAAAGTCGAGTATGATCCACATCCACATCTCCATCCTGGATCATCTTTGAACTGAGGAAAAAGCTCATCGTTTTTTCTCTATCCAAAAAGAAGACCTATTTAAAGCCTTTAACTTCCTTGCATACTACCGCAACTGTGCCTTTCCAGAACTACTATTCTCCTCCATTACCCTTAATCCATAATGATATCATAAACTTCGTCTTTTCCCTCACATTTTGATTTCAAAGCTTCTTTCCCTCATTCAAATTTTTATATAAAAATAGACTTTACTTGTTCTCCATGGAACATCACGATTTACTGCAATAATGCTTATTCAAATTTCTAAACGACGATGAGTTAGAAAGGCATGGAGGTTCAAGGTTTTATTGCGAAAAGGTTTTATTCATAGAATGGAATGACACTCATTCCATTCGTATAAACACACTCATTCCATTCGCTTGAACTTCCACGCCTTTGGAGAAAAATGCGTTTTAGAGAAATTTTTTCGCGTAGTGCGAGAAAAATACTTTGAAGCTCATAGGAATTGTGAATCATTGAAGAAGAAAAGGGATATTAATTGGAAGAGTTGTGCTCTGTTTCTTAAAGATGCCATTGGCGCTGATATTTAGGACGTTATTAAATTAACAGACTATAAACCTTACAAGTGCCATATTTTATGCCTTCAAGTTAGTATAACACACTGGTTCAGTTCTCTTTTGTTTTTTTTTTCTTTGTTTGTGGTTGTTTTTTCTACTTTAATTTTGATGATACAATTTGAGTATAGACAAAGAGTTTGAGACAAATATAGCCAAAAACCAATTCACAACACCAATTAACCAAAATTTTTAAGAAATTAACCAACCTGCATTTTCAGAGTTTTTTAAGCCATTAACTAAAAACTTGGTTAGTTGGTGTTGTGAATTGGTTTTTGTTTATATTTGTCTAAAAAAATTTGTTCAAATATCATTACTCAATTTTGAATTTGGCATTATTCATTTGCTTTAATATTTTCATTTTTCTTGTTTGTATTTCATCTCAATCATGATGGGAGCAATGATGTTGCCAAAACCTTTGAGGGGTTAGAATTTCCTACTCTTGCTGGCTGCATGTATTTTAAATTTTGTTAATTTTTGGGGAAATTACACTTTTACATTGGATTGGAAATTCTTATTTTTTTGTTGATTTTTTATTTGTTATCCACGTTTGAATCCCATATCTTTTGGTTAATCTCCTTAAGCATCCTTTAGCACACCAACCAAACCTTTTAATGGTGGTGAAATTATGAACGTTTATATCCCCTATCTATTAATACAATAACTACTTTTAAACCCACTTTAAGCGCGAAATCTATGCCTAACGATGACATAAATCATGTATGCTTAGCTTTGGATTACATGTATACCATGTTGTTTGTTTGCCAATCATTTTGTGTAATAAAGATCCAACTAACTGCAGTTGCTGTTATGCCTCATGTATACCCTTATGTGGTGCATAAATAAGACTAAAGCTGGACCGTACATATAGCAAGCTTAATTTGCTAAAATAACATGAGTGCCTTTTAGGCGTGGGGGCCAGGCAATTGTGGGACTCATCTCAAACTACAACATTGTACGGATCACAGTAATAATTTATACTTTTTGCAACACATTGGGTACACGCCATCAGAAATTGTAAACCCCATTTTATCACATCGATAACTATAATAGTGTTTTTTATAATGTTTTTTCCTTATTAAGGATCATCTTTAATAAAAAAAATCATTATGGGGAAAATAATTTGTGTTCCTTATAGAGAAGAGTCTTTCAGACGGCGACTTTTTCTCTCTTACCTTAAGTGGGTCCTATTCAAGTGGTCCCTATTTAAAAATTTGTGAGTTATGTATAAGTATTAAAAATGTATTAAAGTGATGTGACACATGTACGCTATATCCATTTAAAGACTCAAATGGAAAGTACTACATTGTGGATGCTCTAATAGGCGGTTCAATCTCTTCCATCTCATTTAACTACAACCCAAGGTAATTAAAACCGGACCGGACATTGAATCGGAAGGGGCAAAGGTTCAAGGTTCTTGGGTTGGGTTCGTTGAATCGGAGAGTCGAACCGAATTTAATTAAATAGGCTATTTAATATTTTTATTACATTATATAAAGGATAAAAAAGAAAAAAAAAATCATAATATTCATAATTTGACACCACATAAATTAAACTAGAGTTAACTTTAACACATTCCAGATAAACCAAACATCACATAACAATTTTATTAAACATTTGTTTCTTTTGATTAATGAAGAATTTTATTAGTTTATTTGGATGTTAAATTTGTTTTCATCTAATTTAAGATTGAGTCCTCCATGGTACAAAGAAGCTTACAGTGGTAAGTGGATGAAGCTGACTTTTGTGTGAAACAACTAAATCAAGATAACAGGAAGTATTTTATGTGAAGTTGTTATAAATACTAATTTTTGATCAACAATTTAACGTTTATAGAAAACACAAAAAAAAAAGATAAATAAGTCCAACAACTGATAATAATAGGCTAAGTAAATAAAAGAAAAGAATAAAAGATAAATAAGTCCAACAACTGATATTATTAGTTTTAAGAGGCTTTCTATTATCAACACTGAGCCATGTTAGCCCCGACAAATGAGGTTGTTGATCATATTAATAATTACATGGCCGGTCAAATACATGGGGATGAGGTTGTATACATAAGCCTTGATACCCCTCACTCCAAAAAAATTAATGTGGATCGTGTAGACAATGTTCACACAACCAATACCTCAACACCATTTCCTCACGGAGTTACCAAAGCCATATCTTACGATTGAAGATTGGGGTTCCAGTCATCTTGCTCAGAAAGATTGATCAAAGTTCGGGTCTTTGTAATGGAACATGGTTGATCGTCACACGCTTAGGTAAATTTGTCATCGAAGGGAAAGTTATATTAGGGAACCACATTGGCCAAAAAGTTTGTATCCCAAGATTGTCTCTAACACCATCAGATGTCCGGATTCCATTTAAATTCCAATGTCGACAGTTCCCCCTCAATTCATGATGTCTTTTGCCAAGACCATTAATAAAAATCAAGGTCAATCCTTGGAGGTTGTCGGTCTTTATCTCCCAAGACCTGTCTTTTCACATGGGTTTTTATATGTAGCATTGTCAAGAGTCACCTCAAGGGGGGTCTCAAAATTTTAATCCAGGATGAGGAAGGCGGTCCTACTAAATACACCAAAAACATTGTCTACAAGGAGGTATTCAATAATGTAAAGTAGAGGAAACCCAGGAGGTAATCGTTGTTAGAGTTTACCCTTTTTCATTTTATCCTTTATATGCATTTTACCTAATCTGAGTTGTTCACTACACATTTTTTTTCAACTTCACGTTTTTCTTTATGCAGCTGATACTGACCATCCGGTGATCCTACCTTGTGTTATCTTTTGTACATTGCATCCTCACTTCAAACAGCTAATATCTATATAATAGTCGCCCTTCATAATACTCCTCCAGTTTTTCAAGGCCGTCCCGTGCCTATACACGGGTGTGTGTCCTAGTACCATTTAAACATACAACTTACTTTGAAAACTTTATTATTAAAGTTTTAGAAGATAAATCAACATATAAATACCCATCTTTTTTGTTTTAAAACTTTATCCAAAATATTTATTTTACCTTTTATTGTCTCATAGTTGATATTAAGGATTCAAAACTGAATGTTTATAACGTTGAGAGTTACAAATAGAGAAAAAATGTCGCCAAGAGAGGGTAACACAAATTTTACCTCAACATTAGACAGTGGCGTATCTAGGACCCTGACGCAAGATGATCAGGCTATTTTATTTAATAAAATTTTAAATTATAATAATAATAATAATAATAATAAATTATAATAAATAAAAATAAAGAAATAATTGTTCAAATCATAAAACTAGTCAAAAAGATTACATACATATAGCGTTAAATATGTTTTTGGTCCCTATAAATATAGGCACATGATCTCTGTTAGTGGAGCCTAACAGCAGAGATAAAAAATGCTATCAGCAAATAATGTGATGACTAAAAGTGTCCAAAAAAATTTATAAGGACTAAAAACAAAAAAATAAACACCTCTTTTACAATATAAGTAACTACACAATATTTATTTGTCAAAAAAATTAAACAATCATGCATCTTTTAATCACTCTTTCGATTACGCAATATAACTTTTGGTATATTCATTATATTGTATAGTAATCACTAAAATGCAAAAACGGATGGATCGTGTCGGTTTAACGGATTGTTGGTTTCTTGTTTTTCAGCCAAAGCGGTATTGAGCAGTCGAGTTCGAGTGTGACAGATGTGTCCGTGATGACCGAACCCGCCCAACAAACACTACTACATAACGCGTTTAACTTGCTTTTTATCTGAGATGATAACTTTTCAAAGATAGAGATTAAATATAAGGAGCATTTTTCAAAGAAATTTAAAATAAGAAAAGTGATGGACGTGACTACTCACTGCCCAAGTGTACCGTCAGATACAATTTTATTTTCTCTCTCCATCGACTTACTCTTTATTCAACTTTTTCCTCTCTCACCCCTAACTTTTTTCACCAACTCTATCGATTACCTCATTCTTTTCTTCATTTGGTTTTCTCTCTCTCTCTCTCTTTGATTCACATTTCATCTTCTACCTCTCCAACATTTACAATCTTCTACCTCACATTAGACGAGACAAGCAAAGGAGGCCACTGACTTTCAATGAAGGAGACTTAGTTTGGATACAGTTGCAGAAAGAGTGATTTCCTACTCAGACGAAATCCAAGTTATCGCCTAGAGCCTGATGGTCCTTTTGAAGTTATAATAAGAATCCAAGTTATCGCCTAGAGCCTGATGGTCCTTTTGTAGACCAATGGAAATACCAAATGTTTCTGAGTTTGAACCATCTTCATAGCCAAACTTTCAAGACATGAGAAGCAATTCAACGACATTGTTACTTCCTTCACTAAACCGGTGATCCATCTCCACACACAGTGGCGGAACTTGAATGAATTATTAGGGGAGCCAAAAGTAATCAAATAATATAATAGAAATATTAAATTTACAAACAAAATTAGTTTTCTTCAAAATCATATTTTAATTGGACAATAAATACTCAATTTTTTGACAAAATATAGTGCCTTGGTTAATAAATTAAAAAATTTGTGTTTTTCAAAAGGTAACTTTGATTTTTTTAATCATAAATACGATTGAATTTATTTTATACTATGAAAATATATATTGTCACCAAAAATAAATGCAAAACAATTAACAAATATTGTAAAAACATTTTGATTGCAACACACATACATCCCACCTCACCGCTACTATCTTGAAAAATAATAAAGCGAAGCATTGCAAAATTTAAGAAAGTGAGGTTCGAACTCATGACCAGAATACAACACAAATACAAAACAATGAACATCTTACACAGCATATTTGAACCATTTGTTGTGAAACATCTTGCAAACGAGATATATATTATATATCCTTAATAGAGAAAATCAGCTATTAGGTTGGGGGCTTTACAAACAAAGTAGAAGTTGAGCCCGGGCGCGTGCCCGGGCTAGCTGGGCCCTAAAATCGCCCCTGACAATGCCTACAAGTAGTAGCGTATCTAGGACCCTGAGTTAGAGTGTGCAAAATTTTTTAAACACGCATTGCTATAAATATAATAAAGGAGGAAGAGAAGAAAGAAGAACATGCTTCAGAGTGAGAAAACGTAGGGAGGGAAAAAATTAGAAATGTGTAAGAGTGTGAGTATGGTGTATTAGATAGGTGCAAAACTAGGAATTTCAATGCAAACAAATATTTCCAAGGTGTGCAAAATAATTTTTTTTAATAGAATATTAGTGCTAATATTATTTTTTAATTGGGGTATTGGTACTAATAATATTTTTTCAGGATGTGCGGTTGACCACCCTGAGGCATACCTAGATCTGCCCCTGCCTACAAGGTAGAACTTCCTGGAGCATATGGAGTTTCTGCAACTTTCAATGTAGTTGATCTCTCACCCTTTTTTGATGATTAGGCAGAATTTGACTCGAGGACGAGTCTTTTCCAACCTGGGGAAAATGATCCAGCCCAAAAACATGATCCAACCCAATAATGGTATCTAGCCCAACTGGGATGATCCTAGCCCAAACTATAGTGGCCCCCCTACTTGATACCTTACCATTGTTGCATGGATCACACCTTACCTTATTGCATGAAGTACACATGTCATGATGTGTGTGCTTCCAATGACAAGTGACTAGTTTGTTGCATGTGTGACACATTATCCTATTGCATGACCTTATTGCATGACCTCTTGCATGTCACTTCCTCCTACTACAAATGGGAGCTCTTAGAATGTACTACTCAATCATTCAATCAAAGTTTACCGATCAAAGTGTGTGTTTCATCAACAGAGTATCTCTATTTTTGTTCTATGTTCTGGTTCTAACCCACTTAACCCCCAAATAGAAACCAATACTTAATCGAATTGTCGGCCGCATTTCATTTTTGAATGTTTAAGTCACGTATCTATAAGCTAAATGCAATTGGCACCTGCAGTTAGTTTTTACATGATGTGCTCTCGGTTGTAGTGGAATAATGTCTTTAAATCATGCATGTGGTAGGCCGCCCTCTATGCAAGTTGCAATTTTCTAATACTCACAAACCACACACAAACGTCAGCATAAAATATGCTAACACACCCACAATAACTATTTACAAGCAGACATGAGGACACCTGTAACAACATAGTAGTAGTAGTAGTAGTAACTAGCAAGTTGAAGTGGTGGGACCCAATAATCGATTTATGTCACAATACGTATATATTTGGCGCATATTAGAGCAAGCTGGGTCAATTAGGGATGTCAACAGGGCGAGGTGGGCACAAGTAATAGTTACCCGCTACCCTCCCCGTTTAATATAAACACTACCTGTACCCGTACCCGCCAATACCCATGCGGTTACCCATGTAACAAGTTTTTTACGGGTATTGTCTTCTCGCAGCTGTCAATTTGGGCCCGGCCCAATGGGCCAGCCCAATGGCCCGATTTTTTGGGCGGGCTTGGGCTCTAAAAATAGTAGCCCAAAATCAACGGTATGTTTTTTGGCCCGGCCCGATAGGCCCGATGATGTTATTGGGCCGGGTCGGCCCATGGGCCGGCCCGTTTGTTTTTTGTTTTTGTTTTTAAATTTTAAAATATGACAAGTGTTATACATGTTGTTTTTACTGTTATCCAATCAAAAATATGACAAATCAATTATTTATTCCACTCCTTCGATTTTGGAGCTTAACTGATCTTCTTTCGTCTTCTCTTCAAACCGTTTTGCAACTCCATTCATAAATTCTTGAAGCGATTCGACTAAAAAAAACACCACCACCAAATATTGATCCATAACTGTTCGAGATGTCTTTGTCTTCTTCTCTATTGAAATTGTCCTATTTCAAAAAAAATACCAATTCGGTATAAAGGCAACCAACATCCTAATCTAATCCTAATCCTAATCCTAATCCTAATCCTAATGAATCACACTCAAGAAACAAATAAATTAGAGGCAAAGCGAATAATATTTGGTAACTCAAATTTTGAGTCGGTAATATCATGAGAATTTAATCCCAGTATATCAACTTTCCACCTTTTTTTAATATATATGAAATCAACTTGATATGCAAGTTCAAGCATTTGTGTTTGAAGTTCTAGCATAGTGGTTGGAAATTCTAATTTTGATTTATACAAAATTTTAAAAAGTCAATGATTTGTGGCCCGTTGGGCGGCCCATTGGGTGACCCATTGGCCCATGGGTTGGTGTTAGGCGGGCTTGGGCTTTACTTTTGCGGCCATTCATCCGAATATTGGGCGGCGACCACTGCCCATATACATCGTTTGGCCCGATGGGCACAGCGGCCGGCCCAAACCCGCCCATTGACAACTCTACTCGCGGTAAATCGGATACCCACGAATACTTTTAATATTAATTGAAATATTTTTTTTAAATAAAATTTGAAATATCATTAAAATTCATCTTTTGAACACTATTTTTTCTCTTCATTCTTATAAAATAATTAGTCATCTCATTATACATTTATTTGTTAACTTATAGTGATTAATGAAATAAGATTAATAACACTAAAATTAATAATAATAGCAATTTTTAAATAAGTATATTTTATTACAGTGCATGCCGCATCGCGAATACCTCAATATCCGGCCCCACCCTGTTTATTGACGAGTAGTCTAAGTATACATTTATTCAACCTACGGGTACCCACGAGTGCGGGTATTTTTTCCATCCCTAAGTCAATATAGCGGAAAGCAAGTTGCGTCAGTGGGACCGGCACAACATTATGCCGTATTCTAGATTTACACTTGGCGTGAAATACCCAACTTTGGATTCTATTAAACTGGACTTGTGGTCCTTTTGGTGCACCGGGCTTACTTTTGGGCCAAGAAACGTACTATTGGCACCCCGTGGAATGATGAATATAGTTCCAATTTATACACAAAACATCATATATATATATATATATATATATATATATATATATATATATATATATATATATATATATATATATATATATATATATTGGTTGCATACAAAACATCATATATAACATAATATAATATAATAATAATAATAATAATAATAATAATACTTGACTTATCGGCTTCAACAGTGCAATATGCGCTAGTAATATGCGCTATGAAACAGCAACAACAGTGAGTACCTGCGAACACATAACACGTTAGGAAAAAATAACCGGAGGCGTCGGGTGACTTGTCCTGAAGAATTTATTCGCCTCTACAGCGCAAATTACCCGAGATACAATTGGCCCATCTCAATCGCAAGTAGCGAGAGAGGAATCAGAACTGACAAGAATAAAGATATTACTTTGGACAGGAGATGAACCCAGGATTATATAATTTTGAAGAGAGGGAGTCATTTTTCTGATGATTATCAATAGCTAATATATACAGACCACCCATCTAAATCCCCTTGAGTTCCAAAACTTTTTCTTTCTTATATCCAAAATCAAACTCATCAATCAAAACCATTTTACCATTAACAGTTATAGGCATAATTATATAGTATGCCCCTAAAGACCAACGGAACAAATAGGGGTTGGAATAGGTCAGGCTATCTAACAGGGCCTACTGTGCATTTCTGACAGTCGCTGCTTTTTGAAAATAGATAATCTGAGCTTTTTTTCAAAAGCTATTTAGCTAAATAGTAATCGAAAAAACCTTTTTTACACCTATCAGTAGAAATATTTAAATAAATCTAACTAATATTTTTAATTACTAATATTATTTTGTATTGAATTTGGTACTTTGTGTTAAGTCATAACTTCACTAACATTTTTTTTAGTTTAAATATATTAACCTACATCAATTTTTGACATTGTTGAAGTTATTATTATAAAATAGAATTTAAATAGGATGTCATATAAGATATTTTCTTAAAAAGTTTTGTTAGATCTCAATTAGAACTTAATCTCATTGACATATTAGTTTGTTAGTCTATTTAAATGACTTATGCCATTGAAATGTTGTTGGCCCTTCTAAGAAAAAATAGTCAAATAGCTTTTAAAAGCGGTTTTTAGCGCGTCGACTTTCAAAAGTGAGACTTAGCCTAACATTTTCATCGATGTAAGTGCGCCAGCCAAACAGTGCCTGGTTCTACCGCCTATTCCCACCCCTAGGAACAAATACTAATGAAAAAGCCAAATGAAACGCATTTGATATTTATCAAATCAACGTTAATATAACTTATTATCATAACTGAATAATATATTCATAGAAAGAAAAAACGGATGCAAATAATGATGAAAGATCAATTAAAACTAATCTTTTTTTTTTTGAAACAATCAATTAAAACTAATCTATGAAATATAATATAATAAGTAACGCATATAAATATGTATTAAAGCCAACGTTATACTTGGATATCTATTATATATACAAATGAAAATGAATTATTATATACAAATGAAAATGAAACAAGGGCCTTTAAATCTGATTTGTCATTCAATTAGGCTATCCACCTAGGATTGGCAAAAAATAAGGCCACCTAATCAAAATTTTAATTACATGTCATATACATATGTGTCATGTCATTCCATTTTATTAGGTGTTAATTAAAAAAATCACAATTAAATTTATTTATTAGTTATTGCCTAATTAGTCATTGCCTAATTTGAGAACAATCTTACACAAGAAGTACTTCAAGTAAATGCATTTATTTGTATCACCATCAAAACAAAACAAAAATGCAAACATTATGTGTTGTCAAAAAAAATTCAAACACCATGTGAGTTGCAGTCACAAATAATAAAAAATTAGAAATATGTTATACACCTCTATTTATTCAATTAATTGAATAATTACTACAAGAGAAAATAAATAAAAATTCAAGTTGAATACACCGAATTACATGAGCTCATCATCGTATAATGTTCAAATCATTATTCCTTATAGAATACAATTATTACATTTAAATAAACCTATTTAAAGCAATTAAATTATATTGATTAATTTTTTCTATGTTTTTTCACCACCAGATAAAAATCCCATAATACAATATTCAGTGTCAAAATTCACATATAAAATCATGACAAAATTCAATGGGAAAAAATACACCTTTTATTATTCAGATAGTTGAATAAATATTTAATACAAAAAATAAATATTAACAGGATTAAACATAGATCTAGAACGAAATTGGAATATTTTTATGTCATTGAATATTTTGGTCTAATGCTTCAGTCAATTAATTTTTTGGTATAATACAAAAATTCAGTTTTGAAATTTGAATCAGTATTAATAAATTGAAATTTTAAAATTCAAAATTCAAATTATTGAAACCATTAAACCATTAAATGCAGACCATTAATCATATTAAACATATCTCTTACAAATTGGGAAGTTTTTGGTGGCAATGATTAAGAGACTTAATACAATTTCCATATTTATGATTAGAATTAATTTAGTTTTCAAATTTCTTATTAAAAGCTCTAATTTTTCCACTCTTCTATTTTTGTTGCATTTCTATTTCTATTTCTATTCCCTTTCTTCTGAGTTTGTCATAGTCACTTGAGAGATTAACAATTGTATTCTTTTTTATTTGTGGCTGATGTTGCAGGAAACACCATACTTGTTGGAGGAGATAAGGTGTTTTTTAACTTCCAGTTTTAAGTTATTATGATATATTTTTTATTTGTTTTTTAAGTTCCAACTTTTCTACTTTTGTAGTTTTCTTATTTTTATTTGTTCACTTTATCTGTTATTCCTTTTTTTTTAATATGTTTTATTTGTTATTCTTTATTTGTAGCTTTTGTTATTTTACATATCGATCGAATTTATTCAATTAAGTTTTGTCACTAGGTATACAATTTTGCAATGGATCTTATATATTTGGTCACTTTGTGAGTATTTTTGAAGTTGCTCTCTCTCAAGTGTTGTCGTGTGGATGGGATGGATTATTTTTTTGGACTCATGCCAAAAGCAGGATCATAGATCAAATGGAAAAACAATTTTGGTTCTTTTGAACCAAGATTTCCACACAACACAAACACACACAAGACATTATTTCATTCACTTTTCTTTATTTCTTCTACTGTTTGCAGAGATAGTAGGTGTTGGAGGAAGCTTGATGAGACTCGCTACAAGGGACACAATGACAGAGAGCTAGCCATTAGGAAAAGTTATGTATAATATATTTTACTATCTGCTTCTTCTGAATAGTTGGTTAGGATTACTTATGTCAATTGTTTGCATTTTTGGTTGTTAATTTTCAATCATGATAATAGCATTGTATAATCTTGGTGGAAACTAAACAAATTATCTAAAGATTTGTTGTTTAGAACTAGACTAGAGTGTTGAATTTAGTTTGTAGTGAAAAGAGAGTTGTAATTCAAGATTGTATGCTCTATATGTTTGTTCTTAGGTTTTAAATGAGATGATTTTTATGCATAAATATGTGTGACTGTTAACACCACATTGGCTCCTTTGAATATTTGAGAAATCTAAACTTTAGAGTGGATTATTTGTGTGCTTTGAAGCTAGGAAACAATGTGGTTGATGTTGACAAAGTATTATAAGTATAATGAATTGTCTTAATTAATATTGTCAATTTTATACAGTGAAAATACTTTCATTGCAATTAAAATCGTTTTTCATCGACATAATATTCAAATGTTTCTCTCTGAGTCCTTTATACAAAATTCATTAAGTAGATGAATAACTAAAAATAACATGCGTTTACAATTAACAAATTAACATCAATTTATATAACCACTATGGCACTTCTTGCTAGAACCTTTGGCTAAGTCATCTTTATATATATATATATATATATATATATATATATATATATATATATATATATATATATATATATATATATATATATATATATATATATACACACACACACACACACACACACACATATACACTAATTGTTAGTTATACGCACTTTTTCTAAAAACAACTAAAACAATATACTATCTATTAATATTTAATTATTAAATTTCTATCCGAGAGTCCCCTTTTCTAAATCATAAAAAAAATTCTGACCAAAAATTTATATTAAAAAACATGTTGATTTGGAAAAAAATACATATCAGTGAAGTGCAAAAAAAAAGTAATTTTCTATATTTAAATTATGAAAGATACATAGTATTTTAAATTAGAATTCATCACAAACAATAGTGACTGTGATCTATTGTCAAAAAACATTTAAAATAAATAGTTACAAGTTGCAATATAATTATTTTTATATTTTGTCGTTAAATTACCGTATTGAATCACTGATAAGACATTAGGTATAGTCTCCATAAACATTAACAACCTATAAAAAATCGGTATTAATACTGGTTTTTTTTTCTTACTACATAAACAACTAACCATATTGATTTTAAAATCACTAATTTATACCATATTTTAACAATTTACATATAATTGATATTACCTTATTCATTTGGCCATTCTATTGATTTTCTCTAGAACTTTTGTTTTCAATTTTGATATTTTAAAACGAATTTGTTCCCCGTGCATCGCACGGGTTACATACTAGTGTTATACTCATAAAAAACAAACGGAACAAGTAATTAAGATATATATATATATATATATATATATATATATATATATATATATATATATATATAAATTATTCCCACTTTTGAAATATTTATTAATTTAATAAAATTACAACAATCCCCCACATATTTTAAAAGTTGGGAAAGAAATAAATAAAAAAAATTTCTGGGTTAACATCGTAGATGTAATGCATTGGAGCTTTATAGCAAGCTATGGAACTAGTCCTAGATAGATAAAACATAGGGTTTTGCTTTTCTCACTCCCCCTCCTACTCAAAACACACCCCATAAGGGTGGGAAAAGACCAAAAGGTCAGCCAAAACGTCTTTTTTTTCAAGAAATTTCACGTGTTCGAACACGGGCCTTCAAACACGTTCGAACAAAGTCGTTCGAGTGTGTTAAATATTGAGACACACCCTTTTTTCCCCAATTTTAGGGGATTCGGGGCACCCCCACCGAATTTATTTGGGGCACCCCCACCGAATGACAGCTTACAGAATCCTCTAAAATTGGAAAAAAGGGCGTGTCTCAAAAAATACCCGTTCGGTTGCCCATCCCCGAATCGGTGAAAACACGCACTCTATTTAAGGGTATTTTTGGAATATTTGGAGTTAAGGGGGGTGCGGTGAGTAGGAGGGGGTGTGGGAAAAGTAATACCCTAAAACATAACATATAGTGAATTGGTTTAGCAAGCTATCGAATCCAACACACTTGTTATATGTTAGAGGTTTTACTATCACAATACACCCCCATAATTCTTGTTGTTTCTGCGGTGGTGCGCTACTAGGCCCTGCGCGTGCTCGGTATTCATGAGTGCTCTAGAGACCTCGCCAAGATCTCATGCAAGCGGGCTCACTTGACACTCATATAGGTGATTTCATCAAGTGTATGCTGCAAGTCATACACCACCCATAAGGGCTATGATAGTCATTAAAAGCTTTAAGCTTAACCTCTTTACCTTGCAGACTAGCACTACCACAATAACATCATAACACCATAGGAAGGGACAAGAATAAAATTAATTACATGAATTAATTTTTCAGTGCTAGTAATATCAAGAAGTGATTTGTTTTTAGCACATTGAACCTTCTTCATGGGATCTCCAATCACAAAGGTCGGGTTACCATCACTTCTTAATTTAAATTGGCTTAAGTCTCATTCCCCTTGATGATTCACATATTAATCTCTTCCCAAGGGGTTTTTCAGAAGATTGATTAGAATCACTTCTGATTTCACATAAATTAAGGATATAACCCTTCTCGTTTATTAGTAGCTATTTTACACAATATTGACCAAGACGTCTCTTAGTCAATCAATTTCATATATCACAAAGTCTTGAGTAATAAACTCAATCTCATATATCATCAAGCTTTGAGCAATAACCTTAATCTCTATAAGGTAATTATACAAGTCTACTTAGATAATTTCTAAGTGACAACCGTTCATAAATAAAGCCACTTATAGATTTATTCTTATGTGAATAAAACTTGGCTATCATCATAGTATCATGGATATTCACTATATATAGTAATATACCCAATGATGCCTCTATGAATAATTGTATATAAATGCTTGGATAATTCCAAGCCACATCACATTCAAAACATACTTATACGTGCAGGTCTGCTTAGATGATTTCTAAGCGACAAAAATTCTATAAAATATTTACAGAATTTCACAAGTATGTTAATGATGTCTCATACATTCAAATATAGCCCAAAATTATGAGAAATATGATATTTCTTCGCAAAACCAATCTTTCAAAAGATTAGACTCATACATTCAAATATCTCAAAATATGGATATCACATATATCCAGAACAAAATTCTCATATTTGAAAATCATACCCGTCGTCGTTGAATCTAAAGGATTGTTAGATTCAACCACTTTGAACAAGTCAACAAGTGATGTCATTTTCTATCTTATAGGAAATTAAAACTTTCTCGCTCTAAAAGAAGACACTTTTATGATCTTTATTAATCCAACAAAAGGTGGAACACAAAGACACCAAGAATCCCAATAATCACATCTATCAATTCTATAGGTCTTAACAAAAGTATCTACAATAAATATACAACTAAATCACTTGTATATTATAATGCAATTTCTCATAAATCAGAACAATATAAAGGTTCTTAAAAGAGCACAACTTATTCAGATAATCATGTATAAACATGAAAAAGTTCATAGACTATTTTGAAATATTAACAAAATATTGCTAACACATTAAGGACAAAATTGATGCATATACTTCTCATATAATTCAAATAAAATCATAACAACTTGTAATTTCCAACAAGATCACAATTTGGAACCACTTATTAGCATACCAAAGCTTCACAACAAATTATGAAATTTTTACTAATATATTATCATAACTTCATGATAATCATAGGAATATTTTTCCAAATATATCACTAGTAAGAATATATCATATAATTATATGCAACCAAAACTATACAATCACATCACATTAAAATCTATATGAGTAGATTTTTCAGTTCATGATACTTACTTGGACTACAAGCTTATCTCTCTTTATCACAACTCATATTCATGATATCAAGAAAGCCAACACAAATATTGTGCGGTTCAAAAATTATTACAAACAAAGATGAGGAAGATAAGTAAATATCTGATTTCTTCTATCCTCCGATGGACTTGACTATTCTTTTGATTAAGGAACCAATAAGTAATCCTTTGTAGATTCTCCAAATTACTTGCGATGTTCTCTTCTGTTTAACCCCATACGCCTAGGTAGCATAGGTTGTTGTTGGTCTCATCAGCCATGACGATAAATTCTTCAGATTGTAGTAATATGAGCTATGAAACAACAACAACAGTGAGTACCTGCGAACACATAACACGTTAGGAAAAAATAACTGGAGGCGTCTGGTGACTTGTCCTGAAGAATTTATCCGCCTCTACAGCGCAAATTCCCCGAGATACAACCGGCCCGTCTCAATCGCAAGTAACGAGAGAGGAATCAGAACTGACAAGAATGAAGATGTTACTTCGGACAGGAGATGAACCCAGAATTATATAATTTTGAAGAGAAGAAGTCATTTTTCTGATGATTATCAATAGCTAATCTATATATATAAATCTCTAAAGGAAGCTTTTTTCTAAGCTCTAGGATGCTCCACATCATTTTCCTTTGTTTTTCAATTACATTTTTAACTATATTAATATTTATTCATAATTTTCACATAAATGAGTCTTCAATTCATGATAACCACTAACTTATTAAATGCTACTCTTAGTAAAATAGTATTTAACTATTATTTAAGTGAAACTCCTCCCTTTAAATGCATAATTGACACATAAAAAGAATTTTAAAGGTCAACTAATAATTTCTTATTTCATCTAAATTATTATAATTGGTAAATATAAATAAAAATCTCTTGTAAAATAAGATTTTTATATTTAGAAAATGTTATGTCTATGTTTCTTTGAATTACCTATATATATTATCTATCTATCTATCTATCTATCTATCTATCTATGTAAATGAATCCCCAATGGAGCCTCCACAATGCTTCTCATAATTTTTGACTATTATTATATTTATTTATAATTTAGACATAAAGAGGAATTTAATTTGGCTTCAATTTTAATAAAAGAACATAATTGCCACTAATTTATTAAATGATGCACTTAGTGGAATACTATATAGATATTTTTATATTAGAGTGATCATAACAATTAATAATACATATTAAAATATTTATCAAAATACTATCAATGATTTGTTTAAATAAAACTCTATCCTAAAATAGTTAATTTTGATATAAAATATTAAACTAATATTTGTATTGCACTATATTCTATATATACATTATTTTTATATATTTTATGAATAAATTCAATAAAAATAACTAAAACTATTAGAAGACTTTAATATTTTTTAGGAATACTTTACTTTTGTTTTTTATTTCTAGAAAGAAAAAAAGAAATCTCAAAGTTTATTTGTGCAGGAAATCATTCGAAGAGTTAGTTATTGTGTAAGTTAATTTTTTTTGTCTCTATTAGTGTAAGTTTTAGTTTAATAGTTCTCTACTTTATTTGTGTTTTATTTGTTTCTAGGCTAAAAGGTACATTTAGTCCTTGCAATTGTCAAGAAAATTCTGTTTAGTCCCTGCAATTTCAAAAATTTTAAAAAAGCTCTTGCAATTACTTAACGTTACTAATTTAGTCCCTGGTGTTTGTTTAGTGTTAACACCGTTAGTGTTGCCCAGAAACATTGTTCTTCCATCATTTCTCTTCTTCATCCATCTTCTCTCTTCTTCATCCAACTTCTCTCTTCTTCCATCTTCTCTCTTCTTTTCAAACTTCAAACTTATAGCTTCAAACTTCAAACTTATAGCTTCTCTTTTAATAATCTTCAAACTTCCTTTCCTGGTCTTTCTGTTTCTGTTTCTGAAACTTCAAACTGAAGAAGCAAAGTTGAAGCTATACGTTTGAAGATTATTAAAAGAGAAGCTATAAGTTTGAAGTTTGAAACTATAAGTTTGAAGTTTGAAAAGAAGAGAGAAGATGGAAGAAGAGAGAAGTTGGAAGAAGAAGATAGAAGATGGATGAAGAAGAGAGATGATGGAAGAATAGAGTTTATGGGTAACACTAACGGTGTTAACACTAAACTAACACCAGAGACTAAATTAGTAACGTTTAGTAATTGCAAGGGCTTTTTTAAATTTTTTGAAATTGCAGGGACTAAACTGGATTTTCTTGACAATTGCAGGGACTAAATGTACATTTTTGCCTTGTTTCTATTGTTATTTTGATAAGGAATGTGAATGGTTTTTTTCCCTAATTGCTTAAGTCTTAGATAGAAGCTAGCAATGAGATAAGCATACGTTTCATTAATATGATTAGTGCATTATAATAACTGATAAGAATATGTGGCCAGTTATAAAAGGAGAATAAATTAAAATACAATGGGTTAGGCATGGAAAAAGAGGATAAAAAGAGACATGGTTCACTTTGGAGGGCTGGTGGATTGTGGAGAAGAAAATGAAGGAGTTTACATTGATTAAGAGGTTTAAGCTGTGAAGTAGGTGCTCAAGTTGGCGCTCCCATTTTTAGTCAATTTTTGCTTATAAGTGTTTTTATTTGTGGATAACCTAAGAATGTTTAAATTGGAGTTCTTATGTGTTCTTATCTTTTGTCCGAACTATTTTACATTCTAATTAATTGGTCTTCTAATTTTGTTACCAATTTGAAATGGTATCTTCTGTTTTTTTGGATCGGTGATATCTTTCTGATTGTTTGCCTAACTTTTCACAAAGTAGTTTATCTTCTAAATCTATTTGATTGATAGTATTTTTCATGCTTTCTAAATCTATGTCAGAAATCTTTGATATTTATCCAAGTTCTTAGTCCTTCTTTGGTTATCTCAAGCTACATTGTCACAAAGTGCATCTCACATCAGGTAATTCTTTTTCTGACTCTTATGGTCTATATCGAATGAAATGTGTTTTTCCTATATTAGAATATGCACCAATCTACCATGAGTTGATTAATGTTACACAATTGTTGCAATTGACCATGATGACTCAGGTGAGGATTTTGACATGCCATTTCATAATTGAATTAGCTTCTGATTAATTGTTCTCTTTCACTTTTTCTACCTTAATTATGTGTTTACATAGGTTGAACAATTAGACAAAAGTGTGGTTATTTTAATCATTTCATTCATATATGTATATATTTTCTGTAAATTTTAGATAAATAAAACTTTAATTTTAGTTATTAATGTATAATTATTTATTTGTAAATATTATACTTTTTAAACCAAAAAAATTATAATTAAATATTAAGGAACTTTTTACTTTTTTTATTAATTATTAAGTGGTCCTCTAGAGTGCTCTTTAATTTCCTAATTATTAAGAAACTTAAAAGTTGCCTCTACAAATCTTTTTCAATTGGTTTTTTGTAACATATACCACTCTGATTTTAATTATTGGTCTATGTAAAAACTTATAACTCAAAATTTATGTAGTTGGGGGTTTTGGAATACACCATAAATATCAAATGATAACTCACATAAATAAAGTTAAAATGTCACTTATAATTGAATTAGCCTCTACAAGTTATCTAAGATAGTCTTTACAAAAGATGTTTGGTACTACAAAATATGTATAAAATATTGTAAACTCTTTTGAGAGTATATGAGAATCATATTTTCTTTCATATTAGTTTATAGATTGTTCAAATAGTTTGTTGGTTCTATTTCTATCTTTTATTAGGCTTCTCATGAAGTTTGTTGTTTTGGGTTAATTTACGATTCAATCTACTATTTCACTATTGATTAAAAGGTTAGAGTGTCTACTATTTGTTTTATATAGACGACAACATAAAGATAATATGTCAAGTACATAGATGATAGAATAGGAGAGATTGTAGAAGTTTTTTATTTATAGATATACATTATAGCAATTATATATATATATATATATATATATATATATATATATATATATATATTGTATATATAATAATCTAATACAAAAGATAGATAAGTAATATATAGAACACAATTTAGTTTTTCCTTTTCTCAATTCATTTATCATTACACATTAATTTGTTTAAAATTTGGTTTTTTCAATCAATTCATGCATCATTGCAAAATAAATTCAATTAGTGGAGTATATATAATGAATTTGATACTTAATTTTCTTAAGTTACATAATGATATATTAAATATATAGAGTGGATGATGACTCATTATAAAGTATAATATTATTACACTATTTATAGTCCTTATGGTTTTTATTTTCATCATATAATACTAAAATTAATACCTAATAAACTATATGGAAACTGTTTTTTTTCTTTCTAATTAAGAGTATTTAAATTATATTTTTAATATTTTAATTTAAATACATGTTTATAAAAACCCGTGCATCGCACGGAGTTCTCCCTTGTAACATCCCTAATTTCGTTAATTTCAAATTAAGAAATTAACGAATGATTTATTACTCGGATAGGTAATAAATCAAGTCACGGATAGGAGGTGTCGAATTCTGAAGCAATTTATAATTGCTAGAGAAAATAATTTAAATGCATAACTGAGTGGAAATTAGTACTCTAAGGGTATTTTAGGAATTATACCACTCATGTTAAATGAGCTCTAAGATACCAAAAATATCCAAATACACTCTTATCTCTCACTTGTGTGAAAATAAAGAAAGAAGAAAAGGTAAAGTAGGAGAGAGGGACCGTGAGAGAAAGAAAAGGAATTGGAAGAAAAAAAAAATGGAGCAGTGGCCAGAGAGAGAGAGAGACGAAGGGGAGGAGGAAGAAAGAGAGAAGATCTCTCTCAATTGAACTCGAGGTAAGGGGCTTTATAGCTCGTTTTCTTCCATTTTTCGTCCTCTATCTATTGATACCACTTTCACACCCTAATTTCTACTCGTTTTCAATTCGCCATTAATGGGTTTTGAAGCTCAAATGGAGAAAAAGGGAGATTTAAGTAAAATTGAAGCTTGGTATTGGTGATTGGAAGCTCAACAACTGATGTGGAGTGTTCGGTTCCGGGTTTGGAGCGGATCCGGAGCGCGTTCGTGAAGTTTCGAAATCGGGAGCTTCGGAGAGCTTCGGTTTGGTGTGATTTTCATCACACGAGGTGAGTTTTACTCACGTTAGGGAATTTTAATGACTGTTGTGTGTTATGTTTTAATGGTTTTCAAAATTCGGAGTTTCGAGAATTTTAGAGTCAAAAACATTATTTTACGAGATTATGTGTTTTTGAAACATAGAACGAAACAATACGATTTTGATTGTTGAATTGTATTGCACTGGCTGGAATATTTGTGTGTATGGTATGCGTGGTTGTTTAGGATTGAAATACGATTTGGGATCGATCGGAGAACGCGAAAGCGGAGCGGAATTGGGCATTAAGTCGAGAAGTTCCTATGTTCCCAATATCCAATGTTTCGTTTGACGCTCCGTTCGGCTTCAAACTTCTTCTAAATCCTTTTCCTAACCACCACGAGCATTTATGTGGGATCTTTTGTTTGTTGGGATGTATTTTAAAGTCGTTGGTGTGATTCGGTTGAATTTTCAAAGCTATTGGAAAAACCGTAAATTTTTGTATATGTGTAAAATTAATGATTTTTGAACAAATTGATGTCCGGACTGGTTTTTCAGTGATTATTATTTTTGGGATGTCCGTATTACGAGGAAACTCATTCGAATTTTCGTTGGAAATTTTGATACAAATCCAAAGTGGTTTTGAAATAACGAATAATATTATATTTATTTCGAAAAGTCGTAATTAGTATACGTGTGAGGACATGTTTTGGAAAGTGAATTGAACAAAATGTTCCATTTCTTAATTTATAATTGGCTCGGGATGATTATGTTCATCTAAACCGCCCACGTTTCACGATATATAAGAAATATCGAATTGAGGTGACGACCTCCATGCGTTAGTACACTAGGAGAGGGAAGTCATGCGCCCGGTCCTAGGCCCCCATGTTAAAATTAAAGCTATCCGCCTTTAAGAGTTGTACACTTATTGGCTATGTTGGGGTTCACCCATGCTTCCTTGTGTTGTTGGTGATGTACTAGAATTGATAAAACTTTTAAATGTGTATATTGTGATTTTGTCACTCGAGCTTCTTTAGGTTGTTGGTGACAAGTCACAAGTAATTGATTATATATTGTAATTCTTTTTGAATTACTAATTATGGTTTTATAAATGGACCGAGTGATAGGTAAGGGGGTCACGGTAAGACTCACCGAGACAAGTTGTTCTCACCCTACAAATGTTGTTGTTTTTCGTAGTAACAGGGAAAGAAGATCATTTATGACACGAGTGGATGGAGTGCTCGAGAAGGAAATGGAAGACGTAGTTCTTCTATTATTAGTTATGTTTTTCCTGTTATCTTTGTATTCGATTTATATAACTTGAATTTATTCTAAGTTATGTATCGTTCCGCTATTCTTGTAAAGATTGTAAATCTAGCGAGGAATTGTATCTCTCCGATGTATGCTAAATAGGTACACTTTAGTATTTCTACTAGATAGAAATATGAGGTGTTACATTTTGGTATCGTGAGCGGTTCGACCTCGTTGGGCGTAGAGACCTTATGGTCAAGAGGTTAGATAGAGTCGGCTAGGGACTTAGACAATTAAATGTCGAAACCTTTCGGTATATTATGTGAAGTATTGAGTCGGGATCCACTCAATGTTTCATGTGAGTTCCGAGAATTATGACGATTAGTTGCCTTAGCCCCAAAATGTCCAAACCCTACATCATTGAAATTACGGCCTTCTCGGTTTATCGAGCACGTGGCGGAAGCAAGGGCTACGATTGGTGTCTGAAGTAAGTAATGGGCAGCCAAGTTGGTTCGAGAAAGCGGTGGGCGAATGTTCAATCGGTGAACCAGTGCAATTGTAAAATTGCGGTGGAACTTATGGTAGAAACTACTGAGAGAACTACAATTAAGCAAAACCTTTAGGCGGCGTTAATCTTTGGTATCCTAAGACTGTTAAGATTAATCGGCACCCCGAGATCCCCGACCGTTGATTAGTCGATCTAACGGTTATCGAAACATTATTGCATAGTTAACGTTACATTATGGTTGAAGTAAACCCCAACTAAGATCGCGATTAGACACATTCTCCTGATAAGCGCAAGTTTTGATCGAGCTCCTTTTTCCTTAAAGCCACATTGCTAAATGCTATGAAGATGAGATATTAAGTCGTAGTGCAATCTCGGTGTTGGCTCTGAGAACCAAATGCTAACCGAATTAGTCTAATTACGATTTGAACCGAGTCCCAATTAAGATAAGATCGGTGGGTGACGTTGATGGTGACATGTCTTGGGTTTCAAATGATTCCCGTTATGGCAATATTTCGGAAGAGTGATTATTGGATTGAAAGACACGCACCTAAAGCGGATTCTATTGTTAAACCCTCGGATGAGGAACATCTTTTAATCTATTCCTCGAAAACTTCGTTTCCAACCTAGTTATGGAATGGGCGTGGTAATCGATAAATTTGGATGGCACTCATGGACCGTTAATTGATTTTAAGAAATGACCGCAGATGAGGAAAATGAGATGTCACATGTGAGGAAAATATATTCAAGCTGATTGGTAGATAGTATGAAAGCGAAGCCGGTCTCGATCTGTGAGAAATTTTAAATCGATCTCAACTTATTTTATTCATAACTTTTAATCCGGAACTCCGATTTTTATGTTCCGGGATGCGTTGGAAAGCTAACGAAAATGTCTACACATCCGAGTAGGATTTGAACTAATTGTTCAATGGTATTCTGAAATGTACTCCAGCCTTACCTAAGTTGTTAAATCTTGAAGCGGTTGTAGAACATAAACCCATTAAAGGCTTGGGAAGTGGAAAGAGAACTTCCAGTCGTTAAGATGAGATTCCTAAACACTGTTTTAGGATGATACTCATTATAGTTTTTTCCAATGGACCTATTCCCCGGAAAAGGTTGTTAGTAGCTTTAGCTTTTCAACAGTCGGTAGAGTTTCCAAAAGCGAACGATTATGAGGTATGCCACCAGTATATCCAAGGGTGGAATTTTCAATCTCTTAAAGTGATGTTGTTCTATAGTAAGACGGAATCAAGTGAGCGTGAGACACCTTACTTATTGTTAAGCAAGACATGTTCCATACCGAATGGATACTCTGGGAGTTATGGTTATGTTTGGATGTTGTGAAGCTCAAAATCTTCTAGTAAGTCCTACTTAGCTAGGAAAGCGGTTATGCTTCAAGCAAGGAATCTATGTTGTTAGATTCTCGTAGGCTTGAGTAATTGAGTTTTAGACTCCATTCAAGAGAATGGTTGGCTTTAGAAAAGTCGTTTGACATGATCCATATCTTAGCTAATGATCATAAGGACCATGATGATGAGGCTACCAAGTATATAATAGTTATAACGAAACCGTATGGTGCTCCAAATTTGAAGAAAGTCACGAGGAATATTTGTGATATTCTAACGAAGCTTTAGCTAGAGATAATGTGACTTATGGCTATGCTATTCCAAACAGGTCAGTCAAGAAATGTTGTTTTGATTGGAAGGTAGCTAGTTCGGCAATCACTCGTCTATATTCAATGAAATAAAGTCAAAGGACTTCGATCTGTAATCCGTTTGTAATGCATGAAATTTTTGGTTCACAAGTTACATTAGCAACTCTAATCATTATTAGTTACTACCATTACGGATTACTGAGTTAGTAACATTGGTATAATATTATTAATAGTCCCTAATCTAAAGAACATTTTGATATTTGGGATGGATACATCTTTGTAACACTATTGTTGATGGATTCTAAGTGAATGAATAATAGATTTAGTTCAAGTGAATGGTTGGTTCTAAAATGGTTATCTGACTTATAGGTTTTGAAATACCTCCCGAATTTCGGAATTGTGTTTCAAAGACAGAGTCACGAGTGAAGCTACGTCTTATTGGTATTTCGGGTTAACGAAGAAACAAACACCTATGGGTAAGTGAGCAAATTCATTTCATATTCAAATGTTTCCAAGAAAATTTTACAAAACCTTTACCCATTGGTGAGTCAGTTATGAGCACTGTAGTGATAGAGTTTAACCCAAAGTGCTAATAAGGTATCTAATAAAACAGAAAGGTAATGTTACCTAGTTTTCCCACAAGTTGGGGTGCTTAGTGTTAGTTATTGAAAAGAAAGATGGAAGCGAGGAGATCGGGTATGAATTACTTGGATGGATAAAGTTACTAATATGAATAAGTATCCTTGCAAGTATAGATGATTCGCTTAATCATCTTGAGGTGCAGTGATGTTTTCAAAGATTGGTTTAAGGTAGGGTTACTTTTAATTAAATGTTAGGGCTTTAGTTACTCAGAAGACAGCCTTCCATACTAGATATGGACATTACGAGTGAGTAGTGATGCCCTTCGGTCTAACTAATTCTCCTACGGTATTCATGGATTGCATGGTAGAGGTTTTACACCGTGCTTAGACTAGTTGTTGAATTTTCACCGATAACATCTTAGTATACATTAAGACCACTATAGAATATGATTTACATCTCTGCATTGTTCCGAATGTACTCGCAGAGAGAGAAAGAGATAAATTAAACCCTAGAAGTATGAATTATGAGTGGTTGTAGTGAAATTTTGGAAACATGTGGTATTCCGGTCTGGTGTGTCAATGGATTCTAGTAAGGTCGAAGCTGTGATGATTTGGGAGTTGCCGTTATCGATCACCGAAGAAAGGAGTTTATGTGAACTAATTGGTTTGTATAGTAGGTTATCGGAAGATTCTCACAGTAGTTGTTTCACTCATACAGTTAACTTGTAAAGGTCGGCCGTTTGAATGAGATTTCGATTGTGAGGAATATTTCTAGAGTGGTAAGAGGATTGACTTGTTTCAATCCTCATTCTCTGAATCCGTCCCCTGGGTTTCTAAATGCACAATGGCCTTGGAAAGAGTTTAGGCAGTGTTTTGATACTGAATCAACAAGAGATAGCTTATGCATTCACGAAAGAGAAGCCGCATGAGAAGGATTCTCCGACTCATGATTTGAAATGGAAAACTATTGGTTACGTAGGGAGAATTGAAGGTAACTCTGAGTCGACAAAAAGGGGTATGTTGACAAAAGGAGTAGATCGCTAGAGTTAGATCTGACGATCCGGTATTGTAAGAATTTCATCAACCGTTGAGTTAGAATGGATGGATCTTTGATTAATTCGTCACTTTACCCAAACTCAAGTCATATCTTAGCACGTAGAGAGAGAAGATGCTTCGGAGAAGAAAAATTCCACTTGTCAAAGTGGTTGCGATGGTTTTCGGCCTAGGAAGCTTTGTGGGGATTGGAGGACGATATGCGGACTAGATATTCGTATATGTTCTCTTGAAGTATGTTTGTCAAATTTTGAGGACAAAATTTTTCAAGTTGGGGTGATTGTAACATCCCTAATTTCGTTAATTTCAAATTAAGAAATTAACGAATGATTTATTACTCGGATAGGTAATAAATCAAGTCACGGATAGGAGGTCGTTACGAAAGCAATTTATAATTGCTAGAGAAAATAATTTAAATGCATAACTGAGTGGAAATTAGTACTCTAAGGGTATTTTAGGAATTATACCACTCATGTTAAATGAGCTCTAAGATACCAAAAATATCCAAATACACTCTTATCTCTCACTTGTGTGAAAATAAAGAAAGAAGAAAAGGTAAAGTAGGAGAGAGGGACCGTGAGAGAAAGAAAAGGAATTGGAAGAAAGAAAAAAAAATGGAACAGAGAGTGACCGAGAGAGAGAGACGCGAAGGGGAGGAGGAAGAAAGAGAGATCTCTCTCAATTGAACTCGAGGTAAGGGGCTTTATAGCTCGTTTTCTTCCATTTTTCGTCCTCTATCTATTGATACCACTTTCACACCCTAATTTCTACTCGTTTTCAATTCGCCATTAATGGGTTTTGAAGCTCAAATGGAGAAAAAGGGAGATTTAAGTAAAATTGAAGCTTGGTATTGGTGATTGGAAGCTCAACAACTGATGTGGAGTGTTCGGTTCGGGTTTGGAGCGGATCGGAGCGCGTTCGTGAAGTTTCAAATCGGGAGCTTGGAGAGCTTCGGTTTGGTGTGATTTTCATCACACGAGGTGAGTTTTACTCACGTTAGGGAATTTTAATGATATTGTGTGTTATGTTTTAATGGTTTTCAAAATTCGGAGTTTGAGAATTTTAGAGTCAAAAACATTATTTTACGAGATTATGTGTTTTTGAAACATAGAACGAAACAATACGATTTTGATTGTTGAATTGTATTGCACAGGCTGGAATATTTGTGTGTATGGTCATGCGTGGTTGTTTAGGATTGAAATACGATTTGGGATCGATCGGAGAAGCGAAGCGGAGCGGAATTGGGCATTAAGTCGAGAAGTTCCTATGTTCCCAATATCCAATGTTTCGTTTCGACGCTCCGTTCGGCTTCAAACTTCTTCTAAATCCTTTTCCTAACCACCCTGAGCATTTATGTGGGATACTGTTTGTTGGGATGTATTTTAAAGTCGTTGGTGTGATTCGGTTGAATTTTCAAAGCTATTGGAAAAACCGTAAATTTTTGTATATGTGTAAAATTAATGATTTTTGAACAAATTGATGTCTGGACTGGTTTTTCAGGTGATTATTATTTTTGGGATGTCCGTATTACAGAGGAAACTCTGTCGAATTTTCGTTGGAAATTTTGATACAAATCCAAAGTGGTTTTGAAATAACGAATAATATTATATTTATTTCGAAAAGCCGTAATTAGTATACGTGTGAGGACATGTTTTGGAAAGTGAATTGAACAAAATGTTCCATTTCTTAATTTATAATTGGCTCGGGATGATTATGTTCATCTAAACCGGCCCACGTTTCACGATATATAAGAAATATCGAATTGAGGTGACGACCTCCATGCGTTAGTACACTAGGAGAGGGAAGTCATGCGCCCTGGTCCTAGGCCCCCATGTTAAAATTAAAGCTATCCGCCTTTAAGAGTTGTACACTTATTGGCTATGTTGGGGTTCACCCATGCTTCCTTGTGTTGTTGGTGATGTACTAGAATTGATAAAACTTTTAAATGTGTATATTGTGATTTTGTCACTCGAGCTTCTTTAGGTTGTTGGTGACAAGTCACAAGTAATTGATTATATATTGTAATTCTTTTTGAATTACTAATTATAGTTTTATAAATGGACCGAGTGATAGGTAAGGGGTCACGGTAAGACTCACTTGAGACAAGTTGTCTCACCCTACAAATGTTGTTGTTTTTCGAGTAACGGGGAAAGAAGATCATTTATGACACGAGTGGATGGAGTGCTCGAGAAGGAAATGGAAGGCGTAGTTCTTCTATTATTAGTTATGTTTTTCCTGTTATCTTTGTATTCGATTTATATAACTTGAATTTATTCTAAGTTATGTATCGTTCCGCTATTCTTGTAAAGATTGTAAATCTAGCGAGGAATTGTATCTACGATGTATCTTTAAATAGAGTACACTTTAGTATTTCTACTAGATAGAAATATGAGGGTGTTACATCCCTAGTATACTAGCTATTACCGGCCACCCATCTAAATCCCCTTGAGTTCCAAAACTTTTTCTTTCTTATATCCAAAACCAAACTCATCAATCAAAACCATTTTACCGTCAACAGTTATAGACATAATTATATATATTATGACCCTAAAGAACCAACAAACAAATAATAATGAAAAAGCCAAATGAAACGCATTTGATATTTATCAAATCAATGTTAATATAACTTATTATCATAACTGAATATTATATTAATTCATAGAAAGAAAAAACGGATGCAAATAATGATGTAAGATCAATTAAAACTAATCTATGAAATATAATATAATAAGTAACGCATATTTATATGTATTAAAGCCAACGTTAAACTTGGATATGTTATACTCATAAAAAACAAACGGAACAAGTAATTAAGATATATATATATATATATATATATAAATTATTCCCATTTTTGAAATATTTATTAATTTAATAAAATTACAACATACAGTCTCTCCCTTTTTTTGCAAAACATGTTATTAAAAAATTACACTTCCCCATCTGAGAGAAGCTTGAGTTACATTCTCCCCTCCTCCTAGGTTAAAATCTACACTTTTGATAACTCTATTTTATATAGAGTTATTCATGCATTTAAACTTAGATAATTGCTTAAATTCAAGTAAATTAAAGTGTTAAATATAGTTTTATAAATAAAGAACAACATTCAAAGTATCAAGAAGGTTTAAGCAAAGAACTAAGCATGTTGCATATATTTTGGTATGTTTGATGTATTTATTCAGTGCATTTGCAGTTGGTGCACTACACCAGAATCTGCACCTGGTGTACCTGCACCAGATTAACACAGTGTACCTACACTTGATGCTCCTACACCTCCTGCACGAAGACAAATTGAGAGACATTGGAAGCACCTCAAATTTCACCAAAGCTTTATCACCTCTATGACATCATGCTTAGTCATGGACCACATGGAGACACATGTCACTTGCAAAAGGAGGTGTCTACCATAGCCCACAATAGAAGACCACTTTTTAGGAGACATGTGGCACTTCATTATTGGACCACACCATGTGATTTCATGTGACAATCAACTTGCTTGATGAGAGGTCTGAAAAGTAACTATGGTTAGCTGATTTTGGTCAAGCTTTGTCTCCAAGCAAACACTCTCTTGAAGCAAAGCTCCAAGCCTATATAAAGACATTCACTCTTCACTTGGAAAATCATCCCTCAATTCCAATTCACTTCTCACTTCATATCATATCTTGTATTTCAAGTCCATAGAATAGTTTAGGTTAGTTAGTTTTATTTTCTCTTGTAAGGAGGCAAGGAAGGAATTGACGACTTCTTCCTTTACTTCAACAAAAACCACGTGAAGTTGGTACACCGGCATCACTTGGCAGTTTCATGCAAAGGGAACTCCAATCGTGTAACTTCTATATTATTTTTTCCTTTTGTTATTTCAATTATATGAATATGACTTGTTCTATTTATATAACCCTTGTGATGTCTAGCATGAACTAAACTCTTTTGGTTGAGATGTCTAACCTTATAATGATCTTTTAAGTAAGTTATTGTGTACATATGTGATGTTTGCATTTTAGTTCTTGCATGATAACTCTTTCATATTCATTTTTAGAATTGGCCAACTAAAAGTGAATGCAAATCATAAATACAGACATGGTTTATGATTAGAACTCAAGAACTAATAGAGATAATTGTTTAATAGAGGAAACTTTGTTAATTCCATGCTAAAACCTAGACATAAGATAGCATAGTCCTTAGGATGATACAGTGGATACTTCAAATACATGAGTAGACTTATTTAGCATCTTAGACAAGAATTGTTAGAAGGCGAGAAATGAATTGACAACTTCTATCTTTACTTCTATCGTATACAAAAGAAAGTTTAAAAAATATAATATTTTGTTGGACATAAAAAAATTATTTTAACATGTAATTAGACATAATTTTAAATGAGTTTTTTTGATTGAAAAGTAAAGTTTACATATTGGGAAATTAAAACCGACCCATTAATGGTAGGATATTAATTAGGTTTGATTACCGAAAATTTGAATTGCAATTCGAATTTTGGATCAAAATAAATAGTAACGATAAAAAGAAAATGTGTATTTATGATATTAATCCAAGATTGATACTAATATTGATTTTATTTGATTAAAATTATTTTTGGAGCATAAGAATATTTGTTCGAAATACGTAGTCAAGTAATTATATAGATTCTGCAGGTTTCATACATAATCAAAAAAATAAAATCATTTATCAAATATCAAATATTAAATAAATTTATGTAGCATTCATTTCATTATGAAATTTTCATATGCTTAATAAGTGGCTGAAAATTAGAAAGATGTCACCTTTTTATCCAAACTTGTGGTTATTATAAATTTTGAAAAGACGTAGTTTTATGACCTTAACTAATTGGTTGCATGAGTAGGAGGGACTGATCACCCCAATAACTCATCCCCAATGAAAGAGGCGACAATAACTCGTGGTTATTATAAATTTTGGATATGTACTAATTTTAACTTGATTAATTGAGTGGTGTGTGCAAGTTTGGTTGACTCTTAATTTTTAGATAATTAGGTGTCTTATGGATGTTTGTGTTTTGATTTGGGGGTTGATAGTAGGGAGATGTAAAGATAAGAATCGACACCTGAGGTAGGATAATTGTTATTAAGAGTATGGTAGTCGAATAAGTACCTATATAGGATCTGGGTGGTCGTGTGTAACTTTGGTGATTAGAGGATTAGAATTCAGTACAAGGAATAGGATGCAGAGATGGGGAGAGCATTGTTCATAGTTGGGATATAGATTGACGTAATATATGAGCATTAGTACTTTAATTAATTGCTATAGTGTAGTTCCCTAACGGTAGATTAATGGTGTTTGGATAATCGAGCGAGACTTTAGTGACCCTGAGAATAGAGTTTCGATACAAGGTAAGGGCGTAGAGAGGTGTGCATGTCCTAGTACTTAGTGTACAAGAAGGCGTTGTTGATAGTTGGAAGCAGGAATAAGATTGATGGAATTGATGTGTTCATATAATTGATGAGATTTTCGAGGACGAAAATATTCTAAGTGGGGGAGAGTTGTAACGCCCCAAAAATAATTCAAGTATTTATTTAATTAAGTGGTATATTGGTTGGTTAAATTAAAATAATGATAGGGTATTTGATTTAAATGAGGAGTGGTGGTTAGTAAAAAGTGAGTGGTAATTTAATTAAAAGAGGGAGTAGTGCAAGTAATGGAGAAGGTGTGAATAGAGGCCCATGATAGTTAGGCCCATATCCATGAATTAGGCCCATCTTCATGTGATAAGGTTAGGTATCGATGGTGGGAGCTCATTATCATCCAATTACAAAGAAAAGTCAAAGAGTAAAGTAAGAGAGTAGAGAGAGAGAGGTGTGAAAGCTTAAGGGAGAAGAAGAGAAGATCTTGGCGTGGAGAGTTCAAGCAAGGAAGAGAAAGCTTGATTGTTGGTGATGGTCGGTGATTCTTGGTGGAGAGAGAGTGTTGGTGTTCTTCATTAAGGTAAAGGGGCTCTCTTTCACCTATAATAGAGTATATGATGAGTGTTATGTGTGGGTTAGACTCTAGGATGATTGTGTTGCTGATTGTGTTGTTGATTGTGTGATTGATATTGTGTTTGATTAAATTTGGTGAATTTGTGACGTGTGTATGTGTTGTTGATGATTTGGTCATATGAGAGACCTAGAGAAGAAATGGGATTTAAGGAACCCTAAGCGCAAGGGCGTTATTCTGGTGTTGGTACCTTAGTTGTACTTTGAGGTGTGATGGACAATATTCGAATGAATATGTGTTGTAGAAATTGTTGTTTAAGTTTGATCATAGTATAAGAATCAAAGGTAAGAGGTAAGATGAAGGTTAGGTGTCTAGGACGCCATTCAAAGTGAAGTATTACTGTGTGCCGAGAAGGGTAGGTGCGTTGTAGGATGTGTGCGTTGAAGGATAGTGAGTCAAAGTATGTATGTGCCGAGGTGTAGTACCAAGGTGAGTGATGGTGAAGTGAGGAAGTGTGGCAAGGTGAGTGATGGTTAAGTGAGGAAGTGTAACCGAGGTACGTAGTGTAACCGAGGTGAGTGATGGTCAAGTGAAGTAGTATAACCGAGGTAGTGCAACCGAGGTGAGTGATGGTGAAGTGAGGAAGCGTAGCAAGGTAGTGTATCTAAGTCGAAGTGAAACTGTCGAGGTGTAGTGTATCTAAGTCGAAGTGAAACTGTCGAGGTGTAGTGTATCTAAGTCGAAGTGAAACTGTCGAGGTGTAGTGCATCGAAGTCGAAGTGAAACTGTCAAGGTGTAGTGTATCTAAGTCGAAGTGAAGCTGTCGAGGTGTAGTGTATCTAAGTCGAAATGTAGTGGTCGAGGTGTAGTGTATAACTACCGAGGAGTGGACGTGCCGAGGTGTAGCGTAAGTATGACGAAGCTAGTGTTGCCGAGATGTAGGTATGTCGGAGCTAGTATTGTCGAGGTATGGATGTAATGAAGTGAAGTGTAGGCTTGTCGAATCTAGTGTTGTCGAACTGTAGATGTATTGAAGTGTAGTGTATGTATGCTGAAGTGCAGTGGTCGAGGTGTAGTGTATATAAGCCGATGTGTAGTTGTCGAAGTATAGTGTATATATACCGAGGTGTATGTGTTGAGGTGTAGATGTATCGAAGTGTAGTTGTCGACGTGTAGTGGGTCGAAGTATATGGAAGTCAATGTGTAGACGTGACGAAGTGTAAGTGTATGGGAGTCGACGCGTAGTTGCCGAAGTATAGAGTATGCATACCGGAGTGTAGTTGCCGAAGTGAGGTGTATGTATGTCGAAGCTAGTGTTGTCAAGGTGTATGAGTATTGAAGTGTAGTGTTGTGTGGTGACGAAGTGTAGGTGTCGACTTGTAGGTGTCGAAGTGTGGATGTGAAGGAGTGTGGTGAGACGAAGGGTAGTGTAGGTGTGCCGAGGTGCGCGCTGGTGTGCCAAAGTTCGCGCAGTGGTGTGACGAAGGGTAGTGTATGTGTGCGAGGTGCGGTGTGAGTGTCGAGGAGTCTTTTTTTGGCCAATGTGGTGCGAGTTGTTACCAGCGCGATTTTGGGTCTTTGCTTGATGCCGAGTACGTCTAAGTTGCTGAATTGTGAAGCCCAGTTGGTCAGTATGTGACGGTTTAGTCCTTAGGTGACGTGTGGTCCTTAGGTGACGTTTAGTCCTTAGGTGACGTTTGGTCCTTAGGTGACGTTTGGTCCTTAGGTGACGTTTGGGTCCCTATGTGACGGTGAGGTTGACGTTAGCCATAGTGCTATTGACCGATGAGTTTGATGTTAGCCATAGAGCTAGTGACCGAGGTGTTTGATGTTAGCCATAGCGCTAGTGGTCGATGTGTTGATGTTAGCCATAGAGCTATTGACTGATGTGGTGATGTTAGCCATAGAGCTATTGATGATGTCTAGGTGAATTAGACGACAGTGTAATGACAAATATTGGGGGCTTCGGCCTGCATATCAAAATGACGGATATTGGGGGCTTCGGCCTACATATCATTAGCGACGGTGTTAATTCATATATGATGTGATTGTTTGTGGTTGAGGCATACCATTAAGCCGGAGACGGTACTGCATGCATACCATTAAGCCGGAGACAGTATCATTAAGCCAGAGTCGATACCACATTCATTGTATCATTAAGCCGGAGTCGATACTACATGCATTGTTCCATTAAGCCAGAGTCGGAATCTCATGCATTGTACCATTAAGCCGGAGACAGTACCATATGCATTATACCCTTGGTGTTGGGTTGCATTCATGCATATACTCATGCGATTGGTGATGTAGTCTTGTTGATTATGAGTTGATGTGTTATAACTTGATATTGGGTGTTGTTTATTGAGCCGGGGTGTTTTCTAGTTGTTTTTCCTCTAACATGATGTTTATCATACATGTTATACCCCAATTTTGTCCGTCTTCTTTCTCTTGCTTTAGTCGTCTATTTTTAGTAGGGGCGTGTTTCGGAGTCGCATGATTATGAGAATTATTAGTGTAGAGTCTCGAATACCAACCCAAACCAATTCCAGCCACTCCGTTCAACTAAATCGAAACGCCGTTGTTTAAATTAGGCACGCACGCGAATGATCGATCTTTTAAATGCGTTCTTCAATTTAATATCCGTATTCGAGTTTAGTCGTACGTGAACTGGTCTTCCTAAAGTCATTTTTCTCAAAATTTGATTTAAATTCAGACTTAATAATACGATTCCGAGTTAATCTTGGGGTTTTTAGTTAACACGCCCATTTCTTTTATTTTTGGTCTCGCTTTAGCGCAGTTATCGAGTCCGACCCGTTCTCGTCTTTGTATTTGGCCGGACTCCTTTTTCTTATTATTTTTTATTCTTATTTAATTTATTTAAGCATATATGCGATCCAAAAATTCTATTTTTCAGTTTAAAAGTGTTTAAGAGTCCAAAAAATATCAAAAATAATTCTACTTAAGCACTTAAGAGTCAAATAAGTCCAAAAAATACAAAAATAAATAATACTAAAAATGCAAAAAATACAAATCCGAAAATACATAAAAAAAAGGGGAAACAAATGGCAGCAGTAAGCTAGGGTTTCCATTAGCTTCTTTCCAAGCTACTGGGCCTGGGTCGATCCGCTCCAAAACCTGAAAAATAATTCAACCGCAATTAATGCAAAAAACCTAGTTTTTAGTATAAATAAGTGATCAACACACAGTCCAGAAACACACAGAAATCAGCAGAGAAAAAGCTGTGAAAATCACTAGCAAAAATAAGGATTAGAGTTTCACATCGAAACCCTAATCCACTAAACACCGTTTCTTGAGTTCCTGAGTTTCAAGAGAGGAACAACAAAGAGCCAAAAACGGCACTAACAAAGCAGACAAATAATTTAACAATCGTATAACAATTACAAATTTTTCTCACGCAACCTGTAAGTATTCAAACATCTACTTATTCCAAATGTGAAAATGATAGGTTTATCGTTTAATTAGCATAAATCGTAACTAAAATGTAAGATTAAATATATTAACAAAAGCAGAATCAAGATATGCTTTCAAGATTGCTAAAATATTTATCCTAATAAAATTAAGAATAGGAATAGAGCCTGATACCATGAACCAAATTAGAGCTTTTAAGAAAACGTACAAATTGATGGTCGAGTCAAGAACAAATTGCCAATAAAATCTTGTAAATAAAATCAACGAAAAAATTTCCTCTTTCAGATTAGGTTGTTTTCACGACATGTTAGGGTTTTAGAAATTAAAACAAGTCTAAGATTGGAGTTTTGAAATCGAGAGAGTAGATTAGGATTAAGCATTTTAAACCCAAATCGGATGAAACAAAGTTAGAATCCGTGGGTAGGAAGTGGAGGAAACCGAACCAAAGAAGATAGGAGAAATCGAAGAACAAACTGTTGGGTCGTCTGGGCCGTCGCGAAACCACCGGAAAGCCGGCCCGGCTCGCGCTGCCTTCTTCTCCTCCTCAGTCATCGCGGAGCTCCCGACCCCTCGGCATCGCTTTCGCTCTCTCTCTCCCACCACCACACGGACCACTCCTTCTCCCCGGAAATTGTGGCATCTCCTCCTTCTCTCTCCTCGAACTGCTTTCTCTCTCCAGTGGAAACCGACGCGAGGATTTCGCCGGAAATCTCTCCTCCCTCACTCACGCCCGCCAAGGAATGAAGGAAGGGAATGAGTTAGGTTTAGGGTTTCGATTCTTTTGGGCTTATGTATTGTTTTTATTTTTATTTATTTTAATATTCAGATTTGCTAGCCACACCCCTTTTATTCGCGCACGCCTCCTCTCCACTTAAGCCTGGGTTAGCATCTTGGGCTCTCCTATGCGAACCGGGCTTTCCTTTTGCACCTCCATTAATTATGCAACCTCTGCGACTAATAAAACCCCAATTTACTATTTTCACCCCGCTTTCACTTTTCAATTCTTTTCCAACGCAAACGTAAATAATTTTTCTCGCAAAATTAAATAAACGGCTAAATCGGTTGTACAATCAGGTTAGTCATTATTTTAGGCCAATGAGTCTGCATACCAAGAACCACAAAACTTAATAAACACAAATAAACTATTTTTCCTAAATAAGCGGCTAAGTCGGTTGTACAACCAAGGTTAGTCATTATTTTAGAGCCAATAATTTGTCTGATTCCAAGAACCCCGCAAACTTAATAAATACGAGTAAACTATTTTTCCTAAAAATAGGGGACTAAGTCGGTTGTACAACCGGATTAGTTAGCGTTCTAGAACTAATGAGTCAGATGCGTTCGAGAGTTCTAGAATACCTATTCTAAAATTAACCCATCTCACAACTCCTTTCAAAAATTCCAAATCATTTTCAAAAAGTAGGGGACTAAGTCTGTTGTACAATCGGGTTAGTCAGGTCTAGAAATCGATGAGTATGCAGTTCAAGGAATCCTAGGACCCCTACACTAAAAAAACACCAACCCACAAACTTTTTCGTGAAGAACTACGTAGCTTTGATTCCTCCATTGCATCCGGAGGTACGTAGGAGCGAGACTCAACTCTTGTCAAGCACTAAAAACCAAAATTTAAATAAGACTTTTTTCTTTATAAATAAAAGGGTAATTATTAAATAAATCTTAATTAATTAGACACCTGGATGTCGTGGGGTGCTAATACCTTCCCCACGCATACGGATCCCGAACCCTAACAATGCCTTGTCCTAAAACATAAAGGGATTTTCCGAGTTTGCCCTTAAACTAAAATTTGGTGGCGGCTTCCTAAGAACCTTTCGAAGAATCCTTTCCCGGATTTTTCGGTCGCTACAATACATACTATTATATGTGTTAGAGACTCACCTTACGCTTTTATGTTGCTTCTTATCATCGCAACGTGCGATGATCTGAGTGAAGGTCCTTCCTTCCTCAGTCTGGTTGTGGCGTCTTGCTCTGATGCGTAGCACTGGGGGGACGAGTAGTCCATTAGTTGTTTTAACTTAAGTGGTTGAACTGTAATTTGGTAATATATGATTTGCTTAAGAAACCGATGTTTTGAGGGTTCGCCCCATTTAAGTCGTGCTATGTATCACACAATTATTTTTATTAGTGAAAGGTATTTGTTGACTAGATTAAAGTCATGTTTTTGGTGAACGTAGCATTCCCTTGAGAATGTATTACAAAAGAGAAAACGATTTTTGAACTCTGATTTTTTTAAATTAAATTATCTATTGAGAAAAGGGGGTGTTACAACATGCGCATTTCCAGGCGCATTTTCTATAACAATTGGTATCAGTAGGTCGTTCCTGCAGTGATGGCTCGTAACATAGTTGATGTTGAGAATAAGTTTATTGAGCGCACAAATGAACTTGGCGCTAGAATAGACCAACTTTACACTAAAATGGATGTTAATATGAGTGAACGACGCAATATACTGTGTGAGCTATAGCATTCTGCTGTTCCCATACCACCACCACTAAACCTCACCCTACCTCAGAAGAGTCGTTGTAGGTGGGATGACTATTAAGAAGAGTCGTTGATCTTGTGACATTGTAATTGTAGTAGCTTCTGATGTATCTCCTGAGTGTGCCTTCTGAAGCTCCTTCTGAAGCAGTCTTCTGAAGTATCTTCTAAAGACCTGAGCTATTGACTTCATGATTTTATATTTACTAAGGCTCTCATAATTTGATCTAATTTGAATCACTTGATACATCTTGGACATGTCACCTTACTTTTGTATAGCCATTTTGTCTTGACATTCTTTATCATTAGATACTATTTGATTTAGACTTCTCACTCTTGGGAATCTTCTTACATTTGTCATCTTATGTAAGTATCTTCGAGTAATCATCTTCTCTCTTTGAGAATCATTTGGCTGAAACTCCCCTGCCTTGAGAAGATCCTCACTATTACTTTCTCTGCTTGAGAAGCTTTCTGAAGAATATCTTATCGCCATAGGGAATCACCTAAGTTGTAATTCTGCCATGAGTTCACTTGGCTCTTTTCTTTATGTGGCTTTCTTCTATGAAGTCTTTTTTCTTCTGGGAGAGTTCTTGCTCATTCATCTCTTTGTACTTGATAGTAAGAAGGATTATATTCTCTTCTAAAAAGCAATGTGGCTTTCTTTCTTCATATATCTTCTTTAGATAATCTGACCATCACTCTTCTCTTTCAAGGCAAAGTTTGTGCCTTCTCAAGGAATAGGAAATCTTTGAGGAGATCCTCTTGACTTGTGAAGTTACTTGTAACTTCATTGTTTTCTCATAGATGTAAACCCCAGTGCCTTCTTATGTGGTGTTATTATAGAACACAATCTTCTTAAGATATGATTTAATGTTTCCTGCACTTAGAAGACTCAAGAAGATTCATCAGATCACTAATGAATCACAGAACTTAAACACTTGTCAAAAAGATTTGTTTCCATCAACACCCATCCAATGGATTTTGCCTCAATAGTTAGTCGAGTCTGTCGAGTTAGGCCTAACTCGATCTGGAGAGTTAATCACGTTAATTCTTGAAAAGGAAAGAGTGAACGCAATGTCTGAACTCTTTGACTGAGGTTAGCCGAGTCTGTCGACCTACGCCTAACTCGGACTAGAGAGTTAAACATGTTAATTCCTGAAAATGAAAGAGTGAACGCGATATCAAACTCTTTGAGTACGGTTAGATGAATTTGTTGACTTAGGCCTACCTCGGACTAGAGAATTAATCACGTTAATTCCTGAAAAGGAAATAGTAACATGATGTTTCAACTCTTTGAGTCTGGTTAGCCGAGTCTGTTGACTTAAGCCTAACTCGGACTGGAGAGTTAATCACGTTAACTCCTAATAAGGAAAGAGTGAACGCAAAATCAAACTCTTTGAGTCTGATTAGTTGAGTCTGTTGACTTAGGCCTAACTCTGACTGGAGATTTAATCACGTTATTTCCTGAAAATGAAAGAGTGAACGCGATATCGAACTCTTTGAGTCCAGTTAGCCGAGTCTGATGTTAATTGGTTTTGTCCGATTTTTCTTGGTTTTCGATGTTGGGCGCGTCATTTGTCCCTTTGATAATCTCCACTGAGTTTTTCTACTTTGGGAGGTTGACGACCGAGATGTAGTTGATTTGTAATCTTTTGTTGCATTACTTTGCTACTCCGTTTCTTTCACTCTGGCGGTCCCCTCTAAGAGAGAAGAAGTGGCACCTTTATGTTGAGCCTAGGTCGGCGTTCACAGTATGATTTATCTGTGACATAGTAGAAATTCATTTTGAGATGTACGATGGAGGCGGCGATTTCTAGTTGGCCTAGTGCTGGTCTTCCAATGATGGGCACGACAGAACCATTAATGGTGTTTTGATAGTTCGAGTAAGAGGTTTGTCACCATATGTGACGATTAGCCTGATGTAATCGGTAGGTCTTGTCTTAGACCCGTTGAAGCATAATAGATCGGCCCCGTGGTAAGGAATGAGGTCCTTCTTAGAAATTTCGAGGATGGTAAGGAGGTATTCGAAGATGATATCAGCCAAGCTTCCATGGTCTACCAGGATCCTTCAAACCTCGAAGTTTGCATGACAGCTTGGATGATAAATGGTATATACTTCTTGGGTTTGCCATCCACAAGATCTTTGTCCTCGAAGACAAAAGGAGGCCGACTCGGGTGGTTTTGGTATACACAATATTGGCAATACTCATTATCTCTTGTCGTTTCCTCTTCATTTTTCTATTGGTTTCTCCTCCTTCGACAGGGTACCCTCCAAAAATTACCAGTGCCACGGGTCGATTTTCCCGCTCTTTGTATGTCGTCCCCTGAATCAGAAATGTTGTCTTTTTCTTTGAAACTTTTTCGATGTCATTGATTACTTCCTTCCCCTTTCTGGGAGAACGGGTTTCGTGACCTGTCCTTGTTTTTTTTTTACATACTGGCCGAACTTTCCCTTTTTGATGAGTTCCTCAATGTTGTCCTTCAAGGTGTGACACTGATTGGTGTCGTGACCGCTGTTGCGATTGTAGTGGTAGTATTTCTTTCTGTTTGTTCATTTCCTCTCAAGAGTGGGATTAGGGGTTTTATCCCAGGAATCTTGGCGTTGGTGCATTCAGCGAGGATGCTCAACCTGGAGGTGTTGAGAGGAGTGTGCTCAGTGAATCGTGGGGGTCGTCCTCGTGGTTCGCATTGGCGACTCCCTTGATTTTTCTTTGACCGAGTTTCTGGGGTTGAGCTTCTTTTTGGTGGGAAATTTTTTGACAGCGCGAGCAACTAACTTGTCATCCTCGTATTCCATGTATTTGCCTGATCTCTAGAGGAACTTTTCAGGTTGTGGGGTTTGTTATCTCCTACATCGACCTGGAAGAGACTTCCAGAGCGAAGATCGTCTTACATACATTGCGATCACATTTTTCCCTCCATTCCATAGACGTTCAGGACTTCCGTGTTGAATCTTTGTATGTATTCTCTGATAGTTTCGTTTTCACGTTGGCGGATTTCTCTGAGTGTCTTCTCTGACTTTGGTTTGACCCGCGAAGTGGTGAAATTGGCTACAAAAAGCTCAATGAACTGAGGCCAGCTGGTAATCGAATGGGAATTAAGGGATCTATACAAAACCAATGCCGCCTTGGTAAAGGTTAGGGAGAAGTTCTTGCATTTAACCTCATCTTCCGTGTTTCTATATCGAAGCATCAACTCGAAATAATCTATGTGGTTCTCAGGGTCTCTTAACCCAATATATAGGTTTAAGACGAGAGGCTTCTCTGGTGATCTCGGGACAGGTTGCTCGTCTATTTCTCTGGAAAGTGGTCTCTGTAACACCCCCTTACAATAGACTACTAATTAATTATTAAAATCAGAGTTTTCGAAAAACCACTCACAAGAGAGTGCTACATTTACTTCAAGAAAACCAAACAAACATTAATGGCGCAATTACTCAACAACAGTAAGATATATAACACCTCGGTCAAAAGGGACGAGCCCACCAATCACATGTTTTTAGTTTACATTAACATGTATATAATCATCATCAAGATTACAGTACAACAACTTAATTTAAAATCAACCACTAAGCTACTCGGCCCCCCAGTGTTACATATCAGAGCAAGATGCCAAACAAGACTGAGCAAGGAAGAACCTTCACTCGGAAATACCTGCACGTTGCCAACATAAGAAGCAACATAAAAGCAGAAGGATGAGTCTCTAAACACATATAATAGCATGTATGATAAATATTATATTAGAGAAGACAACTAAAAACACCTCGGCTTAGTAAACAAACACACCACATCAAGTTAGAACACCTCCGCTCAACCAACAGACACACAACCTCAGATTATAACACATCCTCTCATAGTCAATAAAACACAACACCAAACGCATGAATATATGCAATGAATACAACTCAACACCATAGATAATTTGCACTTGGTACCATCACCAGCTATTTCTGTCGTACCTCACCGATATCAAGACCGAAGTCTTCAATATCACCACCGACTATTCCTGTCGTTCACCACTGATATCAAGACCGAAGTCTTCAATATCACCACCGACTATTCCTGTCGTTCATCACTGATATCAAGACCGAAGTCTTCAATATCACCACCGCTATTCTGCGCCGCTCATCATCGATATCAAGACCGAAGTCTTCAATATCACCACCGGCTATTCCTGCCGTTCATCACTGATATCAAGACCGAAGTCTTCAATATCACCACCGGCTATTCCTGCCGTTCATCACTGATATCAAGACCGAAGTCTTCAATATATCCACCGGCTATTCCTGCCGTACATCACACCGTCGCTACACCGTCACTTAATTCACCAAAACATCATCACTAGCTCTATGGCTAACCTCAACACACCAATTCATAGCTCTATGGCTAACATCACTACATCATTCCATAGCTCTAAGGCTAACATCAAACTCACCGGACACATCGACCTTTGGTCACTAGACCCATCGTCCTCAACAACAACAACCTCATCACCATACTGGCAGCACACCTTTTGCGCGAGCAGTGACTTGACGCTGGGCGGCAACCTGGCGCAACACAGCGCCACAACAGCTCAACTCGGCTCCCTGAGACAACCTGGCGCAACACAGCGCACTGGGCAGCACGCAATGGCGCCCTGCTCTTCACCACACTCCCACTGCACTTCGACACCAAATGTAGTAGACTAAACTGTCACTACAAGGACCTAACCATCACATAAGGACCAAAAAGTAACCTAAGGACTAAACGTGCTTCACAATTCAACAATTTAGACGTACTCGGCACTCAAACAACACCCAACACTGCGCCTGGTAGCATCCTGCGCTACACTGGCATCAGAACGGCACCTCGGCACACTCACTCTGCATCTCGACACACTCACTCAACACCTCGGCACATATACACTACCCTTCGCCACACTACATTGCACTTTGGCGCACCACACTGTACCTCTACAACACCACCTCGGTTACTCTACACTTGAACACACCACACTTAAGCGCAACACCTCACCTCGGCAACTACACTTAGGCACACTACACCTAAGCACAACACTTCACCTCGGTTACTACACTACCTCGGTTACTATACTACATCGGTTACTATACTACCTCAGTTCACTATACCTCGACACATTACGCTTTGATACACCTACCATTCAACACCCACACCTCGGTACCTTCACACCCCGGTGAGTATGCACAATACCTCAACCACTGCACATCAGCAACATACGCTTAAGTATATATATATATATGCTACACCTCGGCAACAACACTTCGGTTTACCTATACTACACCTCGGTAACTACAAGTCGACACCTACTCTTAGAGTCATACACACTTACACCTCGTCCCTTGTTCTTCATCACACACCTCGGCACACCTACGCTTCGTCACTTACGCTCAACACTTTACGTTGACTTCCATAGACTTTAACACATCTACACTAGACAACTGCACTTAGGTATATATATATACACTACACTTCGGCCACTTCACCTCGGCATACATACTCTACGTTTCAGTAGCTACAAGTCGACACCAATACCTCGGCTCTCTCACCCTTATCCTTCGTCTCCCACACTTAGTCACTTATGCTTAGGCAAACACCCTTCGCTCCAAATGGCGCCTTAGGTCCTAACCTTTATCTTACCTCGTTTCCTTTGATTTTCCTACTATGATCAACTTAAGCTACAACTACTACATCTATTCACTTGGAATTTGTTCAGCACACCTCAACACACTCAACGAAAGTGACAACACCAACAACAACACCCTTGCACTGGGAGTTCCTCAACTCCCATTTCTCTCCTAGGTCTATCACATGACCGACTCATCAACACCACCACACAACGTCACTAAAGTGAAGCAAACACAACCTCAAACACACATCAAGCAACACACACAACTCAAACATTATTCTAGAGTCTAACTCACACATAACACTCATCATATACTCTATTATAGATGAAAGAGAGCCCCCTTACCTCAATAGATTGAAGAAGTAGTACTCTCTCCACCAAGGCTTCCCGATCTATCAACAATCAGCTCCTCCTCCTTGAATTTGAGCTCTTCCACGCCAAGATTTCTCTTCCTCTCTCTAGAAGCTATCTCACCTACCACTCTCTCTCTCTTACTTTCCTCTTTTACTTTTCTTTGATATTTTGTTGAAAGTGATTGTCTCCCCTTCGACAACATCACTTAAAGCATGCATATGGACTTCCAAATGGATCATGGGCCTCTAATGGATCATGGGCCTCTATTCTCACCTCTTTCATTACTCAAACACCTCCTAAATAAAATAAAACTTCTAAATTAATTACTTGACTTAATTAAAATGTTGTAAGCCTTAAATAACCCAATTAAATTAAATAAATAATTGAATTGTTTTTGGGGCGTTACAGTCTCGATTTGGAAGGTCTAACATGTTTCTTTGCAGCCTTTTCCTTAAGAGGGGATTTGCCCCGTTTACGTTCCCATCGTTGTGGAGAAGAAGATCCAAGGGAAGAGGTGTGGTCAGAATGCTCCATTGAGTAACGAGCTAAGTCTAGAGTGGTAGGAGGTGACCTTGAGTATCTTATTCGATAATGATGTCGATGAGCTCGGTGACGTGGACAAGGAGATCGATGACGACTAAAGGCCACTGTCTTTTGTGGTGGAGAACGTAGACGTCCCCTTCAAAGGTTTGGTGTGGTGTTTGCTCGAGCTACAGTGGCGTTTCCATTGTTATTAACTCTTCGGGTGTTATGGTTGGCGAGGCTTCGACCCTGGTCGCTAAGTAAAGCGATAATGTTTTGAACCGCTTGTGTTGGAAGGGGAACTACGCTCTCCCGCGAGAGCCATGCCCACGGGTGCACCATTTTGGATGGGGTCAACTGTTGTGATGGTCACAACAGGTTGAACTTCTTGATTTTGAAGGTTCTTGGCCGACATGGTTTTGACGTGGCCTTCAGGAGTCTAGGACCTCTGGGAGGCACGACGACTTGAGTGCGAACGCGGGGGGTGGATCTCACCAGGTTGCCACGTGGTTGGGTCTGACGTTTTGGAGGCATCAGGTCACTCAGGGCGAATTCGAAAGAGAATGGTAATGAGAGATGAATCTCACACTATGGTCGCCAATGAACTGTACTGGATGCAGATCTTGGTCAAGCAGTGCGCCGAGATGCTTACCAAGTTGAGAATCTAGAACACTCCAAGTGACGTGTCGAGGTGCTCCTGCTCGTGTTGACCCGGGGAGGGGGTGGTACCTGCACACACTCTGATGCTTAAATCAGCATTGGGAATAAGTGATATGTGGTAATAAATGTGTACCTAACACATTGATGAGACAACCCTTTTATAAGGAATAGTGCTGATATGTGGCACATTTTGAATGGTGGAACGCGCATTAGCATGTAGATGTTTTGGTCGTGCGATTGATGAAATGGATCTGAGCCATCCACGTATATAGATCATGGGCTTAGTGTGCTTGGGCCAAGTGGCTTTTGACCGATCCGGAACATCACATATTACAAACTAAAATGAAAAGAAACATGTTAGAAATTTCATGTTTGGTTTTCCAAAAAAAAATTGTCAAACTAAAAATTTCGTTCAAAAAAATTCCAATTACGTAATTTTTTTTTGACAATACCAATTACGTAAATTAGCAACCCCTGAATAATGAAATAAACTCTTTTGTCAAAAGACAAAACTTACAAATAATATCATGCAACTTGTTGGTACTATTGTCCAATAAAAACATAACACATCACCTTACTAATAATATGGGTCCCATAAAAACTGTGATTTTAATGTGATGTGTTATATTTTTTTTTTGGTAGAACGATGTGTTATATTTTTATTGGACAATAATACCAACAAGTTGTATGATACTATTTATAAGTTTTGTCCATATAATAAAATAAACCCTAAAAATAGTGTAAAAAAACCTAAAAATGTGATCTCGCATTTTCGTTTTCCGTTTTCTAAAATAAAGTTTCAATGAGTAAAATGTTTTTTGTTCATTTTTGTTTTTTGTTCATACAATTAGAAATAATAAAAAAGCCACTTGATTGGTAAAAAAAAGACACTTGATTTTGTTTTGACTGGGAAACCTTTTTTATAGAATAAACGTATAATGGTAATAAAACTAAAAAATAAAATAAAAAAACGTACTTAGACATTAAGGGCCTGTTTGATTCTATTTTCAAAAACAGCTTTTTAGTTTTTAAAAAGTAAAAAACTAAAAACTTGTTTCGTAACATATTTTTAAAATGCAAGTTTTGAAAACAATTTTAGTTTTTCAGTTTTGAGAACTAAAAAACAAGAACATGTAAAAGTTGTTTTGTTTTCCAATTTTCTGTTTTTGTTTTGAAAAGTAAAGAGAAGAAAGAAAAAACTAAAAACACAGAAAACTCATGTGTTTTCATTAATGGCGCAACCGTAAATATCATTAATTTTGCAAGCTAATGCAACTTTTATTTATATATTCCATATTGTTTTGACTCCAACATTCACGCCGCGCTTTACCTCTGGTGCTCCCTTCCTCTAAGGATTTGGCCACTGGCCGTGCACCGCCAAAGCCGCCATGGATTCACCATGAGCTTCATGTTTTTCTGGTTTGCGATCTGGTTCATGGAGATCCTATGGGAAATCGATTTCATGTTTTGGGTATTAATCTGTTTTGGATTTATTATGCATGTCAAGTGTTTGTTGAAATCCCCCATAGAGATCCCGGTTGCCTAAGCACACATATGTGGACAGTTTTGCTGTACATGGTGATTGTTAAAACCTTTGGAGATGACATCTCTGCCGAGGACCCTTCCAGTTACCAGCTTGACTCACTTTCTCAGGATAAGTGGATTAATCTTGAGACCAATTTTAGTCGAATGGAGCGAACACAAATCAAAGATATCATCCGTAATTGGATAGTGAGAAAGACTGCAGAGTCTCAGTCACTGATTACCACCTCTACCTGGGAGCTGAAGTTACTGTTATTCTGGATGTTTGGTCTGTGTTAGGGTTGGTTATATCCTTATGGACCTTGAACAGTCTAAATGTAATGGCTTCAATGCCCATCTTTCATGTGTAGTAGTTTCTATTATAGTTGCTGACCTTAATCTTTGGTTTGGAAATGTCCAACCTAGCCTACTTCATGTAATTTGTATTGATGATTGTGTTATCAATTGAATGAAGTATGTTGCCTTCAAAAAAAAAATCACGCTGCGCTTAATATAACTTTTTTTCTTCGAAAAAAAAATATAACTTTTTTATGCAAGGTAGTGAAACTTTTTTTTCTTTAGGTAAGAGCACTTGGATGAGATAGTAAGGGTCTCTTCTAGCTTAACCAAAGTCCTGGGTTCGAATTCAGTCTTGCACATGCAACAGTGTTAAATCTATTGAGGGAGAACTTTGCCGCCCATTGTGGTCATACCCGGCTCGAGAGATTAGTCTCCGCAGTTGTGCTAGAGGATACCAATTTATATCAGCAAAAGAAAACTTTTTATTTATATTACTTAATAGTAACATTTTGAACTTTGTCCCACACAACTAGTTGCATTGGCAATTTCAGCGACATGGAGACGTCGACTTTTGGGTTCGAACCTGGGTGTCACTATGTGAAGAGTATGTGTGGTATTATTTGCCATTTCGCCTAAGTGGCAAAATCTGAGGACAACCGTTTTATCCGGCTCAGTAAAAGAATATTTGAACTATATTTTTCTGTTTAAAAATAAACCTGTGTTAGTTGTTGGCAAAAAATGAATTATGCATTTCTTATTTGGTTATTATTATTTAATATTTTAATATAATAAATATTACATTAAAAATATTTGTTATTATATTCAAATTAAACAAAATAATAAAAAATAATAAAAATATACAAAACAGGTTTTAAGTTTTTTAGTTCTTAAGACATATTTTGAAAACAATTAATCCAAACAAGATTTTGAGTTTTTTTATCTTTAAAACAGTTTTTAAAATTAATTTGTCAAACAGGATTTTTAATTTTTTTCTTAAAAACAGTTTCCGAAAATTGGTTTTTGAAACAATTTTCAAAAACTTAAAAACAAAACACAATCAAACAGGCCCTAAGTTTTTTTTGTCAAATGTGCAATAGTTTATAGATGATGGTCAAGACCACCAACATTACACAAACTAATAGTGGGAACTAGAGGAACATGAGTTCAATACATTAACCTATGGTGCAAAAATAAATTTAGCTATTCTAAATGTCACAATAGCACCCATACACAAACAGAATAGAAGCCCACAGTTTCACGGTCCAACACAAAATGTAACTTTCTCACCAGCTCAACTACTTCACTAACCACATAACTTCTTTCAAGCAAATGGATATGATGCAAACGAATTGTCAGCTACCATTATCACTCCACAACCCTAATTTGGAAAAGAGATAATTGAAGAGAGAGAGCCTTCGCCTTCAAAATTGCTTTGTAGATCTCGATCTATGGTCGATTAAGCACGACGAATTGATGGAGCACTCGGGTTGATGCCTGCACGACTACAATCACGTTCAAACGCTATTCATATACTTTGGGGATAGTTAATGCTCCAATTGCTGGGTAGATTTCCGCTGAAACTCAGAGCCGCAAGTTCACGCGCTGCTTGATTCCCCTCCCTGTTCACCCAGGTAAACCCACATGCCTCAAATCTCGATTTTATTTTAATTAGTTATTTATTTAATTAAATTAAATTATGAAGCAAATTAGGAATTTGGGATGATAAAGTGAGGGTAAAATGGTAAAAACATAATTGTTGAGCCTTTTTTCCCCGCTTTCTTCCCACAATTGGAAGGAACATTGTAAAAAAACACTAAACATTCATCCCTCTCTTTCTCATTTCTCTCTCAACCAAACACGTGAAAATTACTCTCTCTTCTTTTCCTTACTCTCTCTTCTTTCTTTCACCTCAAACAAACACACCCTAGTTAAGAGAGAGAATAAAACATAAATTAGAAATGGTCAAGTTAACTACAATTCAACCCAATCATTTAGTAGTTACTCCCTTCGTACCTATTTGAGCAAACAATCACTTTTTAGGTTTATTAGAAAACTAATGTATCTGGACTACCTTATAGTCTAAATACATTCCAATGAACCTAAAAAGTGTTTTTTCCCCTTATAAATAGGTCCATAGGGAGTATCTAAAAACATGGGTTGGGTTTTTTGTCTAAATAAAAAGATATAGGTTGCTAACTTACCCCTTCTATTTTTTAGGTTGGATGTAAATTAGTAATTCACATGTATTTTGGTATTAACTAACAGAAATTAATAATACCTTAATTTGTATATGTAATAAGTAAAAGGCTTAAATGCACTTTTGGTCCCCCTATTTTACTAAATGTGCAATTTTGATCCTCCTATTTTATTTTGATCAATTTTGGTCCCCCTATTTTCTAAATAATTTTTGTATAAATAAGCTATTTTTAAAATTTATATTTTTAAATAGTTAAATAATTATTTTAAAATAAAAATTATTAAAAATAAATAAACAATTTTTATATTTTATATTTTCAATAGTTAAATATTTATTTGAAAATTAGAAAATTATTCAATTATATAAAATTAATAAGCTATTTAATTATTTAACTACTTAAAAATATAAAATATAAAAATATCTATTTTTAAATAAATCAGTTTTATATTTTATATTATAAATAAATTATAAAATTATTTAAGATAAATAAATTAGTTTTATATTTTAAAATATAATTTAAAATAAATAAACTATTTTTATAATTTATATCTTAAAAATTAGAAAATAATTTATTTATTTATAATATATTTAATAAAAAAATGAGGTGGTCCCCCTATTTTATTATTTTAGTTTATATTTTACAATATAAAATATAGTTTTTTTATTTATTCTAATAATTTAATAATTGTCTAACTACATAAAAATATAAAATATAAAAATAGCCAATTTAGTTTATATCATTAAATAAATTTCTCTTTTTTGTGTAAATATTTTACTATTTAAAATATAAAAATAGTTTATTTATTTGAAATAATTTAATAATTTTCTATTTTTAAATAAATGTTTAACTATTGAAAATATAGAATAAAAAATGGTTTTTTATACAAAAATTATTTTAAAAATATGGGGACCAAAATTGGACAAATATAAATATGGGGATCAAAATTGGGCAAAAAAACCATACAAAGCCAAAAAAAAAAATTATTTTCCTAAACAACACACCTTTTAGATTAAATACCAAAGTAAGCCACTTTTTTTTTCCTTTGGTGAACTCGCCCCCCCCCCCCCCCCACCCCTAGTTCACCAAAGAAATTTTGCAATTTTTTTTAAAAACCTTTGATGAACTCGCCCCACCCCTAGTTCATCAAAGGGTTTTTAATTTTTATTTTCTCTTGTATTTTATTTTATTAAAATCTAAATTAATTTAATTTAATTACAATAATTAATTTAAATAATTAGAATAATTAATAAAATTATTTATAAAATAATTACTGTAAAAAATACGGTAAATAATTAAGATATTAATTAGTGGAACAGAATTTAATATTCGATAAGAACAAAAAGGAAAAACACAAATTGCAAAAATACAAGCATAGGAAATTTAAAACGAAACAACATGAAAACATAATACAACCTAGTTCTACTTAGAACTACTACTACTACCTCTAATACAACGGCGGATGTGTTCGACAGATTCATCTGTTTCGACGAACAATTCGAGATAAGGTTCAATGAAACCTTGGAATTCTTCATGTTTCTCAAACATTTGTGACTTAACGCCTTCGTCATTCTTGATAGGCTTAAGGCACTTCTGAATACGATTACGTGGGTTCCAGCTGCTGACGTAGGGGGATTCACATTCGATTTTTTTAATTTCTTGCTCAACACCATCTAGTTTCACATTTTTTATTAGTTTTTCTTTCAATTCTGCGAATGTGATGTTGTTCTTAAGCTCGAAATTTTTAGTTTCACGACCATGAACCAACCCACTGTATGGAGTGGCACGGCATAGTCATCTCATAGTCAACTTTACGGTGTGCGTAAGTATGGGTTGTTGTCTTTGCGGGTGTGGTGGTGGTTGAAGAAGATGCATGATCTCTTCGAGTTCGCCTTGTGTTCACATACAACTCTAAGATTTGTCGCCCCATCTAACGTTAGCTAGATGTTCCATCATTGCGCGGACGCCCTCGCCGCCGGATCTCCATGATCGAATCTCGGCGACCCCATCATCTCTACAATTGAACTTTCTTCAAACATATGCGATCGACGCGTTTACGCCACGCTCCTGCGGGCGAATCTTCCTCTCGGCCCTTCTCCTTGAGTTGGGCGAATGTGATGTCCTTATTCATCTGCGCATAACACATGGTTAGGACAACGAAAACACGCCGCCATGTTCGCTCGGTGGTGACAGTTCCATTGTGATAAAGGGCGGTTAGGAATTTGTCGTTTAGTCTTCGGGTTTGCACAACCGCCATTCCATTGTAGCGGGTGGGGCGATGGTTTTGGGGGAAGAAGCGAGAGAAGAGAAGATGAGTCGAAGGCAAGGGTAGGTTGAGGTAAACCGGTGGTGTTAATGTTAGTGTAATTTGAGAATGTATTTATAATAGACGTGATCGTGTGTGAGCCGTTGATCTAGGGTGATCATAACCGCATTAATTGTAGGGTTTAGTGTCGGCAAAATCTACGCCGATTAAATTGTGTCGGCAAAATCTTGGCCGCTTAATAATGTCGGCAAAATCTAGGGCGTTAAATAATGTCGGCAAAATCTAGGTCGTTCAATAAAAAAAGACCTCAAAGACTATGCACACTTTGCACAATGCAAAGAGTACACTCTGCACTATGCACACTCGCACAATGCAAAGACTGCACAATGCAAAGACTTCGCACAATGCACACTCGCACAATGTACACTCTGCACAACGCATTATTAAAGATTGAAGATAAAATATTTAATAAGTGATCCAACTTAATTAAATGTGACTTAACATTAAAACCTTAAATTTAATAATTGACAAAAATACCACTTGTTAATTTTGAAATACAACTTCAAACTAATAATACATTAAACAACATTGACTAGTTTACATTGCGGTTAGAAGGCGCTTATTTTTGTTGTGACCTCATTTCTACAAATTCCGCATCTTTTGGTGCGGGTTCCGCTTCCTTTGATCCATCTCTCATGCGAATACGAGTAGATCGTGGTCGGCCTTTTTATCTCTTCTTTTAGTTGGATCATGCGTCAGTTCAATCGTATTGAAATCAGGCCATGAGGTCTCGATGAGGCAAGGGTGGGAACTCCACAATGTAAGTATTGAAAACATGATGCATTGTGTAGGGTGGATCAACAAACCGCAAGTGGTCGTGAATCGCATTTAGAGCATGCCGCGATGGCATGTGAACATGGGTAATGAAGGGCCCGGAATTCCCCACACTCACACAGTTTTGATTCAAGTCGACCACAAATGTGGTCGCAGTCTACCACTTTGTGGTCGCTGTTTCTTCCCGAACTCGAACAATTGCCCGACATGATCGTGGAATTGCGACGCCGCGCGCTTGTGACACTTTGATGTTTTCAAGCAATGTTTTTCATCAATGTTTGAGAGAACATTGTTCCGGATGCCATCATCGCTGTGCTTGTGTTCCCCGCTTTCACAAAGATCTCGCTCATCCTAAAATATGTTGCATCTATTAATGAACGGATCGGAGATTCCGCACTTCTTAAGGACATTGTTGATGCACTCTACAAGGTTTGTTGTCAAGTGCCCCCAACGGCAACCTCCATCTCGCGATATCAACAACTGTTCTGGGTTAATGTCTTCAACCCAATGCACGCCATCGGGACCTACTTCGTCGGCAATTTTATTTTTGTAGTGATTAGTCGATCTCTCCGCTATTGAGTATCTTTCAAGCAAGTAAAGTAAAGAGACCTTGTTTCGTATAGAACAAGGATCGATCACATGACAGCTGAGGATTTTAAGTGGTTGCCTTATGAGGATTTCAACCTTCCAGCTGACGCATATGAGGGCTCGGCCATATGGACTACAAACACAGCTATGGTGTGTTTCCATATGGTGGAATGGCACCACACGATGATAGGGTTAAATTGCAATACCGACTTCTGCAAGAGATACCACCAACCAACCACGAGATTTAACTCGCTCGCACGTAATCACCATGCGGGGGCAAGATGACACCGATTGGACTCGATATTACACTCGCTGGATCGATCGTTGGAATGATAGAGAAAATCGGTGTGTTGTTGGTCACCGCTATGGAACACCAAAGCGATCGATAGATACATGCGCTGGTTTTTCAAAAATTCTCGCCATACATTTACGTCGACCAACAACTAAAGGATCCTCGTCTTCTTTGGTGTTGTGGGTGATGTGGAAGAATCGGATGAAGAACAACCACCACCTCCCCCCAGAACTCAAATCGAACGCCGAGAGCGTAATCAGTAATCGTTATCGACGTCCCAACAAATCAAGACCGGAACCAAAACAAATGTGAGAGACGATGAAGAATATGTGCCCCACCGCCACTCTATCTCACACACACCAACATCTCGGGACACCGATATGTTCGACTCTCTGTTTGGTTTCGCGCCAGACACCGAGTCTGCGATTTATGCTCGTGAACTTCAAGAGAGGGCCGGCAGGTGCTAGTTCTTCATCGCTTGCCACAATATTATCAATACCCACCTCCTCTCGAGCCCTACTGCCGTGCTGGTTCTTCATCACCGCCCAATATTATCAATACCCACCTCCTCGAGCCCTACTGCTGCTTCTTCATCATCACGGCCCAATATTATCAATACCCACCTCCCCGAGCCCGGCCGTGCAAGTTTTTCATCGGTGCCGAATATTATCAATACCAACATGCCCAGAGCCCCAACCCCAATTATTTCGGACCCCACCTCCCCACACGACCGAGGAAGAACCCAACAACCACAACGGCGTCAACGTCCCACAACGTAATCCCCGCCCTGAGCGGTGTGGAACTGGGTCTCATCTTCTTCGTTAATACTTTAATGTATTATTAGTTTGACAAGTTGTATTTCATAGCAAAGAAGTTGTATTTTTATGACTTATTAAATTCAAGGTTTTAATTAATGGTCTACATCTTACCGATTAATCGCTTAATCTAACGGCCTAGATTTTGCCGCAATTTTTAATATCTTCATTTTTTACCCCAATTATTTTATAAATTATTATTCTAATTATTTAAAATAATTATTGTAATTAAATTAAATAAATTTAGATTTTAATTAAATTAAATACAAGAAAATCAAAAAATTAAAAAACCCTTTGATGAACTAGGGGTGGGGGGCGAGTTCATCAAAGGTTTTAAAAAATTGCAAAATTTCTTTGGTGAACTAGGGGTGGGGGAAAGCGAGTTCACCAAAGGAAAAAAAAAGTGGCTTAGTTTGGTATTTAATCTAAAATGTGTGTTATTTAAGTAAAAAATTTATTTTTTTGGTCTATCTTAGTTTTTTTGCCTCAAAATTGCGCATTTAGTAAAATAGAGAGACAAAAATTACCCAAAATAAAATAAGAGGATTAAAATTGCACATTTAGTAAATAGAAAAAATTAAAATTATCCAAAATAAAATAAAGGGATCAAAATTAAATATTTAGTAAAATAGGGAAACCAAAAACATTTAAGCCTAAGTAAAAAGTTGCGAAATTTTGAAAGGAAAGTATAGAATATGTATAGAAATTGAAGAGCAGCCATAACGACGAGTACTCCAACCGACTGACTAACCAAAAAACTTCAGTACTAGTACTACCAATCCAATCCAATCCAATCCCCTGCTCCACGACGTTCTCTTTTTGATAATGGATACTCCACCACGTTTCATTTGCAGCAAACAGTACTATATTCTTCTTCTTTTTGACTCAATTAATTACACCTCATATTTGTCGTATATGCATCTTCCCCGATATTATCATCTCTCAGTCTCACACTATTTACTTTTACTCTCACTCTCTCACTCTCCTACTCACATGCTTATTAAAAAATCAAAAAAAAACTCTCCTACTCACACATATAAACACGGAGTGTGTTTATTTACAAAAAAAAAAAAACACTTTCCGTCCTTTTCTCTACCCAAAAAAGCAGACCAATTGGAATTGACACCTTTCATTTCCACTCATTTAAATAGACTCAAACTTCATTCACGAAACGAAACAAACGCGATTTTCTCCTTTATGTAAATTACGAAACGTGCTTGCTAAGTTGTTTCTTGTTCTTCGTCATTTGGTATATCTGATTTTGAAATAGTACTATTTCGTTTTAATTTCTTGTTTTTTTTTATGTACATTTTGTTTGCTTTCTGTTTCTTTATTTGCGTTGCGTTGAAGTTTTGTTGTTGCAGAGTAGAAGAATGGAAACGACGCCGGTTAATACGAATCCTAAAAAGAGGAAATTTGTGGTGAAAGAAAACGCCGATGAAGACTTTGACGTTGGACAATCGCGAAGCTTCTATACTTTACAACCAAACAGAAGCATGGAAAGGAAGAAACCTATTAGTAGCAACTCTCAAAAGAAGAAAATGCTGCTAAGTGAGGATGAAGATGATGGCGACGTTAGAAAGGAGCGGAGATTCAAAGTGTTATTGCCGAATGGGATGAGTGTGGAACTGAAAGTGCAGGAAACAGTTAATCAAATGCTGATTAGGGAGTTTATTAGTTTAATTCGAGAAAAGTATTTTGAGGCTAGAAGAAACTCTGAGTTGTTGAAAAAGAAAAGGGTTATCAATTGGAAGAGTGATGGTTTATTTTTTAAGGATTCTATTGACGCTGAGATTAGGGATATTATTAATTTAACGGATTACAAGCCTTTCAAGTGCCATATTCTACGACTACAGGTTAGTATATCATTCTGATTCTGCTATTTAATGTTTTTTCGTCTGTTTGTAGTTATTTTTACTACTTCAATTCTGAATTTAAATATTCCTCCTTTTGCTTAGTAACACAAGCTTTAATATTTGTGTTTTTTTTCTTTCTATTTCAACTCAATCAGGATGGGAGCAGTGATGTTGCCCAAACATTTGAGGTTAGAATTTCGATTGTTTCCCTACTCTGCTGGCTATATATTGTGTTTTGTTTTCTTAATAATAATTGTACGCGAAATTTGACTTTTGTTTGGATTGCACTTTCTTATATTTTGATAAGTATCTAAGCACTTGGGAACCCTCCTTAAAGCTAACTATCAAGGGGGAGAACCAAGCCACTTAAATACTCCATCGAGCATCCCATACTACCCGATGTGGGACTTGAGCACCCCATAATACCCAAGTCCCTATCATAGCACCGCCCTCGAGAGCCGACGCCTCGGCGGCTGCACTCCACGACACTTTATTCGGTGGCACTTCACTCAACTTTGTTGGTCGTAACCTCCACCGGTCAGAACCCTTCGTGGGTAGCCTTCTCCAAGATGCCGACAACCAGCTCTGATACCAATTGATAAGTATCTAAGCACTTGGGGAACCCTCCCTTAAAAGCTAACTATCAAGGGGGGAGAACCAAGCCACTTAAATACTCCATCGAGCATCCCATACTACCCGATGTGGGACTTGAGCACCCCATAATACCCAAGTCCCTATCATATTTCTTTTTTGAATGACAAATGTTATTGTGTTAGTTTTTATGGTAATTTGTCCGATTTGAATCCTAGACCTCTCGATCAATCTTCTTAAGTATCCCTTACCAACCAACCTTACTCTCAATATACAGACATGAATTATATTTTTCGATTACCTTGTTGTTATTGGTTTGTAGTATCCATCGGTTTTGCTGGTGATTAATCTACACCGGAGAATCTAACTGACGACGTGTATACCCCGGTTTTGCCGGTACGCGTGGTTCTCCCATCCCAATAGAGTTTTTACCACACCCAAAATTCAAACTTGAGTCTTTGGAGTTTGGATCAATCCTTGTTGGTATACGGACATGAATTGTGCTTTACTCTTTTTTTAATATAAGTAAATAAGTAAATATAAACGAACTTTTTTTAATGGTGGTGAAGTTATGAAAGCTAATCTGCAACTTTAAACATACAACTGACTTTTATGCTATTGTGCATATGACTGAAATGCAGAATATGTGGGATTTGACCCCAGATACAGATTTGCTCCTGGAGCTTCCTGAAGAATACACCTTTGAAGCAGCTCTTGCGGACTTAATTGTGAGCCATTAACAAAGCAGTATATAATATCAATTTTTTATAAATGTTTTGCACACCTAGACACTAACATCATTATTCATTTATCAGGATAATGCTTTGCAAGCCGTGTGGTCTAACGGGAAAAAGAATAGGAAGTTAATTAGGTCAGATCGCCTAACATCAATATGACAGTGATATTTTCCTTTTAGTCCTTTATCTAGCAAACATTTCTTGTTTTTTAAAATGAAACCATTGTCTTATGTTACTGTCCTGTTTTAGAAACAATTAGGAAATTGAAGGACAATTGAATAAAATTTCTTTGTAACATGGATAATTTGATCTCATCACAATACATATATATCTTTTGGTAATCTGATATTTGTTTGTTAATTATTGTCAAAGTGGTCAATAGAATGATGAGAATCAGCTTGACAGCACAGGAAACTGCTCTCTCAGTCCATAGGAGATGTAGTTTCTGGACAGAGGATACTCTCTATAGGAGATGATGTAGTTCTGGGTCAACTACCGTGTTGCTGTAATTCGTGTAATAGGAGAATTAGTCTTTTGGAATTGGGACAATATTTGACTATTTGTATTACTGTACTTTCTGTAATGTGGTGTCATTCAATCTGTTTTCCTATGTTAATTTGGTGTTATATCATGATTCAATCTCATTTCCTTCATATTTAAGTCACAAAACCTCAGTTTAATTGCTTTAAAGCACTGAGTATAGTACTCTTCAGTAATACCAGAAACTGCTAGGAACATTATTTATATTTTATCTTTCCAATTCTTATGGAAATTAAGTTTGTTGATTGTTTAATGATTAATCAGCACCACCATTTTCCAGTCAAAACAAAAAGTTACAGCACCACTTTTTACATAAACTATTTTTATCGTTTTCTAATCGCAATAAAAGTTGAAAATACATAGTTGACTTTAGTCTCTGATTGTGTTTGCTTGGTTGGTTTCGTGTACTGATACACTCAATAATCACTTTTTCATGTTTATTTTATGATTTGCAGAGTAATTGTGAATAATGATAGGATTTCGATTTTCGACAATGGACCCGGGATGGATGATAGTGATGAGAATTCCCTTGTAAAATGGTAGATATTTCATTATAGTTCATTTCATAATCTTTTTTCATGTTACAAATTACATTCTGATCGTGTTATCTGAGTTAAATGTAAACTTACTTTAGAGGCAATTTGAAATTTTTATTATTTATAGTGTTGATAGTATATGACTTGGCTGTCAGCTGATTGCAATCTTTTCCATATGATTTGACTTTGAATCAAATTTATTGCAGTTGAATCCTTAGTTGCTATAACAATAAGTCACTTTCTTGCTTAATGATCTCACAGTTGACCAATTTAAACTCCTTTTATATGTTGATGGCTAAAATGGTTCAACGTTAGGCGCCGGTCGGGAGTAAAATTTCAATTAAAAGGTTTAGGGCCTTCGATTTAATTTGGCTTAGTGACTAAAAAATGCGGACATAAAGGAGAGGCTGAAATTGAATTTAATGCTCTTGTAGATTTATAGGCGATGCAGTTTTCAGTTGGAGGGTCAAGTTGGAAAAGACTTTCTTAAGGCCTTTTGACTGCTGCATACCCACTGTCTTCTCTTGATTATAGACTTTTTATCCCTTGTGCAGGGGAAAGATGGGTGCGTCCCTTCATAGGTTGTACAAATCACAGGCTATTGGAGGAAAACCGCCATACTTAATGGTATTTTTTCATTTTTCTTCTTTTTCACCCTTCAATCATTGTTGGAATTCTTGTTGTAACATGCTCAAATAGTAACACTATTTATAAGCTAGAAGAGCATACCTTCACAAATCGTAGTTATTGCAAGTATCTTTTTTTGTTATGTAAACTTCTTCTCAATACTTTGCAGTCTGTGATGCTTATGCACAAAGAAGCATAAAAATGTTGATCATTGGGATAAATTACCGCTTTGCATAATTTAAACTGATTATTTGCTTTGTTGGATTGATTGTGCAGCCTTGTTTTGGAATGTTTGGATATGGTGGACCTATAGCATCTATGCATTTGGGGAGGTATGATTTCTTTTTAAATAATTCATTTCCTGTCTTCCTCTGTTCAAGCACATCCATAAAGTTTTCCCTTTATCACCGCCTCTCTCTTATTTATGCCATTCTCACATTATAGGCGTACTTGTGTTTCGTCGAAGATGAAACATGTGAAGAAAGTCTACATGTTATTTCTTGAAAGAGAAGCTTTGTTAAGTACATCTAACCCGAACTCCACATGGAAGGTATTCATGTTTCCCTAACAATGTGATGGCTTCAATGCATTCTTTTCTTTTGTCTTATTTTTAATGCAGTTCTCAACTAACAGTATTGTGTTACTTTTATATATCTGTTTTTTTTCATTTAGACTAATGGTAGCATGAGGGACCCCTCGAAGTATGAAATCAAGGAGTCTCATGGGAACTTTACAAAGGTAATAACATATATGATCTTTTTGCCTATTTTTGCTCTCTTAATGTTTTCAGCATTGTGGATTCGACTTTTGCCTAGTTAAAAACTTTTATTTGGTAAAGAATACTATATTTATGGTATATTTCTTAAACATGGGTAAAAAACTGCTTTGTTAAACATGGGTAAAAAATACTATATTTATGGTATATTTGGTAAAAACATGAAAAGGGTCAACAAGCTTGTTTGTGGCATGGGTGTATGAAGACTGCTTTGTCACTCCAAGAAGAATGAGGAAGAAATGGAATGAGTGGGAACCCTAGATTTAATTTGGGAATCTGGTGTACTTTCCAACTCAACATTTTAAAATAGAGGAAAATGTAAAAACCCATTTGGCAAAGCCAAAATAAGACTTTTGTTAGCCACATCTGTATCGGGCTAATGAAGAGACTAATAGAGGAAGGAGAACGAAATTTTTTGGATTTGCAGGGATTTATCTTTGAAAAATTTGCAGGGACTAAAACTGAATGACCTAATATTTGCAGTGACTAAACACGTATTTAAGTCTATATATAAATAGGTACCAGAAATTCTACTGAAGAAAAATGGAGTCTAACTCCTTACGTTAAAAATTAAGCTGAAAAACAACCAAAAGTAGAGGAAAAAAGAAGACTTACAGATTAGAGTATCTGCAACCTTCCTTGCCGAATGGTCCAAAAGCCTCACTCAATAGTTGCCTACATTTCTCTTTGCCCTATATAGAACCTCTCATATTCTCATTCTAAGCATCCTGCCACGTTGACAAGGTTGTTACAAATTTTACCTCCTCCTCTTTCCTTTTCCCACGTCAGCATAGAGGTCTATCAACATATGTACGGAAAATGTAGAAATCAATTAACGAAAAATGTTTGTCATCCAGAAGTTGTAATTTATATGCTACTTTTCTCAAAATCCTCTGAATTTTGGAGGGGAGGAAGATTTTGGGGTGCTTTTCCCCTTCTTTTGCCCTTCCATTATTCTAAATTGTTAATTCAATTTTCTGTGACATATACAGTCACATTTTTGTGCAAACTCTCTATCATATTTCTTGAATAGGTTTATGTTGGTTGACCCTAGTATTTATCTTATTTGTTAATTTGGTTTGTTTAATGTCAATTTTATTCATAAACACATAATATGGTACTGTTGCAGGTTGTGATTTCTGAGCCAAAAGTAAAAGATGTTGACATTTATAAACTCCAATGCCACCTTAAGGACATATATTTCCCCTACATTCAGGTTTGAACCTGCCAGTGAAACTTAATTATTTGGAGAGTAGCATTAGCATGTTAATTCATGGCTTAACTTTCTGTTGCACATTTCAATTTAAATGAACAGTTGAGCTCTCATAACTTTCTAAACAGGAAGGTAAATTGATAAGAAGCCAACATGCTATTAATATATAGCGTTGTGTTAATATTCTATGATATTTCAATTCATAATTTAAATCCCACGGTGATCTTATCAGCTAGTCAACAAAGAAATCTAGTCATAAATCTAATGTTTTATTATTGGTAAGCATTTGATTTACTACCTATAGAAATGCTTACCAACAATAGATAAGGAGTAAAGAACTAATCAGGAAATTTCTTAAGCTGAGTGGCCAATCCCTTCAGTACTTTACCTTGAGCTATGTCACAATAGTTTTTGTTTTGACGTGAAAAACATGTGATGACTGATGTGGTAAAGTCGTAATAAAGACACAAAAGACTCAAGATATTAACTTTTGTTCTCCACATTCATTAACTTTTAAGGAAAGTAAAGTGCTAAGTTACGACGATATGACTAATAACATGTTTGATTATAGATTTGTCCTTATTGAAGAGTCTCAGAGAGTGAGAGAAACAGAAAGTGTGAAACTGAATTGTGATTCATTGATTGATGGTTACATGAATAGGGTGGTCTTATATAGTGCACCAGAGACAGTTAGTGAGTGTGTAACAGAACATCAGATGTGTAACTGAATAACAGTTCAGTTACTAATCAATCTAACTAACACAGAAGCTTCTAGATTATGTACAATAGAAATCACTCTAACACTTGAGAACAAAAGTTCACTATGGTTTAGTTTACTACTCTTACAGTCCTTGACTATATTGTATAATAGTACTGGGTAGTTGGCACAAGTTGACTGTTTCAAATGCTTATGCTTATACCTTTATCCTTGCGTCAAGTATTTTATTGTAAAATCCCTTTTCCTTCTATTTAGAATTTTCTTTGGCAAAATATTATTTTTCACTGTCTTGAAAATATTCATGCAGAATGATGACTTTTCTGATAGAGGGAAAACTACTACACCAATCGAGTTTCAGGTTTTTTGCTTTTGTATTAAATTTTCCTTAGCTCATTGATATTATTATGGATTAACCTGGTAGCATATTTATACTCAAGTACCCAATAAATGTTACCAGGATATTTTGAAAACAAAATATAAGACATGCAATCTGGTTCCTGAATCTTGACAGAGGAATCTATTATTCTTTTATGCAGACAGCACTACTTGAGTTTTAGTGTGTATTTGATTCTACATTGGGAAAAAATAATTTTGAATGAACTACTTTTTTAAAATAATTTTGGTTAAAAGTGAGTTCAATGTAAATTGGTTAATATTTCGATATGTTCATGTAAAGGTGAGTTGAACAACAAAATATATGGGTAAAAAACACGTTTGGAGGCAAAAGAGAATCCATTCTAGAGGAAAATCAATTCTATCTTGAGAACACTCAAATTTGTCAAAATCAATTTTATGCCTCTAGAATCACTGTTGTCTCTCACAAAAATGAACTCAGACACCGTGATTACTGTGTCAAACTTTAATGAGAAAAAAGGCATTGTGATTAAAATTCAGACACTGAACACTTTTTTTTTCACAATTCCTTTTTATTTCTCAATTTATATTTCTAATATATGATGCTATGAGCTCAGCAGTTTTCAAGTTGCAGCACATTTTTACTGTTTCAACTAAGATTAAGTGTCTTATCTTTGCGCTTCTGTCAAATTTGCTGTAGTTAACTACCTTCAAATTTTAGGAAAAAAATATATCTTTTATTTCTTGAAAGGGTTACTAGCTCTAGTTTCCGTGATCCAGCATATTGACGGAATATTATAAAATATTGTAATGAATTTTACTCTTTTGTAGGTCAACGGTGTTGATCTGACTGAGATTCAAGGTGGGGAGGTTGCAATCACCAATTTGCATTCTTGCAATGGTCCAGAATTTGTTCTACAGCTTCATTTTTCCTTTGTACAAGACCCTGATGGTATGTTTGTTTGTTGTTTATAATTCTTTCTAGCAACGTAATATGTTGTAAGATATATGATTTATTCATATATGGTCATTTTATACACTATTCAAAAATGTTGAAATAGTGATATTAAAAACTGAAAAAATGTAAATTGTAATCTCAAAATTTGACGTCTTTAACACATAAAAATTAGATCGAATTTTGTCTTTTTTTTCTTCAGTCTATAGGATTAATGGTAAAGAAATGTTTTATTTATTTAACAATAATTTAGGTTCCGAAGAAATTCAAGAAGCAAATGCGCGACTGAGGTTTGTATATTTCCCTTTCACAGAGGTAACAAAAATCTCTTAGTATTCGACTCAGTCTACATTTGATCTCATATTCAACACCAATCAATTTATATTTCTATTATTACAGGGAAAGGAAAATATTGAGAGAGTATTGGAAAAATTAAGCGCTGATGGTTTGGTTACGAGAGAAAGCTTCCAAAGCTTTAGTCGGGTTTCTGTTAGGCGGCTAGGTCGTCTCCTTCCAGATGCTCGTTGGGTAAATTTCCAACCTTAGCTTTGAACTTGTAGATAATATTTGTCCTGCTTTGGTTACAGTAGCAAATTTCTTAGTAAAGTTATATAACTTTATCATGGAATGTAAAAGAAAATTCCTTATCTCTTTGAGAAATCCTAGCAACACATTCTTTTAAACTTTCCTTCTAACACTATACATGGGTGAATTCATGTGAGTCCCAATAATTTGATGAGATGCAATTCTAAAATAGCGGAATCTACTTGAATTTCACTCAATATTCCAGAAATTGCTGTTGACTTTTTTTTTATGGCCACAGACATTGCTTCCTTTGATGGACTTTCAAACAAAAAAGGGAAACAAGGCTGGCATACTGAAGAGGTGTTCCTCAGGGTAAAATGCTTTATTGGTAAGTAGTAACTAAATGTTACCATGTACTCTCATGTTTATTATTTGTTTCTTTACTTGATCAACTGAGACGGAATTTTAAATTTGCAGAAACTGATGCTGGTTTTAAGCCGACACAGTCCAAGGTTAGGCTTGCAATTCTAAACGTATTAGTAAATGAATGTGCTATTATGTGTCCCCTATTTCAAGTTGAGTTTTTAACCCCGCATCTCAACCCAGAGTAGTAAATGACAAAAGAATTGTTATCCAGATGTGCACCTGAATGGTCAGGAGGCTGTTCACTATTAATATATACAATAGTGGCAAAATGTTTGTTAGAACTAGGTCTAGAACCCAAAGTCATTTGATGTTCGCTGGCAAACGAAAGTCCAACTTCAACTATTTGAACTATTATTAGTTGCATGAATTGATCCTTTCATTATATCAACTGTGTTTGCTTTTATTCTGTGGTATTACTTCTGTCTTTTGTTTGCTATGATGAATATTCAAGATAATTTTGTAGAAACAGGTTGCTTTTTTACGTTTGGAGATTCGTATAAAAAGGTAGCGATGAAAAAAGAATACAAGAGAGGAAAGGGTGATAAGGAGATACACATTGCAACAATTGGTTATTTTAGGAACAGTTGGATGCTTTAGATAATTTGTAGTTAACTGAGCGTAAAATTATTTGAAGTGTGTTTGCCAAAACTATGCTTATAACATATTTTAATTAGCATATAAGTTTGTTCGACCAATGTAGAGGTGTTTAGTAAATATGCTTACTTGTTAGCTCATTTTTTTAGAAGCTCCTGGTGTTTGAGCTTATTTCTTAAGTTATTTTTTCTTTATTTCTTAAATTAAAAATTAAAACAGGACCTTAGACACTCTCTCAAAATGTAATGCATAATATATTCACATATTTAGGACAAAGGCATTTTTATCTATATGAACATTTATATTAAGAAAAATATGAATATGACATTTTGTTTATATTTTCTCATGTCATTTAATAAAAATATTAAAATGAGAATAACATTAAATTATTATCCTAATTTATTAAGATGATAAATAGTTCCTATAAATTAATATTTTTTTTGAAAAAAAAATTAATTAAAATATTAAAAGGAATAACTAATTTATATAAATAATACATAAATATTTTGTTGATCGTTATAAACATTGGCTATATTGGGGTGATCCTCATCCTTATCTTTGCAGCCATTTTCATTATTTGTTTCCATTAGCTTTCAGAATTTGTGTTCTAGGAGAGCAGGGTTTTTAATCAGTAGTAGGGATTTTTTGTATTTTCAGGTTGGTGCTATAAGTTTGTGTGTATACTATGTAATGTGCAAACTATGATTCAAAAATCAATTACTTTGCTTATGAAGAATTCAATGTTTTAGCTTTCGTTGTTGCTATAGTTTGCACACTTACTAATCTCATATTGGTTATGTATTATGTGAAGCACATATAAATATGTATGTTCCTTCCAAGAAAATACAAGTGCTCTTGCTGTTTAAAAAAAAACAAGTGCTCGTGGTTTTTAATATTTGTGTATACATCTCAACTACAAAACCATGTGAGAGTAAATTGGAAAACAGTATAAAACTATGAATAATTGGACATAGAAGCAATGCATCTGTTCAATGTGTCCAAAATATGTACAAACATGATATTGTCATTTTTTTTTCAGACTGATCTTGCTCAGCATAAACCTTTCACCATTGCTTTGAAGAACTTGGGAAATAAAATTTTGGACAAAGAGAAAGGTATTTCCCTATAAATTCCTATGACGCGTTTTAAATTTGTTGTCTTTAATACTGGTGCCCGGCTTATGTGTTATTAAACGACAGGTGTAAGAGTTGAAATTTGTAAGGACGCCGAGGCTACAAAACTGCTAACTCCTTTACAACTAGAAAAGGAGTACCAGGAATGGATATTCCAAATGCACAGTCAGTATGATGAAGAAGCTGATTCTGGTGAGGACCAGCCAATCATCATTATCAGTCCACAAAACAGAAAAGCACTTGGCATTTCCTCAGATGGTAGGACTAACAACTTTGATGGCAGTGACTTCTATTTATGATCATTGACTGTGGCAGTTCGAACCATATTGTTTTGGAGAAAATACAATTGTCCCAGTGCTTTTTCAGGCTTCAGTAGGGGAAACCCAGTCTGTCCACATTCCCACAAAAAGAATAAACGAACCTTGCTGATCCTCTGATGCAGTAAACTTAAGATATAGATGTTAAAACAGTTGCATTAAACTCATCTTGTGTGGTGTAAAATTTATCTATTTTCTGCTGTTGAACTAAATCAAATCCTTTTTGTTGCAATTTTCTTTCTCTTATCGATATGAAGTTGTTAGAGTTCATCGAGCTCTCAAGAGAAAGGAAAAGTCTTGGCAGCAGGGCCAGAAGATTAAAGTGCTAAAGGGAGCATGTGCAGGGTGTCACAAATCTAATGTTTATGCAACCATAGAATACTTTTTGCTTGAAGGATTTGAAGGAGATGCTGGAGGTAAGCCTTTTGATTGTAGTACATAATTTAAGGCATTGGTTTTTCCTTTTTGTTTGTATATTTGGTGTAGAATAAAATGGAAAATGATTGATCAGAAGAAAAATTGAATGTAAAGAAATGATGTTAAGCGTTGTTCAATCCCAGATCTTCCAAATTATTGGGGAATAAAAAGTTGATTATTGAATGGAATGTATGGCAGGAAATTCATCATACACATGACTTAGATTTGTTTATTTGATTGTTTAAAATTTACTAAACTTTGAATAATTTTAATCTCCTATATGAATCACGTTAAAAAGAATTTCATGTAATCATCAGATTCAGCATGTTCCATTCACCATGAACAACTGAACGGATTTTACATATTTTACACTAAGCATGCAATAAGTTTTAATAATGTAATCGTAGTTATATATGAAGAATGCTATACGGTAGTTGAATCTGGTATCTCCTCTTCTTATTTACAGCTTATAAATTTGAAACTGGTTTATTCTTTTATTGTCTTCCTTTTTTTTGTCTTGGTTGATTTCTATGTTTTTAACCCGTAAATTTAATATGTTTATAAAAATGTAAAGTGAAATTATGAATCTTTTTTTGTCAAGCGAATTTATGGATTTCCTTAATGCTGAAACATTATTACATCCAATATCTGGTATTTAAACTTTCGTCCAGCCATCCTGCACCAAAAATAAAATAGTAAAATAAGAAGAAACTGGAACCCTTTCATCTCTTTTAAAGATGTAAATATGTAATAATTAGTTAATAGTTAGCTGCATTCTTATACTGGAGTTTTTTTAAGCTTATGTTCATGGTGGTTAAGCATTTGTGAGCTTCTGCCATGGATTATTAAGCATTAAAATTTGGTTTTTACTTCTGGCTATGTTAGGTGGTTCAATATGTTACTAGTTAGTTGTTAACAAAGTTTAAAATCTAAGATGGTGTATAGAAACCTATCCTAGACATCTTATCAGGTCATTCACACATTATCCACATACGTATCAAGCCCAATTGTTGGGCATGAGTGGATGTTTTTGGAAATAATCTTAGTCTCATATTGACTAGAGAGAGTACCTAATACTCCTCCATCTCTAATCATTTGATGTTTTTTCATAATGGAATAAGAAAACATTAACTAGGTAGGTATGTAGACTAAAATACCCTCATTTAATATTTGTTCTTAACAATGGAAATATGTGTTTGCAATTAAATATGAGCACCTAAAACTCAACTAATTCATCTTCTTGGAAATTCAAATATCTATCAATATTTGGATAGTAGGAATTCACATTTATAAGTGGTGAGATAAGTTTTGGTAATGGTTCCTAGTAAAGGCTCAACTTTAATGTCTTTTGACTTGTTAAGAGTATAATTGGAAGAAAATGGTTAAATTAATATTGGATTTGTAAAACATCAAAAGTTTAGGGACAAAATAAGAAGACTAAAACATCAAAAGATATGGTATAGAGCTTACCTTGATTTTGTTATTGTTCCCCATACTATCCACACCCCAACCCCGATAGTGTTGGTTGTGAGTGCTGTTTAGTAAAAAACAAGTACTGCATTGACGGAAGACAATGCCTACTTAGAGCTTAAAAAGGTTGGGCACTCCTCACCCTAGATTCCGTTTGTGGTGTTTAATTAGACACAATGTAAGATCAATTGCAAAACAAGGAATAACTATGTTAATTGATGATATGCTGATGTTGCCAAAAAGATTTTTGACAGCCTTGATCTGAAACTTAGTTAGAGCTGACCACCGACAAAATTGCCAGACTCGCCTAGTGGTGTGGTGTGCATGGGGTGGGAGTGTCTGACAAAAATTAAAAGGAGACGAGTTGCTGCGCTGCCACAATGTTCTGTTTGGTTAACGTGCGAGAAGATGCTGAAGATTGGGTTGGAATCCAAGTTACAAGAGGTTGATGACAAATGCTACTGCAATTGCTCAATTGGGTCGTTATGTTTCCAACAATAGGACCTGGTTCAAATTCTGTGGCTGGAAGATGCTACAAAATATTTTATGAGAAAATTCTATGGCTATTTAGGAAGCACTTGTTAATTCCCCTTGAGGACAAGGTGAAAGTTTAGGAGGCGAATATTGTTAGAACTCTTATAAGAAATCTTTATAAGAGGAGGGGGGGGGATAAGAACTAATTCTGTTGGTAGAATTTAAGTATTTTTGTCTGTAATATTTAAGTAGCAGTTTTTGTTATTTAAAAATAGCAGTTTCTGTTTTAGGCAGTTATTGATGTGTACCCTATTTAGCAGTTGGTGTGTGAAAATAAAAGGGACAACTGTTTTCTTGAGCAGTTTTCTTGTTGTTAGAGAGTGAATTGTGGTAATGGAGCCCACAGGGACCCTTGAATTCCCCTTGTTAGGTTACTGTTTTTAATTTTGTTCATATGTGTGCAATCTGTGTGTAATCTGATTTGCTGTTTGTCAATAAAGAATTAGAAAATTGTTCCACAATTGTTCTGTTTTGGAACAGTTCTATCAGTTATTTGATAATATTGTTGTGGAGGTAATACCCAATTTAGTCTCTGACTTTTAAAAATTGTTCAATTTGGTCATCGATTTTTTTGCATATGTCAATTTAGTCCTCAACATTTACAAATGTGTGCCAATTTCGTCCTTCTGTCAACAACTGTTTATAAACAGTGTTAATGGGGATCTGACGTGGCTATTAAGTGCCAACGTGGCAAATGTCGTGGACCAAATTGACATACCAAAAATTAAGAGTGATGGGTATGGTTTGAAGAATTATGTGTTATATGAATATCCATTTGCTGTGACGAAGAAGGTTTATGAAAGGAAACATGCTGATTCGTCTACTGTGGGTAGAAAGATGGTGAGGACTGAGAGTAACACTTCTGGTGCTAGTTTTGAGGTTGTGGATCAAAAGCTTAATGCGAATGTGGGTATAAGGAAAGATGTTTACAGGCCAGAGAATTTTGCTTTGGGTGATTTAGTTGGGGCTAAATGTGGGGAGAGATATCTGGCTTGGCCTGCTTTGGGTGATTTAGTTTGTGTAATGTTTTTGTTATTCAAAAATGGAACTCAAAGGGTTTTTCTGAGAAATTTGTTTATCATCACGGCTGTCAGTGGTGGGTGCAGTCTGCTGGGTTGCTGCTGTGATGAACAGTACTCAGGAAGGAGAAAGGTTTTTTAAGAGAGAAAATTAAAAAAAGGGAACAGAAGAGGAAATAGAATAGGAAAAGAAAATGATTTTTATTTGTTTTTTTTTTTTTTTATCAATTTGGTCCCCAAGATTTGCGTGCTGAAGTGGAAAATTTTAATTTTTGGTGTGTCAATTTGGTCCCTAACATTTTCCACGTTAGCACTTAACAGCCACGTTAGATCCGTTAACACTTTGTTTATAAATAGTTGTTGATGAAGCACCAAATTGACACACATTTGTAAATGTTGAGGACTAAATTGACATGCGAAAAGTCGGAGACCAAATTGAACACTTTTTAAAAGTTAGGAACTAAATTGGGTATTACCTCTATTGTTGTGCGCTCGGCAAGATTTTTAAATTAGCATTAGTGATTTAGCTTTGATCAGAAACTTAGAGCTGACCACTTTCAATGTTTCAATGTATTCTGTTAACAGGAGAAGCCCGAATCATATGCAGGTTAGTGGTACATAATTAGCAAAACTCTGTTGTCTGAAAATGCACGTCTTCTCTTAAAGTTGTTACTGTTCCAGAGTTATCACTGTCGTTTGTTTGATTTTGAAGACCAATGAATATCCTGCAAGAAAATGGAAGTTCCTTTCAGTCAATGGTGAAGATGCAAGTTTGGAGATTGGCAGTTCACTGTGTTTACCTATAAGCGTGATCGATACTGAGAAGGTTCTTTGATTATTTATTGTTTATTTTTATTTTTATAATTACAGTTTTTTTTTTTGACAGAATGATTTATACAGTTGAAAGACTGATTTCTGAGAAAAATGTAACAGGTTGTAGTTGTTGAAAGCATAGAATGGGATAATCGACTTAGTAAGAGACAACAGAAATCTCCTGCTTCTATGTCCTTGATGGGTCCAAACCGTTATAACGGACCGAATATTGATAAGGTTTGTATTTTATTTAATTCTTTTTTTTTTTTAAATTTGTCTCACGAATTATGTAAACTTCAAATTGTGAGATTAGATACAGGTCTGGGTAAACTATAGTTCAGAACCTTCATTTCATTCTTTTGTTTAGATGTAACACTTCTGAGTTGTGACTATAAAATAAGGTGAAATTGTCAACTTTAATTAAAAGATAGTTCATAAGAAAAATTTGAATTTATATCTTTTATTCAAGAAAAAACATTTGACTTGTGCTTTCAATGTCACAAAAACAAAATATTTGTATTTCCTTTCTCACGGTTCAAACAGCTGACTTGATCAAATAATTTTGTTTGGTTCATTAACATTTCAATTAGTTTAGGAGGTCTGCTCTCTTCATTTTAAAAACTTCGATTGACAGGTCCCTGCTATTGAATGGGATAATCAACTTAGTAAGGGACAAGGGAGATCTCCTACTTCTATTTCCTCACGAGGTCCAAATCTTTATAAAGAACCAAATGTTGATCAGGTTTGTATTTTATCTTATTCCTTTTTATTTATATTTGCCTCTTGAATTATTTACACTTTTTTCTTAAAATAATTATGTTAGGTTCATAAATGGGATAATCGACTTAGTAAGGAACAACAAAGATCTACTTCTACTTGCTCACTGGGTCCAAAAGAACCAAATGTTGATCAAGTTTGTATTTTATCTCATTCCTTTTTATCTATTTGCCTCTTGAATTATTTAGACTTTTTCTTAAAATAATTATGTTAGCTTCATTAATTTTTCAATTAGTTTAGGAGGTGTGCTCTCTTTATTTTAAAAATGTCGATTGACAGGTTGCTGCTATTGAATTGGATAATCGACTTCGTAAGGAACAACAGAGATCTCCTTCTATTTGCTCACAGGGTCCAAACCTTCATGAAGAACCAAATGTTGATGAGGTTTGTATTTTATCTCTTTCCTTTTTATATATTTGCCTCTTGAATTAATTACACTTTTTCAACACTGATCTTAGTTACCGGTTCGGTTAATTTATACTTCAGAAACTTAATCACTTCAGATATGGTTAACTACACCTGTGATTTTGATCACAGTATAAGGTGTTTTCTTAAGCTCTTCTCAACCCTCACGCAAGTACTTATGTTATCAGATAATTCCAAATAATCTCCTTCAAATGCCCCTTTGATGTAAAAACACAAAAGAGTTTTGCTAAAACATATTACTCTATAAGGATGGAGAAGAAATACAAATGAAATTCCATTGCATCCGTATATTTACTTCTGTAGATTATATATACTATTATCTAATTTCTGCTTTAGTTAATTTCGGCCTAGTAATTGATTTTTTTTGCTTTATCATAATTAGTGGCATTTGTCTGCAGATTCCAGTAAAACAGTGAATGTAAAATATGGTTGCCAACCTACATCCCCAGATAAGAGTATCATGCCCTTGCAGGACGAGTCATCATTTAGTCATGAAAATCATATCGTGATCCCCGACATAAATAATGGTGACAAGGTATCCGACATGAATTCTACTTTGCTCTGTTTTGTTCTCAGATATAATTGGTTTAGACGTGGATAAGGAATAACATTTGTGTTTCATTGTGCCTCAAACTTTATGACAAGAATAAATTTGCCTTTCATGGAATGGACAAAGCTTACTAAAACTTAGTTATGTGGTAGCACAAAATTGGATTCTCGTTGTTCTAAAATGCCTTCTCACCAAGAGAGATTGTGTTGAGCAAAAAATAAAACCAAAGAGATTGTGAAGCATGAAACTCTGTTACGTGATGGCACATGCGATTGCTATTATTCATGTTGCAAAGCAGTTGATTTTGATTACAGCAAACTTTTTCTTCATGATATAGTAAGTTCATGACAATAAATTCTGATCTATACCAAAGACGTGACGTTTTGTTGTGCTTCTCTACAGGAACTTGAAGCAGTTTGCCTACTTGCCGAGAAAATTGGTCTGCTAGAGAAACAACTTATTCATTGTGGTGACTTGAAGGCCGAAACTGAGCAAGAGATCTTTGAGCTGCGAGGTTCTCTCTCTCTCTCTCTCTCTCTCTCTAAGACCAAAAGCTATTATTGTTGTTCATTGAATGAAAATTTGCATTTGATGTCTTTCGGTTATCATATATTATACTTAAAAGTTGATTGAAATAAAATATTGACATCAATGACATGGTTTGTGGTTTGTGTATATTTTAATTTCACAGATAAGCTTCAACATTATGGATTAGGTAGTATGGACTCTTTGCTCACCAAAGAAGAAATGATGACAAAACTAAAAAACATGGAAAACACGGCTGCTTCTGTTTTATGTAACCCTTCTACGCCCGAAACGCAACAGAAATATTTCATGAAAGATATAGTTGGGGTCGTTGCCCTCCTTGGTTCGGTTCAGAGTCCTCAGCTTAGCAGGTGTGTCATATTTTTCTTTTCCTCTCCCTCCCTTCCCTTCCACTAAATAAAGATAGAAAGAAAGAAAGAAAAACATCTGGAATATTATTTTATTTCAGCTTTATTGAGAAAATATAAATCCATGGTTTTAAATGTTGATTGCGCTTTATAGCCTTTACTAATCGTGGCTATTGCAACGCGTAGCCATTACAACCTGAATTGTTTGTATGTTTGCCTATCATTTTTTCATTCATCATAAAATAATGTTTTTTAATTGTATTTTGCTTCTGACAAGTTTATGTTAACTTTTTTACAGAATGTTAGCAGAGTATCTTGGTGAAGATAAAATGCTGGCTGTTATAATTAAATCTTTTGATTCTGCAAGTTCTCTTGAGAGGTATAAACAAAATGGAGAAGTCGATTGTATGTCTGCTTTACATGCTGAAGCTGCTGCTCAAGGAAAAGCTATAAGCAAGCGTTTCCATGTGATTTGCTTCGAAGACATAAGGTAACATGGAGCATCATCAGTCATGGCTATAATTTTCATTATCGCATAATTATTATTTTTAAAGAGGAATGTTATGCATGTGCAGTCCATTTGACAGGCCTTACCTCGGTATTTTCAAGAAAATGACCCTCAGAGGAAGCTAGCATTGCCCGACCGAGGTTACCGAATGGGAAGGTTCCAGCAGGTTTTCGGGTTATGCAGTTAATATGGTTGACCTGGACATCAATCACCTGCAGATAAAGACAGCTAAAGGTTATGGACTTCGAGAGACAGTGCTGTTTAGCCTTTTCAAGAAGCTCCATGTTTACGAAACAAGAGCAAGTATGGTTGCTGCTCGTGCCTGTATAGTGGATGGTGCTGTATCGTTAGATGGTGGTATTATAAGAGAGAATGAAATTCTCTCTCTTGGTTATGGGTATCTCTCTCTCTCTCTCTCTCTCTGACATCTTCTGAACTTGAACTCGTTAAAATAAATTTTTATAGTTCAAACCTTGGCCTTTGCTTGTGGGATGAAAAGCTAGTTAGTTCCACACATATGGACCAAGTAGTATACATTCAATTTGTAAAACCTTTTTTTGCAAGTGCAAGGAAATGCTAGCTGAATAAATATCTCATAGATGAATGAAAAATAGGGAAGAGAGATGTATGAAAGAGAGTAGACTTCTCTTGTTTGGTGGAGAAGAGAAATAGGAAGAGAGAAAGAGGAGTGATTATTTTTTTACTTTTTACAATATCTCTTATAATGGGAAGAAATGGAGAGAAAGGTCCATGAGTTAATAAATTTACTATTTTATCCTTATGGTTTTGATATTTAATTTGGATTCAGTATTTTTGTCTCTTGATTAATAAATTAATGTCTCTCGTCTTACTTTCTATTCAACCAAACCAGAGAGAGAAAAGAACTCTATTATCTTTCTATACTCTTTCTCTCGTACCAAACAACCTATTTAATCTACTTTATTCCTCACCCATTTATGTCTTCTCTCATTTTCTCTCACCTCTTTCTCTCTTAAACCAAACATAGTGTTGGTGTATTGTGGCCTAAAACCAATTAGAACCAGAGAAAAAACCAGTAGATACACAACAACAAAACAGAACCAAACCAGAAAGAAAAACAATTAAACCGTAGGAATCAATAACTGAGAAGAAAAGAAGAAGAAGAAGAACACCATGAATTTACGTGTTTAGTTATGGCCAGTTAATGCTGTGACAGAAATAACAGAATTCTCAGGTGCTGTGGCGCCTCTCATAGCATAGTCACTTGTAACAGATTTTGAGGCACTTCAACAAATAGGTCAGTAGCATTGCAGTATTCTAAGACCATAAGGCCCGAAATAGGTTTTGCCGGTCCTCCATCTCAGAACATGGGAATGGGTCTAAGTGCAGGTTATTTATTAAGCATTCAGCTGGTGAAGAAATGATAAAGAAATTTAGGTGTATTATTACGGAAGCAAATCAAATGAAAATAATATATGGTCAATGAATGATATATGTTTTTTTTATTTTTTATAATTTATATGCACGTAGATCCTTATATATCCTAAAAATAAAGATATAATTTTTTGTAAGTAGTCTATTTTGTAATCTGCCTTTAGATCTGATTTTTTGTATACGATATATACAAGCATTTCTTTGATTTTGTTTGATTTGTATTATTATTAGGTATAGGTACTATGTATTTGGGTAGAAATATTACTCACCGAACTATTCTGTTTTTAGGAATCCTTCCGTTTATTTTCCTTGTCTGAACATGATGGATATCTCTCCAAAAGCTAAGAAAATATTGAAAGAAGTAAAAGAAAAGGAGACATTTCTGAAAGAGATTGAAGAAACTACCAGTGAAGTGACTAAATTGCTTAAGAAGTGTCGAAAGAAATTTGAGAAAGAAAAAAGGATATATCATATGGTTATGGATAGAATTTCGAGCATATGGCCAAAGTACCAGAGTATAATCCTGAGACAGAGAAGGGTCAACTATGAGTGGTAGACTTATTGAATAGATACTATGTTATACGTTTTGGTACATAGAACTTACAAGGAATGTTATAGGCGTTAGTTACTAGTATGCTACAATGTATTAACTTATGATGTAGATCACTTTGATATTAAAGCCTGATATCATTTTAGAGTATAAGGTCATGAATATACTACAATGTTTTGAGTGACTTTTAAAGTAGTTGAGATGAAGCCAATCACTATTTATGACTTGTCGCTTCGTGATTTGAGGATGTCGTAAAAAACCTCATACACCATCATCAATGTATAATAATTAAATCCATTTATTAAAAAAATTTAAAAATATCCTAATTATATGAGGAAAAAATGATTACAAATTAAAAATTCATCTTCTATCAATGTTGAAGGTTGCAAATCTGTTTCTACTAAGAACAGATGCTTGGAATATACCATTCGTTAATGACATTTTCATTCCAGAATTTGCATCACAAATTTTATGCACTTCCTTATATGATTTTGTTAATTCTGACTTGCTCATACCTAATATTTTAGATACCTCTTGTTTTATAGTTCGAAGTTAATTCTAACACTGTGATAGATGCATGTCCATAGTACCCCAACTTGGCCAAAACACAAATGCACATTGCCCAAAAGCTGATGCAAGTTGGAGGAAGTTAGGCATTTTTACCTCAACCACGTACAGGTCCAGATTTTTCAACACTTTTCTTTGGTGTTTTGGATACATTAGTTGGCGATCGAGGTATGTATCGGGTGGTGCATGACTTTATAGAGCATGTGGATAACTCGAAACCAGCTGGTATGGGATGGTCTAAATGTTAAACTTGTAATGGATGCTTTTTACTGCATTGTAGTCTAAAACTCATAATTTGGCTATCTTATTTTGAGTTGTAGGAACTTTTCTTTATTCAATTCAAACTATCAAGTTGAGTTTTCTAGAAAGAATACTAATAAAGTTGTTCATATCCTTCTGTTGTCGTCAAACTCTCAAAGTTAGCTGAGGATCACCTAAGAGCTTGAATCCCTTGATTATTCTTGCTTCAAACGATCAATGCTGAGAAAGGAACTTTATTCCTCAGAATGGGTTCTCTAACTCCTCCAAAGATTGTTAGATTAGGTAAGAGGAACATATAATTGGACTATCTATTGGCGTGAAACATAAAGACATAGTCCGAGTAAAAGATAGAAAGTAAATACTTTTGAAAAAAATGAAGATGTTTGATTGATGTGTGTTTTTTCCTAAATACTACATATATATATATATATGATCTCCACTTCTGGCCGCTCTACACCTTAACCAATCGCTTGATCTATCTGTTACATTACGCCTAAGTCCTAAAAACAAGGAGACATGTTTCACTCTTCCACTGACACGAGTAATGAGGTCAAAATATCTTAGTGGGAAAGATTCATAAAGAAAGACTTTGAGATTTGCTGGGGTTCTTAATTTGATGAAGTAGTTAAATATTTCTTATTTTGACACTACTTAAATATTATTTATGTTTTGTGCATATCTTCTTGGATGATGATGATGTTGTTAGATTTTTTGTAAGTATCTCCTCCTTCTCCTTCCATGATTTTATATTTAAGAAAAATTAAAGAGGGAAGCAAACAATCAATAATTGATTAGAATTATTTTATGTAAGATGAGATTTTGTGATCTGCTATTTGTTGTAAACAGCATTATTAAAAATTGAGTTAAACACTCCATTTTTGCAAAGTTGCAGCAACGTCATTTGGATATGACTATGATGTTTTTTTGCTATATTTTAACTTGTTAAAAAATTGTCTATCTTTTGTTACATGTTCTTAAGAAAAAGAGTATATTGTGACATCTAATTATGCTTACTTTGTGCATTCTTGTTCTATCTTATGCTACCAGAGGAATTGGAGTACTTACTCAAGTATCAATTTTTCAAGAGAAATAAAATTATTCCTAAAAGGGCGCATCCTCTGATTTATGTATACTAATCTTCGCTTTTTGTCTAAGAAAGATAAGGATATGGTAAAAGAGAGACAAGGTTGTAGGACATTAGTGATATGCATACGATCCACTAATGCTGTTTGAATTGAATTAAGCAGAGATGTTTGATGAACCGTAGTTGAAAACTATGTTATTTCTTGATGATTGAAATGGAGGGGAGAAGAATGACACGCTTAGTGTCAAGTAGTGAATAGTAGACAATTCTATAGAGCATAAACTTCTTTTGGAAATTATGACTTATGAT